>JAYESA010000019.1:121262054-121747054 GCA_036927795.1 Iris macrosiphon | reverse complement strand
TACCAAAGGCAAAGAAGAAAATAAAGTTAAAAAAATAACTTTCAACAAAGATGCAATTGTACATCCGAAATATTATACAGATGACTCCAATCTTTCTGAGTCAGATTTTAAGGATGACTTTGTTCTTGTCATTTCTGAGAATTTATCTAAAAATCCAGATATCAGAAACATACTAGATCAGATATATTATGATGATAGTGAATTTAGAAAATGGTGTGAAAAAACCTATTCTATAGATGAAATAAAGAAACACAAGAATGATTACTATAATCATCTTAGTATCACAGGTACGATTGAACCATTTAGAAATTAGTTTATAGAGTTTTTTATTTCTTCTGAATTAACACAATCCAATGTATTAGAAGAGAAAATTTGGATCCTTAATATCGGATCTATTGGTACCAAGATTAAATTTGCATATCCTCCGAATGAATCAATAAGATTCGCAGTCAAAAATATGGCTGAACAAATTAAAGCCACTTCTTTTCTCAAAGTAGTTTAGAGTAAAGAAGAAATAATACAAGAATTCCAAAAGTTAGTAAAGCAAAATAACTTTACTAATATATTTATCCAAATCATGGCTAAACAACTAACTCAAATTGAATCAATTTTAGAAACTTTATTACATAAGATTAGTTTAATGATGAATTTAGACCTTTCTGATATGCCGTCGTAAAAAAAATGACAAATATATCCCTAAAATCGCCTTCTAATGTGGAAGGATATAAAGTTAGAGCTTCTGAAGTCACTAAAGAAGATATTACTGAGATGATTGCTTAGTTTAGGAAGACTAATTTGCATACTATTAATGCTAAAGAGCAGCAACTTAAAGATCTTATAGCTAATGCGAGGAAGATGTTTAGTGAAAAACCTAAATTACAGGTTCTTGGAAAACAAACATATAACTTTCACACTACCTCTGAAATAGCAGAAGAAGATATTCAGTCAGATTCCTCATATCATCATACTGAAGATGGAAAAGAAGATATCAATCTAATATCGATTGAAAAGATAGAATGATCTTTTAGGAATCATGATGATGGTTATGAAAAGATCAAATGTACCAAATTTGGTAATAACCAGAGTATGATACAGCCCGTCAAGTATAATAAACCAAACTTGACAAAATACTACTATAAAAGACCGACTACTGTCAATGTCTTATTTGAAGAAAATAATTCAATAATTCAGAATAATTATAGTGGTGGAGATAACTATGAATGGAACATAGATGGTGCTTCTGATAACCAAATTCATGACCAATTACATCGGATGATGATGTATTCTAATATAGCTAAAGTTAATGGCAATTCTGGTAAAGATATTGCAGGCTTTTTCACTTGTGGTTTCTCCGGCACTCTTAGAGGCTGGTGGAATAACTGTTTAACAGTAACACAAAGAACAAAAATATTAAATTTCGTTAAAAATGAAAATAATGAAAAGAAATAAGATGTTGTTTATACTCTCGTTGTTACAATATTAGAACATTTTACAGGCGAAATAACCGACCACGGAGAAAGAGTTAGAACTCTTCTTCATAACTTGAGATGCCCAATATTAACTCACTTTAGACGGTATAAAGATACATATCTAAGTAGAGTAATGCTATTAGGAGATGCAAATAGTGCTCATTAGAAATCAAAATTTATTGATGGTCTTCCTAATCTCTTTGCCAAAAAAATTAGATAAGGATTAAGAAACCAAAACAATAGAATAATTTCTTATGCTCAATACACTTATGAAAATCTTATCAATAAGTGCTTTGAAGAAGGTATAGCTTTATGTAATGACCTAAAGCTAAAAAATTAGATGAAATCTAAGAAATTAACTGAGAGAAAGCAATTAGGAGAATTTTGCGAACAGTTCACAATTGATACTTCTAAGCAGCCTTATAATTCGAAGGGTAAAGAAAAGGATTATAAGGGTTTCAAAGATAAAAGAAACCTTATAAACGCAAGAATTATTCTTCCAAAAAAATAGACTGGAATTAACCTTCCCCATTAACAAAAATTATTCTAGGAAGCCATCTTCCTCAAAGAATAAATTAGTTAAATGTGGCAAATTAGGCCACTATGCTAGCAAATGCTACACAAAACAAAAGCTAAACGAGATCGAAGATGAAGGGTTGAGAAAGACTCTTTATAAATTAACGATCAATTCTGATTATGAGGAAAGCTCATCAGATGATAAAATTAGTTCCTCGGAAATTTGTGGTACAAATTGTCAATGTAACAAATGTGTTACAAACAATGATATCAACTACTATAAGTCGATAGTAGAGATGAATGGTTTATTTTTAAATGTGTTAACTTTAAATGATAAACATGAGATAATATAGTCTCTGATTACTGATAGCATTAATAATAAGATCAAAGCTAAAATTATAGATCTTCTTAAAAAGAAGGATTCTAATAATATCCAAAAGCACAATGAAGATTCTTATAATATATCCGAAGTTATATCTAGATATCAAAATAGACAGACAAGACCTGCTACTATACAGGATCTTCAGTCTGAGGTTAAAAACCTAAAGGTAGAAGTTAAACTCCTACATTCTTATGATGCATTAATCTAAAGACGTCTAGAGCTTCTCAAAATGCTAATAAAGAAATAAATGAATCAATTATATTCGAATAATGAGAATCTTCTAATAAAGAAGAAAATGAGGATGATAAACTCTCAACTGTTCAAATGGAACAAAAGGCAAGAAGAGATAATCTCTTACAAAAAATGGATTTATTTATTACCCATAAATGGTATATCAAAATAGATCTATTCATTAATAATTATTACCATATTACCAATTTAATTATACTAGTTGATAGTGGTGCATATCTAAATTGTGTTAAAGAAGGCATTGTTCCTATCAAGTATTATGAACGAACTTCTCAGACACTTAGTGCTGCTAATAATAAAGCACTAACCACTCCTTACAAAATAATCGATACAAATATTTGTAAAAGCAATATTTGTATTCCTTTATATTTAATCATGGTAAAGAAAATATCCCAACATGTTATCCTAGGAACTCCATTTCTTGAAAGACTCATGCCTATTCAAGAAATAAATATGGAAGAAATTAAAACCAGCTATAAGGGAAAAAGAATAACTTTTGAATTTATAGCTAACCCTGTTGTTAAAATATTAAATTAAGTTACTCTGAAAGAAAATCAGATTAATTTCTTGAAAGAAGAAATTTCTCAGGTAAATATATCTTAGCAGTTAAAGAAATCAGAAATCTAGCATAAAATTAGATTGCTTGAAGAGGATTTCAAACTATAAACTTATAGTAATATTCCTAATGCCTTTTGGAATAGGAAGCAACATATTATTACACTTCCTTATGAAGATATCTTTAATGAGAAAGATATTCTGACTAAGGCTAGACCTTGTCAAATGAATCAAGAATATCTTGAATTATGTAAAAAGAAAATCCAAGATCTTTTGGATAAACAGTTGATCAGAAGATCATAATCTCCATGGATTTGCACAATATTTTATGTTAATAATAATGTTCAAAGGGAACTAGGTGTTCCTAGATTAGTCATTAATTATAAATCTTTGAATAAAGTACTTAGATGGATTAGATATCCAATCCCTAATAAAAGGGATCTTCTTAATAGAATTGTAAAGGCAAAAATTGACTCTAAATTTGACCGCAATTTGGGTTCTTGGCAGATACAAATTGGCGAGAAGGATAGGTATAAGACTGCTTTTACCGTTCCTTTTGGACATTATGAATGTAATGTCCTACCATTTGGTTTAAAGAATGCTCCTTCTGAATTTCAGAACATCATGAATAAAATATTTATTCAGCATTCTAGTTTCATATTATCATATATTGATGATATATTAATCTTCTCCAATACAATTAAAGAACACTTCAAGCATTTGAAAATATTCAAACACTTGGTAATAAAAAATGGTTTGGTTATTTCTGCTCTTAAAATGAAACTATGTCAACAGGAAGTAAGATTTCTAGGACACAAAATTGTGAATAACATAATTATCCCAATTGATAAAAGTATATAATTTGCTTCCAAATTTCTTGATATGATAACTGATAATAAATAGTTACGAAGATTCTTAGGTGTATTAAATTATGTATCCGATTTTTATCAAAATATATCTAAGGACACACAAATCTTGTATCAAAGATTAAAAAAGGATCATGCTCCTTGGAGTAATGCTCACACAAAACCAGTCCAAATTACTAAGCAAAGAGTTAAAAAACTACCTTGCTTACACTTATCAAATTTTGGGTGGTTTAAAATAGTGGAAACAGACGCTAGTAATATTGGTTATGGTGGCATATTGAAACAGAAAAATCCTGACAACAAAAATGAAGCTCTTGTCAGATTTTATTCTGGAAAATGGAATAGTGCCCATCTTAACTATTCAACAATCAAGAAAGAAATTATTTCTATTATTTAATGTGTCCATAAATTTCAAGATGATCTTTTGAATCAAAAGTTCTTGCTACGAATAGATTGTATCTCTGCTAAAACTGTTTTAGAAAATGATGTTAAAAATTTAGCATCTAAACAAATATTTGCTCGATGGCAAACAAAGTTATCTATATTAGATTTTGATATAGAATTTATTAAAGGTAAAGATAATTCTCTTCCGGACTTTCTTACTCGTGAATTTTTGCAGGATAATGAATAAAAAGAACGAAAAATAGCCATGGGTTCCGGCACCCGTCAATCTTCGCAAAAATACTCCCCATCCCAAGAAAAATATTGTTCTTGGTAGCATATCAGATTCCTCTAATAAGGGAGGAAAACATGATGGTATCCTAGAAGATACAGTTTCAGACAAACAGACAATTGAAACTGAAGAAATCTTTACTCAGAAAAATTGTTCTGAAGTTATTCTCCAGTTGGAAAAATATGATATTCTATTGATGAATGATCTATGGAAACTTAAGGATAAATATTTGGAAACTTCTATGTTTCCTACCAAAGATAAACATCGAACTATTTTTGAGGCCATCCTCATATCCACTAAATCTGTGGAGATTCAGCACTTCTACCAGAGAGCCAATGATCTCAAGAGTGAAGTATATAGCAAATTGATCATCCGCAATATTATGACTCACCAATCTTGGGGGGAATTATATCATAACCGACCTAAAGTTCTGGTGAACAAAGACAAAAATTTATCCATATCATATAATTATTGGGATTATATTGATGCCTTCTATATGGTTTCCTATTTCAATAATATTAGGCAGAAATATTCTTGGTTCATCAGAATATGCCCTGATGTCTTGAGACAGGAGATTCCTGCTTGTTTCAATAATTGGTAGGTACAAATGGGTGCCACACTTGAAATCCTTCCCTCATCTATTCAGAAGGTTTTCTCATATTGGATTCAATCTTCCCCTTACTGTCAAAAGTCTGACACTCTTTTCGAAGGAGAAAGTACCATGTACTTTTTTATCCAATATGAAATTCCATACATTTTCAAATGGATAATTAAAATCGAATATGATTCAAATAATTTTCCAATCTTGGTTAGGAAATTCCTAATTAAGTGGTGGAATAAGATTGATAAGAACGACAAATTAACATCAATCAAGAAATCTGTTAAGGATAATGAGATCCTTCTTGACTCTCAGATTAAGAGAGAAATTATTGAAGAAAGTCCACTTAAGAAATTAAAGGACTCCCTCAGAAGAAAAAAAAAATCCTCAAATGACTAAGGACAACCTTAAGAAGAAATGTCTTCAATATATGCGTACTCAATTCGAGTCCATATTTGATCTTGATGATTGTTCTATGATTTCTGGTGATTCAAAAATATCGGACAACAGAAATAATAAATCCACTCTAGATGATGATAACCTGGACCTGGCAGACTTCTACAGGAACCTTCAGAAAGATTCTGAAGATAATGAAGACAAAGACATGATTGATGAAGACCTCCAGTAAAGTTTTGTCTACTACGTGGACGGTAGATAATTGAAGACTTTTAAAAGTGAATCACTTTTATTTTTAGAAAAGGTAAAACCTTCCTCCACTACCTAAAGGAGAATAAAGACAAAGATCTGCCATTATTGATTGTGACAACCACTATGAAGCACTTTACCCACAACTGGATCATTACCTGCAGATGGCAGTCATCTAGTTGAGTCGAGATATCGATATTATATTATAAATAGGGTCTCATCCCTCTTATGTAATGTGTGCTTGTTTTTTTCAAGTTCTATTATTGTACTATTTTTAAGTTTGTGTACTACTTAATATCAGTGAAGAAAAACTTTCAGAATATATATATATATATATATATATATATATATATATATATATATATATATATATATATTAGAGAAGTACATGAACTCCTACTCTCCCATGATCACCAACACATCAACAATAATTATGGATCGTACATATAAATATATATATACATATATCTCATATAATAATTATAATTACAATATCTATAATCTCTATAATCAATACAATTGAATTAATATGCAAAATACGTGAAGTGCATCACACCCGTATCACACTAGATTTATGATACGTTTGCGATACGGCTCCACCACACAACTAAATGTATCCCAAAGGACACGAGCAAGTCTAAAATTATAATTATAAACAATACGAAGAGCTAGCTACTCATCTACGTGTCCATATCAAAATATGACATGCTCAAACCCCCATGTCGGAGGAAAATCCCAAATTAATCTGTATCTCCAAATTGTCGAGATACGGCCTACATATATCCAATTATAGACACGACACTAGCCACACACAATCAAATACATGTTAATTTGGTCTAATTGACCTATTGACAAACACAAAATATGTCAATCTCGGAATTCTCCCAAAATTGACACAAAATAACACATAACTTTCTTCACAGGCCTCCTACGAACCTAATTTCAATTTCTATGGGTAGCCTTAGCATATGGGATGGTTTTTAATGATTAAAACACATATTTAAAGTCTAATTGGAGGGGTAAAACTAAATTGTACCTATTGGAAGATGGATTCTCAATAAAACTTCTAAATTGAGTGAAAAGAGCCTCCAACTTGTAGATCATTGCTCCTCCTTGTAGATCATTGCTTCCTCCTTGTATATCCTTACTTCTCCTTATAGATCATTGCTCTAATAGCCTCTAATTATGATTTAGGAAAGAATTAAGAAGATATTTGGATAAAATTTGATATAGGAATGAAGAAATTTGGAAGAAGAAATTCTAGATTTAGATTTAAAATAAAAAAATAAAGAGAGAATTTTTCCTCCCTCTATTACTAGGCCGGCCACATTCTCCCTTCTTCAAGCTACTATGTAAAGTAGAAAATATCCCTTGGGGCTTCTCATGAAGAAATAATTAAGGAAGGAAGATCCTAGTCTAATTGGTTTAATTAATCATCCTCCTAATTATTAGGCTTCTTATTGGGCTCAATTCTAACGAGAATTAAATATTGTTCCATGAATCTAATCTAAATTAGTTCGGCCCACTAACACAAGTCCAAAATAATATACTAACATCTAACAATAATTAAATAATATAATAAATAAATATTCAACAAGCATAATATTTAATTAATTATAAAATGACCAAAATATTCTTTCCTAGAAAATATGGTAGTGACAAGTCTACCCTCCTTAAAATAATTTTGTACTCAAAATTCAAAGATAAAACTACCCCCCCAAAAATAAAACAGAACAAAACAAGAAAGAACATTCCTCAAGACACAAACAAATATGGGTAACGGTCTCGTATTTCATCATCTCTCTCCCAGTTAGACTCCCCCGGAGAGTGATGCCTCCATGCAACGTGTACCAAGAGAATAGTCTGGTTCCTCAGCACCTTCTCTCTCCGATCCATAATCTCAACTGGCTGCTCTGGATAGCTAAGAGTAGGGCCCACCTCTATCCTCGAATGATCCAATATGTGACTAGGATCCTCCATGTACCGTCTCAACTGTGACACATGAAATACATTGTGCACTCCCTATAATATAGGTGGAAAGTATAGTCTGTAAGTAACTGCACCAACCCTCTCAAGGTTACTGAAAGGTCCAATGAATCGCGGACTAAGCTTCTCGCCTCCACCGAAACGAATCGTGCCTCGTGTCAGAGAAATACTCAAAAATATCATACCACCAACCCAGAACAAAATACAACCTTAAAACTTAATCTATAATAAATAACTAATATTAAGCACAACACAAAAGTCTAAAACTATACCTCAAACTCCAAAGGTCTCCGGTAGCTATCGGCCGAATGCTGCTGTCTGTCCTACGCGACTCAAAGTCTGTCTCTGATCAGCTTAACCTTCTCCACTGCATCCATAACCATCTCTAGCCCTAGCAAATCTTTCTTTCCAACATCGTCCCATGACAAGGGAGTACGACATCTCTGACCGTACAGAGCCTCAAATGGTGACATCTCTATACTAGCATGGTTGCTGTTGTTATAAGCAAACTCTACCAAATGGAGATAGTCCTCCCAATATCCCCTAAAATCTTATACACAGGTGTGCAGCATATCCTCGAGAGTCTGAATAGTCCTCTTTGACTGCCCATCCGTCTGGGGATAATATGCAGTACTGAACTTTAGCTGGGTGCCCAAATCCCCCTACAAACTCCTCCAGAATTGAGAATTGAAACAACTATCCCGATCCGAGACTATGCTGACGGAAAACCCATGTATCCTGATGATCTGTCTCACATATATCTCTGCCAGCTTCCCCGTAGACAAACCCACCTAGAAAGGCAAAAAGTGGGCCGACTTGGTCAACCTGTCAACGATGACCCAAATTGCATCTTTTCCTCCTAGAGATCGGGGAAGTCCGGAGACAAAATCCAGAGTATTGTGCTCCCATTTCCACTCTGGAATGGATAATGGCTGAAGTAAACCACCTGGCATCTGTCTCTCGACTTTTACCTGCTGGCACACTAAGCATCTGGAGACAAACTATGCCACTTCCCTCTTCATGCCATACCACTGCACACTCTCTCGCATATCCCGATACATCTTATTGGCACCTGGATGCATAGAATACTGAGAGTGATCTGCTTCCTTGTAAGACCTTCTCACGCAGCTCTCAACTAGGCACACACAATCAAACACCATGTCATAAAGAACCATCCCGAGCAATGTTGAAATCATCCTCCAATTCTGCTCTGACCTGAGCTCTGATGCACCTCAGAGATATATTCTCATACTGGGCTTCCTTGATCATGTCCATCAACTTTGAAAGTATCTGCAACCCCCACATCTGTATTACAAAACTAGAAACTATCACATCGATGCCCAATCTCTCCAAGTCCTTCAACAAATATGGATCATGCGTCAACCACATAGCTAATGGATACCTACTCAAGGCATCAGCAACTGTATTGGCTTTTCCAGGATAATACTGCAAAGATATGTCAAAAAATTTTATCAGTTCCAGCCACCGATGTTGCCTCATATTCAACACCTTATGAGTGAAAACGTACTTCAAGCTCTTATGGTCTGTGAAGATCTTTACACGCTCTCCGTACAAATAGTATTTCCAAAACTTCAAGGCAAAGATGGTTGTTGCCAACTTCAAATCATGGATAGGATAGTTCTTCTCATGAGGACACAACTGCCTGGATACATAGGCAATCACTTTCCCATTCAGCGAAAGAATACAACCCAGACCTTTTTTTGATGCAATACTATAAATAGTGAAACCTTCAGACCCTGATTACAACGTCAAAATAGGAGCAGACGTCAACATGTTCTTCAATTCCTCCAATGCAACCTGGCACTCCTCTGTCCAAACAAACTCTGCATGCTTCCTGATGAGTCTAGTCATCGGCTCGACAATCCTCGAAAAATCTTGCACAAACTTCCTGTAGTAGCCTGCTAGACCCAAGAAACTCATGATCTCTGCCACTGAACTTGGGGTCTTCCAAGATTCTACTGCTCGGACCACTAAAATTTCATCACCAGTCACAAGATGTTCTAAGAACTCCACTTTGTCCAGGAAGAACTCATACTTGGATAACTTTCCATACAGCTTCTCCTTCCTCAGCACATCTAACATAATCCACAAATGCACCTCATGCTCCTCCAGTGTCTTCGAGTATATGAGTATGTCATCAATGAACACCACTATAAACTAGTTAATGTACTAGTGGAACACCTTGTTCATCAAATTCATAAATACCGCTGGGGCATTAGTCAACCAAAATGGCATCTCCATAAACTCATACTAGCCATACTGAATCCAAAAATAGTCTTCAAAATGTCCTCCGGCTTCATTTTCACCTGGTGGTAGCCTGATCTCAAGTCTATCTTGGAAAATACTATGGCGCCACTCAACTAATCGAACAGGTCATCAATCCGTGGCAACGGGTATTTATTCTTGATAGTGAGATTATTCAATATCCTGTAATCGATGCACATGTGCACCGATCCATCCTTCTTCGGTACAAACAATACCGGGGATCTCCACGGTGAAGAACTAGATCTGATAAACCCCTTATCCTGCAACTCATCCACTTGCTTTTTCAGCTCGACCAGCTCGCTGTTGTTTACTCTATAGATATGCTGTAAAATTAGTTCTGCACCTGTCACCAAGTCTATATAGAACTCAACATCTCGATCTGGCGGTAATCCTAGCAATTTCTCAGAAAACACATCCAAGAACTATGCTATCAAAGGATGTAGAAACTCCTTGTCTTCCACCAAAGCTCCACAGATAATGCCTTCTCTATGCTCTGCAGATCCTTTAGCAAACTCAAACTCTGCCTCTCCTGGCAGGCTAAACAAAACTTTATCTCCTCTACAATCTATACTAGCATGGTGCCTACTCAACCAATCTATCTCGAGTACAATATCGTAGCTCCGAAGTGGCATTACAAGATACACAATTTATTTGATATAAAAATATTATAATATACATACAAGACAACAATATATAATACTCCTAGCTAAACTAATGCTAAGTGGATACCTTGGCTTTGAACCAAAAGTGGTAACACACCACCTATACTCCATCTTGATGTGTAAACTCAATACCTTGAGTAAAACCCAATACCTTGACATTACCCTGGTATCTCAAGGTAATTCAATATCTAACTTATAATTACTACCCATACTCCTCACTATACAATGATATGTATTCAAACTTATAGCAATACTATACTAATACTATATACTAACATACCCTTTCGGATATTCAATACCCGCACCCAAGATACCCTACACTCATTACCTTGGTGTATCACAAGATAATCTATAAATAATACTAACTAATATTAACTAGTGCTTATATATATATATATATATATATATATATATATATATATATATATATATATATATATATATATATATATAATAACTTATCAAAAAGCTACAGCTTATTCAAAAGCTGCTTCTTACTGCTTCTGTTGTCGCTACTGCTTTCTGCTTCTGCTTCTGCCGCTGCTTACTGCTGCTGCTTTTGCTTCCACTTCTGCTGCGGTTTATGCTGCTGCTGTTGCTGCTGCTGCTGCTTCTGCTTCTGCTATTATCTATTGCTGCTTTCTCCTTCTTTTGCTGCTGCTTCTCTCAGCTTATCTCTCACTGCTTATTACTGCTTTTCTCTATTGTTTTCATTGTTTTCTCTCTATTGTTTTCATTGTTTCTTCTTCCCTCTAGTTCACATATATATATACACACATACACAAATATATATATATATATATATATATATATATATATATATATATATATACACATACACAAATATATACACACATACACAAATACACAAATTAGTCCGATCAATGTCCTTTATGGCTTTGCCAGTGACGTCATATAGATAAGTGTTGGCTTATTTTTCTGTGGTTGTTTTGTGCTTTGTGTAGGCGCGGCCACCTTGCCTCGGCAAGAGTATGCACTTTGAGATTGGATGGTAAGTTTTGGTTGAGGATGGATAATGAGGCTTGGTTGTTGGTTCGATAACTTATCATATTGTTTGGGCTTGAGTAGGACGGGTTGCATGCTAGAATCCTTCGGGTTGGTTATTTATTGCTTGTCTATTGACTTGAGTTGAATGCTTGCATGCTTAACTTGATTTACAGTATTCTTTAACATGTCATGCATATGCCATGAAATGAATCTTGGATTCAACTAGAAAGATCACCATATAACTGTTTGCATTCACTATTTTACTTAGTGTCGGCTTAGACGAGTGGGTTACCCCGCTCACTAGTACGGCTGTGTACTGACCCACATTTTTGGGCATTATTTCAGGTACGCAGGTGTAGTGGCGCTGCTTGGATATACGGGACATGATGTATGAACTGTAAGTACCTTTGTGGGCTAGAGAAAAGAGCAAGAGTATTGCATTACCTTTCTTCCCTCTAGTTTATATATATATATATATATATATATATATATATATATATATATATATATATATATGTGTGTGTGTGTGTGTGTGTGTTTAGTTTATATATATATATATATATATATATATATATATATATATATATATATATATATATTAGAGAAGCACGTGAACTCCTACTCTCCCATGATCACCAACACATCATCAAGAATTATGGATCATACATATAAATATATACATATATCTTATATAATAATTATAATTACAATATTTATAATATCTATAATCAAGATAATTGAATTAATATGTAATTAAATAAACACGTGAAGTGCATCGCACCCGTATTACACTATCTATGATACGCTTACGATGCGGCTCTACCACAACCAAATATATCCCAATAGACACGAGCAATTCTAAAATTATAATTATGAACAATACAAAGAGCTAGCTACTCATCTACATGTCCGTGTCAAAATATGACATGCTCAAATCCCCGTGTTGGAAGAAATCCCCCAAATCAATCCGTATTTCCAAATTGTCGGGATATGGCCTATACGTATCCAATTTTGGATATGACACTAGCCACACACAATCAAACACATGTCAATTTGGTCTAATTGACCTATTGACAAATACAAGATGTGTCAATCTCAAAATTCTTCCAAAATTGACACAAAATAACACATAACTTTTTTCATAGGCCTCCTATAAACCTAATTCCAATTCCTATGGGTATCCTTAGCATATGGGGTGGTTTATAATGATTAAAATAGAGATTTAGAGTCTAATTAGAGGTAGAAAACTAAATTGTACCTATTGGGAGATGGATTCCTAATCAAACTTCCAAATTGAGTGAAAAGAGCCTCCAACTTGTAGATCATTGCTCCTCCTTGTAGATCCTTGCTTCCTTCTTATAGATCCATGCTCTAATAGCCTCCAATAATAATTTGGGAAGGAATTAGGAAGGAAGTTGGGTGAAATTTGATATGGGAATAAAGAAATTTGGAAGAAAAAATTCTAGATCTAGATTTGAAATAAAAAATGAAGAGAGAGAATTTTTTCTCCCTCCATTACTAGGCCGGCCACATTCCTCCTTCCCCAAGCTACTATGTAAAGTCTAAAATACCCCTTTGGGCTTCTCATGAAGAAATAATTAAGGAAGTAAGGTTCTAGTCTAATTGGTTTAACTTAATTAATTATCCTCCTAATGATTGGGCTTCTTATTGGGCTCAATTCTAACTAGAATTAAATGTTGGTCCATTAATCTAATCTAAACTTGTTAGGTCCACTAACACAAGTCTAAAACAGTATACTAACATTTAAAAATAATTAAATAATATAATAAATAAATATTTAATATGTAAATATTTAATTAATTATAAAATGACCAAAATATCCTTTCCTAGAAAATATGGTAGTGACACAAATTATCCACCGAGATATTGGAAGTAGCCAATTCCATGAGCTCCCCTTCAGGGATATGTTCGCCTGAATCCTCAGGAACATGCTCTTCAATCGCTGCATCGGGCTTAGGGAACGTCGACTCTTCGTCCTCCACAGAAGGACCAGTTTCTCTTATAGGTTCTGCCTTAGGAACCACCTCAACTCGCGTCCGCTTAGAATGACGAGGGTGGTGAGCCACAATTGTCTTGCTCTTAGGAGCAAGAGGACCATCGGAGGGAGTCCCCTCCTCAGACGTCGGGTCTAAGACAATGAGCAAAGGACAAGCCACACTCTTTTCCTTCTTGGGCGTTCGTCGACCTTTCAACGACGAAGGAGAAAAAATTATACCCGCCAGATAACTCATCCCAGGATCATAGTCAGCTGGTGTAGCATTGACTGTGCAATAAAAACTCCATATGACAAACAACATGTTCAGTACGATGGCAGCCGTCGGCAATCCGAACTCAACTTGTGTTCCGACGGTGGCGTAGTACGTCCATGCACGAGCTCCATCAAGAAGATTGCCACAATACCCAAGGGAAGCACTAGGTGTATCCAGCAGGAGTTAGTTTTACCCAAATTGACGGTAAAACTCCAATATATGGAAATCATATACACACGTACGCTGTAAATGAATATGCAATCCACCAGTGGTAATATACTGTCACAGCAAGTCATACACAATCTATATCTCATCTACAGCACAAATAATAATTAGGAATAAAGAGCTAAAATATAACTAAATATCAAGATGTGTATCAAGTCTGGTAGTCAGGTGGAAACAAATCCACTACAAAACGACTATACTAAAATAGCTACAAAATCTCAAAACAGTAGGAATAAATCACAGATACTCTGAGGGTAAGACCTCCTCAGTCAGGTACGTAGTGTCAGATCCAGGTCCATACTCCTGTGGGTACTCCTGCTCGTCCATATCTGAAAAGGGACAAGATCCTCAGAGGGACATAACAAGATACATATAACATGCCAATAAAGTACTAAAATATAAATATCCAATTGTCGCCTAACCGTCTAAGTGAATGCAATTTGAGAACAACTTTCCAACATGTGGACTATCTGGCCATAAATGGGATTGGCATGATTCTCTACGAGAAGCAGAGGCCTATAAAGTATTTCGTTTTTTGAACGATAGAGGCCGCCAAGTAATATAGGGGTCATCTCGCGTATCTACGGTGGAGCGTATGGGTTATATATAAGGAGAGTGCAAAGGAGTCCAAATGTTTTGTTGTTCTTCCCATCCCATGATCTAAGCATGCCATATCCATGATACGATAAAACCTCTAAATAACTGCCAGGTCTACTAGTATACAAAGTTTCTATCAGCAGTCATCCCTTAACGTACGACTCATACGTACAGGAGGCCAGACCTGTCACGCAGTCCATGATCTATATGAGACTCACAACTCGTGTAACAACTGTGTCACAACCAATGAAACATAGAATGCCTCATAATAATGGGGTGGTCGCATAAAGTAGGTCCAAAATCTACAGAAATAAACATATGGTACGACGACATCGTTATTGCACCCAAGTTTCCTTGGACGCACAATTTATATAGCAATAATTAAACTAAATAAACAGAAATAAACATGCATGCATCATATGGAATATAAATTCAGTTTAATGGCAAGGTATACTTGCCGAGCAAGGTTTCCGTATAGTGCAAGCATCCACAACAGTGTTAAGTTCAAGTAGTGAGGTTTAGGGTTTTGGGGTGTATTGCATGGATATATATAGAGAATAAGAGGCGGTGGAGAAACTTAGTGTTGAAGAAAACTAAAACTACTGCCGCTGCTATTTTCTTACTTTTTATTGGTTTTGGTTTCGTCGGGGGTGTTTAGTAATATTAGTGTTAAGGAGTGGTGGAATGAGGAGCTTACACGTGTGGAAAGCAAAGCAAAGCAAAATTGGGTTTTGCTTCTGCTGCTGATATTTTCATCTCTTATTGGGTTGTGGTTTGGTTTTACGCGTGGTGAAAAGAAGAGTTTACGCGGGATAAAATAAGCGGTGGTTTTGATACTGCTACTGCTGTGGTTTACGCGCGGAGAAGTATACGCGGTGTGGTGAGCGGGTTGTTGTTGTCTGTTTACGCGGAAAGAGCTGCTATTTCCTTACTTTACGCGCGGGATGTGTTTTAACGGGTTACGGGTTTGGTCTGATAGAAAATTCTATTTTCTATTCTTTTTTTTCTTATTAATAAAATATATATATATATATATACATATACCTATTTATTTATAGAAAATTTGGATAGGGTATTGGTGTATACGGTTAAGGTAGCAACTGTCTAAATGTTTTCTACATGGAATAAAAATTAAGAAAATTTTATAATGGCTCCATAAATCCTTTAATGCTCAATACCTCAGAATAAAATCTATTTTCTCTATTTAACTCATAATTACCATAAATAAATAAAAAAATAATAAAAAAATATGATTTTCAGAATTAGGGGTTTTACATTCTACCCAACTTATAAAATTTTGTCCTCGAAATTGAAACTAAGCCACGATAGAAGTTAAGGATGGTATAGAACAAAGTTAAATTTATACCTTGGTCAGTGAATAGGTTCAAAAAATATTGGTACATGTCATCCTCGTGCTCCCAAGTAGATTCTCCTGGAGAACCATGCTTCCATGCTATGCGGACTAAGGGAATAGACTGATTTCTCAATACTTTCTCTCTATGATCAAGGATTCCCATGGGTTGCTCTTGATATGATAAGCTCGACCCAATGGTGATTTCTGAATGGTCGAGAACATGACTTATGCCTGCCACATATCGCCTGAGTTGTGATACATAGAATACATCATGTACTCCCTCAAGTGAAGGAGGTAGCACAAGTCGATATGCTACTTCTCCCACTCTCTCTAGCACGTCAAATGGTCCAATATATTTTGGACTCAACTTGTCGTGCCCTCCGAATCAGATGGTGCCTCTGGTAGGTAATATCCTTAAGAAGACATGATCTCCCTCTTTAAACTCCAAGGGACGACGATGAAGGTCTGCCCATTATTTCTGCTTGTCTTGCGCTGCTCGCAAGTGTCCTTGTATCTTTTTAACTATTTTAACGGTGTTGACCACTAACTCTGGTCCCAGAATCTGTCGTTCTCCTACATCACTCCAGCACACAGGAAACCTACACTTCCTTTCATACAATACTTTAAACGGAGCCATCTGGATGCTTGCCTGATAGCTATTATTGTAAGAAAACTCCACAAAATATAGGTGGTCCTCCCATGATCCTCCAAAGTCCAACATACAATCCCTCAACATATCCTCTAATGTCTGAATAGTACGTTCTGACTGCCCATCTGTTTGTGGGTGATAAGATGTACTGAATTTCAGACGAGTTCCAAGGCTTTCTTGCATGCTTCTCCAAAAATGTGACATAAAGCATGAATCTCTGTCTGACACAATGCTGACTGGTACGTCGTACAATCTTACGATCTGTCTCATATATAAGTCAGTCAAAGTTTTTGTAGATTGGCCAACTCTAAAAGGCAAGAAATAGGCTGACTTGGTGAGTCGGTCCACTATTACCCATACTGCATCTCTACCACTTGGACTCCTGGGAAAGCCCGTGACGAAGTCCATTGTGATATGTTCCCACTTCCACTCTGGAATCGGGAGTGGTTGCAATAACCCTGCTATTCTCTGGTGCTCCGTCTTTACTTGCTAACATATTAAACATTTAGCTACAAAGCCAGCTATCTCTCTTTTCATTCCATGCCACCAAAAATGCTGTCTTAAGTCATGATACATTTTAGTACCCCCAGGATGAATAGAATATATCGAACTATGAGCTTCTATCATCAGCTCCTGTCGAATTTCTCCATTTGGAACATAAAGACGATCACCATATCATAATGTCCCATCATCATGGATGCGCAGTCCTGTCTGCTCCCCGACCTCTGTTCTTTCCTTTAATCTTCTAAATCTGGCGTCTGTAGGCAATGCTGCCTTGATTCTTTCTACTAGTGATGATTGTACTTGTAAGTTGGCTAGTGTCCCGTCTGCTCCGGGAATTATTACTTCAATGCCAAGACCTTGCAAGTCTTTCAATAATTTCTTCTGTGTCATTAAAAAGTAAGCTATTGCTTTCAGGCTTAACGCGTCTGCTACAACGTTATCCTTACCTGGGTGATAATGTAGTTCTATCTCAAAATCTTTTATCAACTCGAGCCATCGACGTTGCCTCATATTTAACTCCTTCTGTGTGAAGACATACTTGAGACTTTTGTGGTTTGTATATATTTCCACTCGTTTTCCATATAAGTAATGTCTCCAAAACTTTAGAGAAAATACCACGGCTGCAAGTTCCAAGTCATGAGTTGGATAATTCTTCTTATGTACTCATAATTGCCTAGATGCATATGCAATCACCTTACCATGCTGCATTAATACGCATCCCAAGCCTTTCCCTGATGCATCACTGTAGATCACATAGCCTCATGATCCTGATAAAATAGTTAGCACTGGTGCTGTAGTCAGTCGCTTCTTCAATTCCTCAAAAGCGGCTTGACACTCGTCGTTCCATATGAACTCTTGATCTTTGCATGTCAACCGAGTCATAGGTATTGCTATTCTTGAGAAGTTCTCCATGAACCGTCGGTAATATCCCACAAGTCCAAGGAAACTTCTCACATCCGCTGCTGATTTAGGAACAGGCCATGTCTCAACTGCCGAGATCTTTTCTGGATCAACAGAAATACCATCTCCTGTAATGACATGTCCAAGAAATAAAACCTTGTCCAAGAAGAACTCACATTTACTGAGTTTCACATATAATTACTCTCTTCTCAAGGTCTCTAGGACAATTCGTAAGTGCTTCTCGTGCTCCTCGTAGCTCTTTGAATAGACAAGTATATCGTCTATAAAGACAACTACGAACTGGTCCAAATGCTGATGGAATACTCGATTCATTAAGTCCATAAAGATAGCTGGAGCATTGGTCAATCCAAATGGCATGACCAAAAACTCGTAGTACCCATATCTTGTTCGGAATGCGGTCTTCGGGATATCCTCCTTCCGTACCTTCACCTGGTGATATCCCGATCTCAAATCTATCTTTGAGAACATCTTGGCTCCACTAAGTTGATCGAATAAGTCATCAATGCGTGGTAGTGGATATTTATTCTTAATTGTTACTGCATTCAAGGCTCTATAGTCAATGCACATACGCACTGACCCATCTTTCTTGGGTACAAACAATACTGGGGCTCCCCAAGGAGATGCACTTGGTCAGATAAAACCTTTTTCTTCTAGTTCTTTTAACTGTGTCTTTAGTTCATCTATCTCCTTCTTCACCAGTCTATAATCATGTGATGCTATGGGTGCTGCTCCTGGTGTTAATTCAATCGAAAACTCTACGTCTCTATTTGGGGGTAGTCCTGGTAATTCTTCTGGAAAGACGTCTGGAAATTCTGAAATAATAGGATGATAGACAACATCATCAATCACGAGCTGCATACCATCAAGGATTTCGGTGGATCCTCGTACAAACTCAAGTTCAGGCTGACCTGGTACCTTGAAAATAATGCTTCCTCCAAAGAAATCGAAGAAAGCGTGGTACTTACTTAGCCAATCTATTCCAAGCACAATATCAAAAGTAGGCATAGGAAGGACTAAGATTTGGGCATTTATTTCTCTGCCACGTATCACTAAAGGACACGATCTACAAATTCTACAAACAGGTACAACTTCTCCCCCGGTAAGAATTCTAACACAACTAAATAAAGGTGTAGAGGTAATGTTGTGTTTGGCAATAAAACTAGATAATATGAATGAGTGGGTGGCTCCCGTATCAAACAATGTCGTAGTAGGAAAAGAAAAAGCAAGAGTGATACCTGCTATGACATCAATCTCCTGATTTATATCATCTACTTCCATTGTAAAAGCTTGTCCGTTCCTCTGTGGTTGTCCCTGTCTAGCCCTCGTGAATTGATCCTTCTGTGCAGGTAGTGGTGGTCCTCCCTAAAATCCCCCTGCTGCTGGAGGTCGAGGTGCTCCTGGTCTCATCATTTACTGAGTTGGCTTGGGTGCTGGAAGTGCTAGTCTTTGTGCTGGTGGTGGAAGTATCGATGCTTGTTGCATAGGACAGTCCTACAATATATGTTGTCCGGAACCACATCTCATACACTATCCCAAGCGGACTCGACAGTCCCTTGAGATGTGCCCACGTCTCCCGCAATAATTGCATTAGGGTTTCTCTGGGATCTGGTACGGTCCTGCTCTGTGTTGGTACTGTTGTTGCTGAGCTAAAGGACGTCTAATAGGTCCTCCTTGTTGTGTTTTTGTCGGTCCTGGTTGTGTCCTCAGCTGACCTCCATTTCCTCGGCTGATAGTTTCTTGCAATCTGGCTTCTGTTAGTAACTCGGCATAAGAGATTCAGGACTGTGAGCTTGTATAATATTGGAGCTCCTGAGTCAGTCTATGATAAAACCTTTTAGCCTTGGCCAAGTCATCTGGTATCAAGGCAGCGCCATATTTACTAAGGCGACTAAACTCAGCATTATACTCGTCCACTGTTCGGTTTCCCTGTTCTAGGTGGAGAAACTGATCGTATAATGCATCTCTGACGGTGTCCGGAAAGTACTTCCATTCAAAACACTCTAGGAATTGCTCTCATGTCTGGTATGTGCCCAACTGGTGCTCCATGGATTTCCACCAGTGATGAGCATTACCATCTAGAAGCGTTCTCACACCCGTCATCCACAGCTCTGTAGGTAGCTGTGATGCTTCTAATAACTTTCGAGTATGAGTGATCCAGTTGGTAGTTTCTTCTGGGCTCTCAATGCCTTTGTACGGCCTTGGACCCATTTGTACAAAGTCCTTTACTGAACTAACTCTAGCTCGAGGTACTGGAGCTATTGTTAGAGCTGGCACAGTAGTCTTTGCAGCAATCTTTTCAAGTGCTGCTAGAAACTCTTGTCTTTGTTTTGCTGCTTGGTGTCTCTGCTTTATAGCTAGTGTGGCGGCCTGTTCTTGCTGTTCCTTCATTATCATCTGGAAGAATTGGAACAGTTGAGCCTGACCATCCTGCGGTGTTGATGAGGCTGAAAGGTTCCCATTTAGTGGAATAGGAAAGTCAGATGGAACTGGATTATGAATTTGTCCATCTGGTCCTGAAAGTCTAGGATTCGTTGAGGTTCTTTCTTGAGTCTGACCATTGACTCCAGGAGTTGTGTCACCATCGGTGATAGTACATCCTTATGCATATCCATCTCTCTGCAGGTGATGTACAACGTTTAAAAGGAGTACAGGAAGGATGCAAGCATTAGATAGAATGTATAAGCATAAAATATGCAGGGGAATTGTCTGCGTATTTCACAGTCAAAAACTTGCAACATACATGAAGTCTCTCCTGCGTAAAATAGGGCTTCAAGGTGGTTGGCATAAACAGGTTGATAAGCATCCTGCATAAAGCAGAGCTTCAAGATAATTTAGCTAAATTAGAGATTCAGAGCTGTCTGCGTAAAGCAGAGAGTTGAGGAAATTTTGGCGTAAAGTAGGTTTTCAGAATTGTCTGGGTAAAAGTCTGCGTAAAGGGTTCCGTGCGTAAAGTTGGTGCGTAAAAGATCGGCTGCGTAAAGATATGATGCGTAAAATCTGTTTGTCTAAAAGTTCTACGTGCATAAATTTTGCGCATAAAGTCTTGCTACACTTTCTGCGTAAGGCTCGCATGAAAGGTCTACGCGTAAAGTTGGTGCATAAAATCTGTGTGTAAAAATCTAACATACGTTGTGGCGTAAGGTTTGCACGAGGAACTCATCATGAGTTGGTCAGTCAAATTAGTGAACCTGACATCTGACAAAAGCACTGTACGACAATCGAGAGGACAGCTGTGATGATGATTTTTGCACAGAGACCCAGGTTGTCGTTTAGTCATATATTTAATACAAGTCATTTTTATGCATTTAGATGGAGAAAAAGTTGAGGCTTCGGAATACGCTGTCTACATGAATGAGTTTTTATGCTCAAGGTGAGACAAAATCAGACGCCACGTCAAAAGTTATTTCTTTGCACAGGGCTCGAGGCATATCTCTACATTTAATGCACGAGATTTGGTCATGTTTAGGAAAACTAAAACTTATGGCAAATATGCTCACATTACATCCTTACATTTTACGCCTAATCAGCTACTCTTCTCTGGTTATCTATTTATTCAGGAATCATTAAGTTTATGCTGGGATAGTTTACCTATATGGCTTGCATGATATCATATAGATTGAGAAGACTAAAGAAACGTAATCTAGCAGTTGTCATAACTGCAGCGTAAAGTAGACAATCTTCTGTAGCTTAAGTAGGTAATCATAGCTTGGCTTTTTATGCCAACAAGGCAGTCAGTTGGCTTTTTATGCCAAAAGGGGTAAAGGGTCTTCGGCGTAAACTAAATATAGGATGGTGGGAAAGAATAATGAGATTTTTGTCAAGTATGGATGAGATCCTTATACTCTATCCTATACGCAGGCTTGTTTGGTACAGTTACGTAACCAAGATAATATATTTCTAGACCTGCATGGACAACCACCAAAAACATGTCACGCCCCAGTCCCAAAATACGTAGGACTAGGAGTACGTAACACGCCCAGCCGTATATATACGAACTCCAATATATAAAAATCATATACACACGTACGCTGTAAATGAATATGCAATCCACCAGTGGTAATATACTGTCACAGCAAGTCATACACAATCTATATCTCATCCACAGCACAAATAATAAGTAGGAATAAAGAGATGGAATATAACTAAATATCAAGATGTGTATCAAGTCTGATAGTCAGGTGGAAACAAATCCACTACAAAATGACTATACTGAAATAGCTACAAAATCTCAAAACAGTGGGAATAAATCACAGATACTCTGAGGGTAAGACCTCCTCAGTTAGGTACGTAGTGTCAGGTCCAGGTCCATACTCCTGTGGGTACTCCTGCTTGTCCATATCTGGAAAGGGACCAGGTCCTCAGAGGGACGTACCAAGATACATATGACATGCCAATAAAGTACTGAAATATAAACATTCAATGGTCGCCTAACCGTCTAAGTGAATGCAATTTGAGAACAACTTTCCAACATGTGGACTATCTGGCCATAAATGGGATTGGCATAATTCTCTACAAAAAGCAGAGGCCTACAAAGCATGTCGTCTTTTGAACGATAGAGGCCACCAAGTAGTATAGGGGTCATCTCGCGTATCTCCGGTGTAGCGTACTGGTTATATAGAAGGAGAGTGCAAAGGAGCCCAAATGTCTTACTTGTTGTTCTTCCCATCCCATGCTCTAAGCATGCCACGTTCATGACACGATAAAACCTCTAAATAACTGCCAGGTCTACTAGCATATAATGTTTCTATCAGCAGTCATCCCTTAACGCACGGTTCATACATACAGGAGGCCAGACCTGTCACGCAGTCCGTGATCTATATGAGACTCACAACTCGTGTAACAACTGTGTCACAGCCAATGAAACATAGAATGTCTCATAATAATGGGGTGGTCGTATAAAGTAGGTCCAAAATCTACAAAAATAAACATATGGTACGACGACATCGTTGTTGCACCCAAGTTTTCTTGGACGCACAATTTATATAGCAATAATTAAACTAAATAAACAGAAATAAACATGCATGCATCATATGGAATGTAAATTCAGTTTAATGGCAAGGTATACTTGCCGAGCAAGATTTTAGTATAGTGCAAGCGTCCACAACAGTGTTAAGTTCAAGTAGTGAGGTTTAGGGTTTTGGGGTGTATTGCATGGATATATATAGAGAATAAGAGGCGGTGGGAAAACTTAGTGTTGAAGAAAATAAAACTACTGTCGCTGCTGTTTTCTTTCTTTTTATAGGTTTTGGTTTTGGCGGGGGTGTTTAGTAATATTAGTGTTAAGGAGTGGTGGAATGAGGAGCTTACACGTGTGGAAAGCAAAAAAAAATTGGGTTTTGCTTCTGCTGCTGATATTTTCTTCTTTTATTGGGTTGTGGTTTGGTTTTACGCGCGGTAAAAAGAAGAGTTTACGCGGGGTAAAATAAGGGGTGGTTTTGATACTGCTGCTGCTGCGGTTTACGCGCGGAGAAGTATGCGCGGTGTGGTGAGCGGGTTGTTGTTGTCTGTTTACGTGGAAAGAGCTGCTATTTCCTTACTTTACGTGCATGGTGTGTTTTAACGGGTTGCGGGTTTGGTCTGATAGGAAATTCTATTTTCTATTCTTTTCTTTTTCTTATTAATAAAATCTATATATATATATATACATATACCTATTTACTTATAGAAAATCTGGATAGGGTATTGGTGTATACGGTTAAGGTAGCAACTATCCAAATGTTTTCTACATGGAATAAAAATTAGGAAAATTTTATAATGTCTCCATAAATCCTTTAATGCTCAATACCTCAGAATAAAATCTATTTTCTCTATTTAGCTCATAATTACCATAAATAAATAAATAAATACTAAAAAATATGGTTTTCAGAATTAGGGGTTTTACACATTCAGACAGTAATATGGGGGATATCCCCTTTGGATGTCTTCTCCGCCTTGTACATTCTCTAATAGATACTATAATGGCACAGTAGCTCCGCGTATACGGTTAGGAGATCCGGATCCTCCTTTTCAAGGTCTCCTAATCTGTCATTACTCGGGGCATATTTCTTGTAAGGCGCTTCAGCCCAGAGAAGCTTTAATAACAAATGTGTCACGACCCGTACCCGGTGTAGGGATGCAAGTCGAGAACAACGCCCAGCCTATACCGCAGTATCGGCTGTAGAACATTGTCTTGGTTAAATATACTATCTAAATATCTCACAATAATGCATAATCCTCCACTAATATCTCAACTCCAAGAAGATTAATAAACTTGATTTTAACACAATACTCAATCATAATTCTATAGCATGATAAGATATCAAAAAAGTCTAGCATAACTATACAGTCTAAACAAATATAACAACAATAATAGAAATAATAATCAAACTCTTAAATATAAGCAGGAAACAAATTCGGTACCAAAATGCTAAAGAGAACTAACTATGCTACCTAGTGAATCCGGCTAAAACTCCCGACAGTCACCCCAGAACTAGTGGGTCCAAGTATGCATCATCTATAAGTCAAAGTCCATAGTATGTCGGACACCAATCTCCCGGATCCTCTGAAAAATATTTTCCAGTCAGGAATAGAGTGAAGTACATCTCTAATAGTAGTTCTAATCAATGATATAAACTAGGTAACAGTAAATAGATATGAATATACAAGATACAATAATAGATACAAGAGATACACAATAAAAGGAATACTATAAATAAATACGAAGATGAACAATATAACAATGAACAAGAATACTAATGACTAAGTGTGTGAGTACTAGCTTTAACATATGATCGGCTTGGGAACTTGCACAAGAAAACTTGCACATGAATAATGGCTGGTTAGTCATACGTGCGGTGTATGACCAATACTCATAGGAAAATAAGACTTGCACAAGAAGGGTATGATCACATATCTACACTAAAATACTCTTCACTCCCAACTGGTATAGGGGATCCAACTATGGTACGCTTGGCACAGGATTCTCCAAGAAGATAGCGACTCTCCCCGAGAACCAGTGTCTGTACATGTACAAGATAATCAATAAAATAAGTCTTGCACAAGATACACCATATACCATGGAATAACATCTCATGACGAGATCCGGATATACCAATCCGTGTAACCATCATGTCAAGAAAATAAGGATATCTACACTAGATACAAGAGACATAGAGGATATCATAAATGAGAAACTATCAGAGAATGTACTCGCCTCAAGTCTTGAGCAAGGAATATCTCTCGATGCCCAAGCTGGTGTCACACAACCTATATATGGCATGTTGCATCAATGCAAGGTTCAAGAATAAAAATAAGTAAAGTTGATGCTATTCTGGGTCGATACACCATTTCTAAGTTAAACCAATAAAATCTAGGTTGCAAGAGTCTAATGCTAAGTCACTAAAGAGCCGTATCCTAAGATACGCAAGTTTTCGAATATAAAAATAGAATTTTATATATATATATAAGTCATATATTATAATACTATATCAAATCAATTAAAATAGGATACCTTGGCCTTGCACCTATGTGTATCGCACTTATCTTGATACCCAAACTCAAAACCTTAGGTATCGACCCAATATCTTGGTGATATCTTGGTATACCAAGGTAACTCAACACTAACATCACTAATACATATATATATAATCCATCTAATACTAACTATCTAAACTAACACTATAATATCCAACTACTACCTACAATATATATAAGTAGCTAACTCAGCATATATATATATATATATATATATATATATATATATATATATATATATATATATATATATATATATATATATATATATATACTAACTGTTACAATCTAACTACTTAAACTAATACTTATTGACCAATAATAAAACTAGTACTCATAGTTATATATATACTAACTATACTAAAACTACTAACCAAAACCCCTGATACTAATTACCTGGGTCTGAGAACTGATACACTGACTTCCTAACCAAGCCTCAACTAATACATCTAAACCAAAGCCTTACCTGAATTGATATTGCTCGATACCCAAACTCAACACTAAAGCTCATACTGTGCATCATTGAAGCCTCCTCATGCAGTGAACACTAAACTAGAGCTGCACCACCTCGATGTGGCTCAAGCAGCTCTTTGCTGCACAGTGGACTCGAGCCTTGGAGTTACTGCTGCTGCCCCTTCTTCACTCGAAAACTACTACTGTTCTATATCTTGCCTAGGTTATTGGATCTCTCTCTTTAGTCGAAGACTGCTGATCCATTCTTCCATCTGCTGAACACAGCTGCTGTGAAGTTGTACTCCTCTACAGGAGCTCCTTGCCTGAATTTCTGATGGCTTCTCCTCTTGAGCACTGTACTGCACACTGTTGCAGTGCAGTGGTTCTTACTCCTTGCTGATACTGCTATCTTCTTCTTGTTGAGTACTGCATCAGTGTTCACCATAATGCTGTGCAACCCTTCTCGCACAGCCACATCCTCCTTCACACACAACATAACCAACACAGCCACTCACACAAACACATAGATACATATCACTCTATGCTAATATATATATATATATATATATATATATATATATATATATATATACACACACACTCTCTATATAACTGTTATATATATGTATCCACACCTATAGACATCTATGTATCTATATACACCTCTCATAACTATATATACGTAGATACCAAACTATCTATATATACATACAACTCCATATATATATATAAACTAACACATATATATATATACATATACATATACATATACATATACATATGTATATATAACTATATACACTAGTATATTATATATACATAGACACACACACATACACTAATCAAAATACACTATTATATACACTATATAAAACATAGATCGCATATATATATATATATATATATATATATATATATATATATATATATATATATATATATATACATGCACGTATAGGAAAAAGAACCAAACAACAAACAAGTGGAGTGCACCGCACCCGTATCATACTTTCTCTATGATACGCTTGCGATACGGCTCCAACACACAACCAAACGCATCCCGGAGGACACGAGCAAGTCTAATACATAAATTATGAAAAATATGTATAGTAATTAGAGTGTCTACATGTCTGTGTCACAATGTGATATGCACAAAGTTCTGTGTCGGAGGAAACCCCCAAAATCAATTTGTTTTGTCAAATTGACAAGATACAGCCTACACGTATCCAATTGGGGATACGACACTAGCCATAAGCACACAAATACATGCTAAATTGATCTATAGGACCAATTGACAAACACAACAAGTGTCAATCTCGGAATTTCCCCAAAATTGTCACAAAAAGTACCATAACATTCACAATAGACCTCATATGAACTCAATTCCAAATCCTATGGGTAGTCTATGCATATGGGTTAATTTCTTATGGTTAATTCTCAGATTTAGAACCTAAATAAAAGGTAAAAACTGAATTGTATCTATTGGGAGATGGATTCCCAATTCCCAGGATGAACTCTTTCCCCTTAAAATCATGACCTGATTTTTTGTTCTACCTGGTTACGAGCTATCCAACGTTCGAATTTTTGAATGTTAAGGGACAGAACTCAGGTCAAACTCTGCCCCGCAGACTAGTATAAATAGAGCATGATTTTTATTATTTTAAATCATCTTTCAAGCATTCAATCTTCTAAGTTCTATACATTCTAAGCCTTTCTCTAAGCCACACTCTTCCAAATCTCTTTAGCCACAACTTCCTAATCCCCAAGGTGCTTCGATGCAATTCAGCTAGAAGTTGTGCAAGAGTTGAAAAGTGTTCTCACTTAAAAAATTTAAGTTTCGCTTCTGTAAAGTTGAAGTAGTCGAGCGCTTCAGATCAAAATCTCGTGTTGTAAAGAAGTGACAAGCCTTCGGATCAAAGCTTGTATTTCACTGATAGTGGATTCAAACTCCTAGCTTGAGTTCTCGGGACTAGACTAGTCCTCCACGAGGAAAATCAGTATACATCTTGGTGTTTGTGTTTTCTCTTCCTTATTTTATTTACTTTTCGTATTATTATTTCTCTGATTATTTACTCTGTTAGTAGTTCCTTCCTGAACTTAGCCTTAATCAGTTTTTAATCGGTCACTATAGACACGTAAATCTATTCACCCCCCTCTAGAGTTGCCTATACGCTATTTCAATTGGTATCAGAGCTAAGTTCTCTAGATAAAGGATTAACACCCTAGAGCAAATCTATGGCAATTGCACGACCAATTTACACCAATAGTGGTGAAGGCCAGTCCATAAATAGGCCACCCCTATTTGACGGTACCAACTACACGTACTGGAAGACACGTATGAGTTTTTAGTTGAAATCACTAAACTTTGACCAATAGACCATAGTTATAGATGGTTATAGGAAGCCTGCTAGAATTGTCATTAATAAAAATCTTGTAGAGAAACCACATAACAAATATACAGACCTAGAGAAAAAATATGCAAGTCTAGATCCTAGGGCTATTAATGCTCTCTTTTATGCTATAGACAGGACTAAATTTAACAGGGTATCCACCTGTACTACTTCACATGAAGTATGGAAGCTTTTGGAGATGACCCATGAAGAAACCACCCAAGTGAATGAGTTAAAAATTAGTCGGCTAACACAGGAGTATGAGGCATTCAAGATGAAGCCCAACGAGACAATCACGCAAATGTTCACCAAATATCTTGACATTGTCAACCCGCTATCTTTGTAACCATCATAAATTTTCTAATTAATAAAATAATATAAGTATATATAAATACGCAGTTTTGTAAGAATAGTGATAAGTAAGGGTGACCCCTCCTACGTTAGTACATTAGAAATTAGATTTTTCGTAATAAATAAAATAATTTTGGTATTATAGAATAATAATAATAATAATAATAATAATAATAATAATAATTCTAGCATTAATAATATAATATAATATAATATAATATAATATAATATAATATAATATAATATAATATAATATAATATAATATAATATAATATAATATAATATAATATAATATAATATAATACAATATAATATAATATAATAATAAATAAGTTAGTTGTTAAAAAGAATATATAAATAAAAGTAATATAAATAAATAAAGTATTAATAAAGTAAAAAAAAACAACAACAACAACAATAAGAGCACTTGCTAGTGCTACTAACAAAAGTAGCAGCTGCATAGAACTTTCACCCCCGCCCCTTAAACGCGGAACATAACAGCATACCAACCCGACCCATAACTTCCTTCTATCAGGATATATATATATATATATATATATATATATATATATATATATATATATATATATATATATATATATATATATATATATATATATATATATATGCATCTAAGAAACGAAACCCTAACCCTACTGCTCGATCTCCGAGCCGCGACCCATCTTCCCCACCGTCGTCGACCCTCGACCGCCTCCCAACATTGTCGTCGTCGACCGCCTGGACGCAGCTTTGTTGTAGTCGATCGTCGCGAACTCGTCTTTCCGATTAACTCGACCAAGGTACCCACTTTCATCAGCAGATTTCTTGCTATATGCATAGTTAATTTTTGATCTATAAACTCCTATGCATAGACCACATGATCTAGTTTATGATTGCATAAATTCTTAGAATAAAACCTGATTAAATCGTGATGATAATTCTCCTCCAAAATTCAAAAAACTGCTTTTATATGAATATACATATTTGACAGAATTTATAATCAAGAACCCTATTTTGGAAAGCATATTTCTTCATATCCGTTCAACAAAATTTCAAAATTCTTTTTCTAACACAGATTTCATATAACCATGATTGCAACAAAGTAATTACTTTAGAATATCACTCATTAATTGTTGATGAAAAATTGTATCCAAAAACCCGAAAAACTTGCTTTAAAAATATTCAAAATTTATGATACGGAGTGCGTCCCGACAAACCGGACCACCAAGTCACGTACTAGTTGTTCCTAAAGGAGCATATGGTATACCCTGACGTGCAAGCTTTTGTAGAAGTTGATTCGGACGTGTGTACGCAACGGAATCAACGCGTATCCGTAAAAAGTTTCATGTATTCGCGTTTTGCAAAATTTCTAATTAGTTTGTGCACGCTCGTCAGAATATGACAAAACTTGTGCCATTAGACTCTTGGTATCACGCTGGTCCCCTGACTCATGTTTCACGCAATTCGGAGATCGTTGACCGAGTCACCTATTTACGGGCCCACAGGTTAACATGAAGGGTAAAATTTTGATCGGCTCACCGAAATCTAAAATCGGATATACGGTTGAGTTTGTATCGATTTTTATGATTTGTATGACCTATAAATTGTTCAATTTTGAGACTTTTACCCCTGGTATGTATTTTGATGCAAAGTGGACCATACATGGAACCTGCTTTGACCCAAAATTACTGTTTTGCCCCTGTGTCCAAATTGGATGAAAGGATAATATTTTTTAGCTATCTCGTTGATTATGGGAACGTTGGTGAGGTTTATTTCAGCATTCGGAGATGTTCAGTCGGAGGCAGTGGGTTCTGATACTCTGTACTTGACACCTGGATGTTTATATTACGTAGCTTTTCTGCCAGGCAAGTATACCTTGCCATAGTATCGTGATTTACATTCCATATGGTGCATGCATTTTATTTTTGTTATTTAGTTTATATATTTTAACTTCTATACTGCGCATCCAAGAATAACTTGGGTACAACGACGATGGTGTCGTATTTTATCTTTATTATATATTATGCATGTTGACCTAGTTTTACGAGACCACCCCATTATCATGAGGCATTCTTATATTTCATTGGTCGTGACACAATTGTTACATGAGTGTGAGTCTCATGTAAGATACGTACTTGCGTGATGGGCTGGCCACCTATGAGTATAGGACGTGCGACGGATAGGGATAACTACTAATATAATTACATGATTATAAGCCTTGGCAGTAATTAGATATGTCATCGTGTCATAGGTATGGCATAAATAGAGAATGGGGTAGGGAGAACAACAACAAGTAAGGCGTTTGGGCTCCTTTGCACATTTTTTTTATGAAACCAGTACTCTGCGACGGAGATACGTGGTCAGATGACCCTTATGTTATATATCTACATGCGGCCTCTGATGTTCAAAAGACATCATGCTTTTTAGGCTCCTGATTCTCTGAGAGAATCAAACCAATCCTATTTTTAGACAAATAGCCCATGTGTTAAAAAATTGTTCTTAAAGTGCATTCACATAGACGGTTAGGCGACCCTTGGATGTTTATTTTCAGTACTTTATTGGAATGCTATTTCTGTATCTTTTTATGTCCTTCTGAGGACCTGGTCCACTTTCAGGTGTAGATGGGCATGATTATCCGCAAGAGTACGGACCCAGACCTGACGCTTCGTACCAGATTGAGGAGGTCTTATCTTCGGAGTACCACTAATTCTTCGCAGCTGATGGATTATCAAGACCCGCACCCGATATAGGGGCACGAGAGCGTGGGTACGTCCAACCTATGCGGCAGCATCGGCAGTAGAACATTGTCTAGGTCATAATGTTATCTAATCAATCTTACATGAGTATCCAACTCCATAAGGAGACACGGATATCACAATACTAATATGGAATACTCAATCACAGAAATAAAGCACGATGAGATATCGAAGAAAATATATGAAATACAAGACAAGTCTAAACAACAAAATAATCTAACCAGCAATCCATAACATCCAAATCTCCAAGTATTGGAAACAAGTCCTCTAAGGCGTAGTCTGGAAAAATATTTCTAGTCAGGATGGAACGAAGTACATCTCTAACAGCAGTTCCATGTATATTGACAAAAACTATAATACAGTGTAAAGAAATACAAGATGGATATAAATACTGGCAATAAACAATACTAGAAATACAAATACTGGAAATAAGAAATACTGGAGCATATGTCATCAATGGTGCAACTAGCAATGAACAGGAATACAAGTGCATGCTAGAACAATGAACTGAAATATAATGAATACTAGAATAATAACTAGAACATAAGGAATGCTAGATTAATAAACTAGAGATACATGTCAAGAACATCTAGCTAAGTGTGTGAAATATTAGCATATCATGTGATCGGCTTGGGACTGACCAGGCTTGTTACATATGATTAGTTATGATTCATGTAAGGTCAGGCTAACCATCCGGATAGCTATGATACGAGCAATAGTCAGGCTAATCATATATAACAGACTATGAGGCATGTAATGGCCAGGATATACCGACGTGAGGTGTGGGTGAGCTATGATGCATGTAGAGTTCGGTATGATCACATAAGTTGCTAATATTTCCCCCGTTTCCCCAGCTAGCACGATGGATCCCAATCACGACTCCTCGTGATCAGTCTCGATGATGCCAACTCGTATATACATAGTGTCAGAATCATGTACGCTATACAACTAGAATTATAGAGATAATCAATATAATAAAAACTGTCAGAGAATATACTCGCCTATGTTCCTTAGCTGGTATGAATCAATATCCTTTTCTGAGGTCTTGTCTGAACAAGCCAACGTTCCTATAGACATGTCATATAATACAATATATCATCAGTCGATACACTAAAACACAATCAACATAAATATACTGAACTCACGGGCTACTCTAGGTATGACACTGGTCAACTAACAGGGTCGAGTGTGCGTCTAACTGCACGGGTATCATGTCTGCAAATGCAGTGCATAATCAGACAATCAAACTAACACATGTCTTGCCACTACGTCAGTGTACATAAGGCAGTCTACTCACAATCACTCAGGGTCACATAGTCAATGTAGCTACGGGATATCCGTATTTAATACTAGGTCTCTCAGAACATCTATATATATATATATATATATATATATATATATATAGTCTTAACTAGCATAGTATTTAATTACTTACAATATACATATATACCATATATATATATATATATATAACAACCCATAATTATATGCATACCAATTGAATACATATACTAAATATATAACTAAATATATACATATGCATACCAATTGAATGATATACATATGAATAACTAAATATACATATACTAAATGTATAAATACTAAACATATACCAATGGAATACATATACTTATACGTACATAAAATCATGAAGGAGGGCAGTCGAACCTGTGTGCTAGCGTGCACGTGCACGAGATCGACGATGATAGCGATGTTGATGCTGACGACGATGACGATGGTGACGACGATGGTGTTGATGATGATGGTGATAATGAAGGTGATGATGATGTTGATGATGATGATGACGATGATGACGATGATGATGTTGACGACGATGATGTTGGATGACGATGATGATGATGAGAGTTATGATGGAGGTGAAGGTGATTGGAGCTCGATAGCTCAGGCGAGGAGGAGAACAGGGACGGAGGAAGCTGCGGTGTGAAGGAGATCTGATAAGAGAGGGGGTGGTCAGGGACGACCGGGATGATGGCTGGAATGTCGAGACGTTGACGCTCAGGTGGTCGGGAAGAAGAGGAGGTACAGTCGGGGTCGGAAAGGTGGTACTCCGGCGGGACTGCTCGGGTGCTCAGGCGGTGGGGACTACTCATGGACGGAGGAGAAGACGTGGTGGGAGTCGGGGTCCTGTTGCTCCGGCGGGGACGTCGACGAGGGAGAGACTAACAGGGGGTCGGGGACGAGAGGGTCAGGCGGTCGTGGAAGGCTCAGGCGGGGTCCGGCAAGGGAGATCCGGTGGGGAATGGGTGTGACATCGTGGGGAAGAGAAGGGAGAGGAGTCGTGGAGTGGTGGTGGTGAGCGAGCGTTGATGTGGGTTGCTGCTGTTCGTCGAGACAGCGGGGAGGGAGTCGTGGTGGTGGAGAGGGTGGCCGCCAGGGTTGAGGGGAAGTGCTGGCCGGAGAAGGGAGCTCGACCAGTTCAGTTCGGTTTAATTATGAAGAAGAAGAAGAAGTAAAGTAGAAGGAGAAGAAGAAGAAGAAGAAGAAGAAGAAGAAAGGAAGAAGAAGGGAGGAGAGAGATTCAGCTGTGCATGGAGAAGGAAGGAGGAGAGAGAAAGTGGGGGGTTTGCCTAGGTTTTGGGGATTAGGGCCTGCTTGGGGAAATGTGTGTGAGGAGATATTTTATATGGAAGGGTGATGGGGAGTGTGTGGTGGAGATGCTTCCAACTTTCAAATGGATGGCTTGAATGTCTCATGAAAGAAGTTGTGTTCACACCATGAAGAGGGGAATGAGGTTTGGACTGGTCAAGGGTTGAGGGGGATTCTTTATTTGGTTTAAACCAATGAGGTGATGACACCTAGTGCAATATTTGCAATTAAGCCCCTTAAATTTGGGTATTTGCACAAATACATAAAATGATGGAAAAATAGTGTGGGAAGTGGTGTTTGGTGTTTTATAGGGTGAGGGGGTGTTGTGTGTTTTGCATGGGCTCAATGAATGAGGGATTGGGTTAAATTGGGGTTAAGTTGGGATTAGTCAAAGTTGGTATCCCCAATTTAATTAAAATAAATTGTTATGTGCACTTAAATTAAATGGGGGCACATGGGGTCTCAATTTAGAGTGACACAAAGGTCACAAAAGGTGTAGGCTTGGTGTTAGTCTTGGACCCTTTAATTGGTCCGGCTAAACGGATTGAGTTGGTGTCTCAAAATTGATGACCACGACACAGGTGTGCGATACAGGATTAAATAATGGATTTCGGATACGAGAAGTTGTGCAATTAAATTAGAGCACAAAGGATTATGATTTTGAGTGACGGAAAAGTTGAGCGCCTAAGTTGGCATGTCAAGTCTAGAATGCAACAACTTGTTGGAAATTATGGGCTAATGTTGGGCTCCGAATATTGCAACAATGGTAGAGTGTACCAATTAAATAAAATCATAATAATAATTATAATCCTCAACATTTACTCCCTGTCATGACCCGCACCCGGTTTAGGGGCACGAGTATGTGGGTACGTCCAGCCTACGACGCAGCATCGGCGGTAGAACGCTGTCAAGGTCATGATACTATCTAGCCAATCTCACACAAGCATCCAATCTCCATAAGGAGGCACGGATGACACAAATAAAATGAACACATACTCAATCACAGGATTACAGCACGATAAGATATCGAACAGAAATTAAATACAATACAAGTCAAAAAGCAATAACTTAACTCAACAGTTATCCAAGTCATCAAAAATTGCCGGAGACAAATCCGGTACCAAATAGTCTACTTAAAGAACTAACAAAAAATAGTAATTTCCGGCTAGACCTCCCGGAATTACAACTAATCTACCAAGTCTGCAGCTACTCACCATATGGTCCATAAAGTGTCGGACAGCGATCCTCTAAGGCATAGTCTGGAAAAATGTTTCCAGTCAGGAAGGAGCAAAGTACAATCTCAAATAACAGTTCCATTTAATTGATAAGGACTATAAAGCAATAAACATGCGATGCTAGCTACTGAGAAGACAGTGAAATAAATGCAATGGCAATAAAAGAGGGACAGGCAATGTGAAGAGACAGGCAATAGACAATATGATACAGTCAATGCATGTATGAAAATGAAAAGAACAAGGAACAGTATCATATACGGGTGATGTAGTATATGATTAAATAGGGAACTGTAATCTATTCTAAGTGTTTGAAATAGTAGTTTCAAAATGTGATCGACTTGGGAACATGTACGATAGCTATAGGGCCTGGCTAATCATGAGTGAAGAGCATGATTAACACTTACATTGTTCTACACTACAATAAGAGGTTATGATCACATTTCTTACTAACTACTTCCCTGCCCCCAACTAGTACTGTGGATCCAACCATGATACGTCACGATACACGAGCAAGTCCAGTCTATCATATACGATGTCTAATATACATGTCGTGTACAATGTCAATACGATAATCAATGTAACATCTCATGACTGCAGATCCAAGCTATACCAGTCCGTGTAGCACAGTGTCAAAGATTCAGTTGTAACATTTCAAGATTATTGAACTTGTAGAAATTATCAAGAAATTAGAAATTATCAGAGAATGTACTTGCCTTGGGTCCTTAGCTGGTATTTATGGATGTCCTGTTCCAGAGTATCCCCTGGGTGAAGCAACAGTCCTAAAAACATATCACAATAACACTTGTATCAGGTGCTACCCTAACACAGAGTCAAAATACTGGCCTCAGGGACATGCCAGGCAGGGCACTAGTCAGCTAGGGTCACCTAGTAGGGATACATATTAAAACACATTACCTGTTTTTAATTATTAATACCTACCATATATATATTTGCAGTACAATCATGTATATACCAAATTGAATTTATACCATATATATATACCAATTAAACATACATTGAAAATATGCTAAGTATATATATATAAAATACATGTATACAAATATACCAATATATATTGAAATTATGCTAAGTATGTATATATATATAAAATACATGTATACACATATACCAATACAAAATATATATATATATACATATATGTATATTTATACCGAAATACGTTTATATATTTATATACCCATACATATTTATGCCAAAATACATATTTATATATATTTGTACATATACCCAAAAATATATTTAATACATATATACTATATAAAATTATACCAATAAATATATGTATATTTGCACCCAAAAATTACATTCATTTATATATAGGTATATACATATTACCAAAATTATACGTTTTAATATATATTAATACTAATATAATGAATACAAGTATATACCAAAATAGAGAATATACGATATATATATATCACCAATATACACCTATGTATACATACGTACACACGTACACACACGCAAGCATTTCATATACAAATCTATATTAAACATAAATTTAAATACGTAATATGCATGTACATACACAAATACACAAATATACGTATACGTATTTATATACATATATATATCTACCCATTAATTAATATATACTAATACATATACTATTAAACATTAATTTAAATACATATGTTAATATATACATATACGTATACATTAAATACCTACATACATACTTACATACATGTATTATGCTATATCAAAGAGGGAAGAAGGAGAGGGAGAGAACTCACTGTGGAGGGAGGAGCAGCAGGCCGCCGGAGTGTAGAGGGAGCCGCCAGAGTGTACAGGAAGTCGGGTGCAGTCGCAGCGGGTCGGGCTCGACGAACCTGGCCAAAAATGGAGTGTAGGGAGGTGGGGGTTGATGGAGATGGTGGTGGATATTGGGTGGCCGCCGGACCGGAGGAGTTCGGAGGGGGCCGCCGAAGTGCTTAGTGGTGATGGAGGGAGGAGAGCAGCAGGGATGTGCAGCGCCGCCGGGGGCCGAACGGGCTGAACAGGGAGGAAGGGGAGGTGCAGTGGTGGCCGTCGGGTTGTAGGCCAGCGGGGTGGTGGTGGTGGTGTTAGATGATGGTGGAGATGCTGGGGGTAGTAGCAGCCGAGCAGCAGCGGCTGAGCAGTAGGCCGCCGAAGTGATCAGAGGGCCGCCGGGATGATGGCCGGAGGTCGGGTGATCTTCGGGTGAACAGTTACTTCAAGTTCCCCCCCCCTTCTCTAAATTTTAAAAATCAAATAAATGAAAAGGAGAAGAAGAGGAAGAAGAAGAAGAAGAAGAAGAAGAAGAAAAGAGAATAAGAAGGGAAGAAAGAAGGGAATTCCGAAGTTGGATAGGGGGATGTGGGGGCTTGTGAGGTGGGCTACCTAGGTTTCCTAGGGATTAGGGTTTGATGTGACTTAACATTATATAGGGGGAGAGGGTGTGTGAATCTAATGGTGAGGATGGACCCATAGAATGAGTGGCCCAGATTATTCATGAAGGAAAATTGTTTTCATGTAAAGTAGAGTGGGGAAAAAATGCAATTTGGTCCACAAATAAATAACCTTTCTATTTGGTCTTGGACAATGGGGTGATGACACCTACAATTGAATAATTGTAACTTAGCCCCTTAAATTTGGGAAATTGCACAAACACATAAAATGACAAAAATTTGGCGGGCGATTCGGTGTCCGGTGTTTTGTAGCGTCAGGGGGCGCTGTAAGTTTGGTGTGGGCTCAAAAAACAGGACACTGGAATTAAATTAGGATTTTCAGAATCAGTTAAAATAGCATCCTCAATTTAATTAGAAATAAATACAAGTTGTGTTCTAAAATTAATTAGGAGTACATGGGGCCAAAATCAGGTCAGGTCATCAATACCAATAATGAAGAAGACTCAGAACAGAATATTATCCTAATTTGGGCCGCATAAAAAATAGGTCAAGATTGTCCCCAATTTCGATTGGAACGCACAACGATACAAAATAGAGATTTGTTAAATAACGTTCGCGACAATTTTTGTGCGGCTAGAAATAATGCACAGAGAGCATAATTATGAGTTGCAAAAATAGCAGAATGGAAGGCGGGCATGTCTAGGGCAAGATTGCGAAATTTGTTGGAAGACAAAAGCTAGGGTAGCGCTCCAAATATCAGAGCAAAGGCAATGCGCAAAAATATTAAATAAAAATACGGTAATTAATTATAAACTCCAAGAATTAAATTCTAACTAAATAATTAAATACAAAAAATTCCATAATTCTGACAGGTGTTCATCTACTGGCTTCTAGGTCAAGTCTGCTAGCTAAAAATAATTGAACACTACATCTAATACTATATTTAATCACACATCTCACATAATTATTTAAATAAAAATATTATCATACAATTTAATTAATTGTAAATACCAAAATATTAAATATTATAAAAAGTCAAAAATACCCCTGTTTTCGAAATGTGGTAGTGACAAGTCTACCCTCCTTAAAAGAATTTCGTCCTCAAAATTCAAAATCCTCAAAGTAGTGTTTAATCATACACATTATTGTTTTTCTCAAATTTTAAATTCGTCATCCATGAAATCCGGTAATAATTCACAATGTCTATTCAAAATTTTCAAAAATTCTGGGATTATTGCATAACCTGAAAAAAATCCTCGAAATAGAATCAAAGTCCATTTTTATCAAAATTTCCCAAAATTTTAGTTAATAATTCAATACTCGAAATTTAATATCCACTCCTCAAATTTGATTTTTATCAATGAACAAATATAAAAATGTAATCTCGTTCCACAAGTTTGAATTTAAATATTTATTCATCAAAAAATTTATTTCTCGATTTTCTCTTCCTCAAAATACCCACCAATGCGATACTTAAAGATTCTCAAATTGCAACATCTCATATAAAATTCTAAAATTCATAACTCGCAATTAAATAAATATATTGATAAATCTCCCAAAATTTCCAAATTTAATAACCAATTTAATCACATCATAATCTTCCTGGAATTAATAAACCACCAATTATGCCATGTTAATTTCTTAACCCTGTATTTAAATCGATGTTTATCCTCGAATTTTTAATCATCTTGTTAATCATCTTGTCAAGTCATAACTCCTTCAGAAATCTTCGTTATGGTCAAACCCCAATAATCATGGTCTAAAAATCTTCCTGCAATTATACAACATGCAACCTAAAGGGATATATGTACGATCATGGTGTCTTTTGTCATGGTATTGCAGTCTCTGTATTAGGGTGTACTACTAACTACATTCTAACAAGAAATCATGCATACAACTTGTATTAAGGAATCAATCAATCAATCAAAATAGAGAGGAACAGAAGGAAGAAAAGAACAGAACCTGTTAACACATTACCTGCAGTATCGGTCTCCTCGACCGTCATCGCAAATGTCCCGCCCTGCTGGGGTGGTTCCCTTCGCGGGTGCTGAGCAATATACGGTTCCACAGGTAGCCTAACTGGATCTCTATAATCTGAAGCTGCACGCTGGCCGGGAAGATAAGGGGCTAGAAAACAATCCCTTACTCGATGTCCCGCAGTGCCGCAGTGCAAACAAAGTCCTAGTCTCGTTCTATAGCTCTCCCAAAGGTGACCTGACTTCTTACAGAAATGACAAGTCTGCTGTGTCTCTCTCGGAGGCTGTTGCTGATTATGCTGAACACGGACTGGTACCTGGTACGGTTGTTGATACTGATACGCCCATGGACGTTGTTGGATAGGAACTTGTGCTAGGTACTGCGGTGGATGCTAAAATGTCCATGGTTGTTGCTGACTATGAAATGGTACTTGGTACTGCTGTTGGTGTTGAATACGGGGATGCTTGGCTGGTCCTGTGCTACCATTCGTATCTCCAAAAGTATTGTGACTCCTCTTAGGCCTGAGATCCAGATCCTCTTCTGCGATCTGAGCATCCATCAAGATAGCCTCATAGGTAGCGGTACGACGACCAGAAGTGCGCGACCTAATTTCTCTCGTCAGTCCCTTTCTAAATTTTCGGGCTCGATCTCCTAGGTCCCGAATCATAGATGACGCAAAACGGCTCAATCTACAGAATTCTGCAGCGTACTCGTCGACCGACATGTTTCCTTGAACCAAGTCATGAAACTGACTTTCCAAGGTTCCCAATGCCACGTCGGGAAAGAACTTCTCCTTGAAGAGTTCCTTGAAGGTCTCCCAAGTAAGTCCTTGTGCAGTAATTCTCGTCTCCGTGCGATACCACATGAGTGCGATATCGAACATCTGACTGCCAGCGGCTTCTATCTGTAAGTTCTCCGGAATCTGGGTCAATCACAGGCTCCTCTCTATATCCTCTAGCCAGTCGTCAGCGTAGAGTATTCCTTCGGTGCCTTTGAACTCTCGAGGCATCATCCTTTTGAAGTCCACTATAGTGCCTGATCTCTGCTGCTGGCCAGGAAACTGCTGGTACTGTGCTACTTTCTCTAAAGCTTGGAGAGTCACTTGATGAGCATTCTCCATGTTTTCTCTTATCAGCTCGGTTTGTGCCTGGTGCGCTTCTGCTTGCACCCTCTGAGCCTCAGCTTGGACTCGCTGAGCATCTGCCGTCACTCTCTGGGCATCTACCATACCCTGGATCAAGGTAAACATCTGCGTCCCGTAAATGGGCAAACCTCCGGGAATCGGAGTCGGTGGAGGAGGAAGGTTGTCCGTCATAGCTGCGGCAATCTTCTGAACAGGTGGGGGAGGAGGATCCCCGAAAAGTGCAGACACTCCTACATGCACCGGAGATGTAGGGGGAACTACGGCTGTCTGTCCCTCAGGTGGAGAGGTGGCAGACCCCTCTAAAGCTGATGTTCCCGCTCTCATAGATCGTGTCTGCGGCGACATCCTGAAGACAGATCCCAAAGAATCAATTAAGGCAAAAATGCGATATCATCAAGGAAGGACAGTACAGTTCTAAAGAAGCAATATTCAAGATAAATAGATTAGAAATAAACCCTAGTTGTGATTCTATAGGTCAAAGATACATCCAGGGTTGATACCTCTATCCCCTAGGTACCACAGTTCTACCATAAGCACACTCACTGCTAGCTTCCTTACCTACTGCAATCGTTGATACTAGTTATCCTCGTCACTCAAGTGCATATCAAATGCAACACACCATACTAAGTACTGCTCTCTCTAATATCATCCTAGATGAACACTTAAGTCAGTTGCAGTAAAATCTCAATTATGCTCAAGCCAACGGATCCTTACACATGCATCTTATTTACTATATACTAATATATCTCTCCCACTATAAGATTTTATCCTCCAAATAAAGTCCTCAAAACTAACTCCTCGAAAATTTTAAAGTAAATGCATACACTTCCTCAAGACCAATTATCTAATTACTGAAGTAAAAAAAAAACTTAATCACAAAAATCCTTACAGACTTGTCTAGGTTTATTGAATCGAATCTGAATCCTCAAAAAGTTTTTAATGACAATATCTCAACTTCTCAAAATTTAAAATGCAATTCATTTTCAATCTTCAAATTATAATTTAATCCATATCTAGTAATCCAATAGCCCTAGTGTTAATCTTTCTCATTGTCCTCATCGACGTGTATCATCAAATAATACCATAAATCAGTCTGTAAATTCATCTTAATATGAAATCAAACCCTACAATGAAACCAAAATCCTAATTTAATACCTAATTAACAACAATCAAATTCAACATCTGTAAGTGAGAATGGACGGAACAAGGGAATGATTTAAATTGGAAATTATAACAAGATTCTCAGGGGTCATCCCAGGAATCTCTCAAGGAATTGTGATTGAGTATTCGCTCTCGTCCTAGTATCATATGTCCTAGATCCTATCGCAGGCACGCAATAGTGTAACAAAGATGCCACACTACTACGACATCACACAACTCGCAAAGTCTGACCTGCATGGGCAACCACTAAAAACGTGTCACGACCCGCACCCGGTTTAGGGGCACGAGTACGTGGGTACGTCCAGCCTACGTCGCAGCATCGGCGGTAGAATGCTGTCAAGGTCATGATACTATCTAGCCAATCTCACACAAGCATCCAATCTCCATAAGGAGGCACGGATGACACAAATAAAATGAACACATACTCAATCACAGGATTACAGCACGATAAGATATCGAACAGAAATTAAATACAACACAAGTCAAAAAGCAATAACTTAACTCAATAGTTATCCAAGTCATCAAAAATTGCCGGAGACAAATCCGGTACCAAATAGTCTACTTAAAGAACTAACAAAAAATAGTAATTTTCGGCTAGACCTCCCGGAATCACAACTAATCTACCAAGTCTGCAGCTACTCACCATATGGTCCATAAAGTGTCGGACAGCAGTCCTCTAAGGCATAGTCTGGAAAAATATTTCCAGTCAGGAAGGAGCAAAGTATAATCTCAAATAACAGTTCTATTTAATTGATAAGGACTATAAAGCAATAAACATGCGATGCTAGCTACTGAGAAGACAGTGAAATAAATACAATGGCAATAAAAGAGGGACGGACAATATGAAGAGACAGGCTATAGACAATATGATACAGTCAGTGCATGTATAAAAATAAAAAAAACAAGGAACAGTATCATATACGGGTGATGTAGTATATGATTAAATAGGGAACTGTAATCTATTCTAAGTGTTTGAAATAGTAGTTTCAAAATGTGATCGGCTTGGGAACATGTACGATAGCTATAGGGCCTGGCTAATCATGAGTGAAGAGCATGATTAACACTTACATTGTTCTACACTACAATAAGGGGTTATGATCACATTTCTTACTAACTACTTCCCCGCCCCCAACTAGTACTGTGGATCCAACCATGACACGTCACGATACACGAGCAAGTCCAGTCTATCATATACGATGTCTAATATACATGTCGTATACAATGTCAATACGATAATCAATGTAACATCTCATGACTGCAGATCCAAGCTATACCAGTTCGTGTAGCACAGTGTCAAAGATTCAGTTGTAACATTTCAAGATTATTGAACTTATAGAAATTATCAAGAAATTGGAAATTATCAGAGAATGTACTTGCCTTGGGTCCTTAGCTGGTATTTATGGATGTCCTGTTCCAGAGTATCCCCTGGGTGAAGCAACAGTCCTAAAAACATATCACAATAACACTTGTATCAGGTGCTACCCTAACACAGAGTCAAAATACTGGCCTCAGGGCCATGCCAGGCAGGGCACTAGTCAGCTAGGGTCACCTAGTAGGGATACATATTAAAACATATTACCTGTTTTTAATCATTAATACCTACCAGATATATATTTGCAGTACAATCATGTATATACCAAATTGAATTTATACCATATATATATACCAATTAAACATACATTGAAAATATGCTAAGTATATATATATAAAATACATGTATACACATATACCAATATATATTAAAATTATGCTAAGTATGTATATATATATAAAATACATGTATACACATATACCAATACAAAAAATATATATATACATATATGTATATTTATACCGAAATACGTTTATATATTTATATACCCATACATATTTATGCCAAAATACATATTTATATATATTTGTACATATACCCAAAAATACATTTAATACATATATACTATATGAAATTATACCAATAAATATATGTATATTTGCACCCAAAAATTACATTCATTTATATATAGGTATATACATATTACCAAAATTATACGTTTTAATATATATTAATACTAATATAATGAATACAAGTATATACCAAAATAGAGAATATACGATATATATATATCACCAATATACACCTATGTGTACATACGTACACACGTACACACACGCAAGCATTTCATATACAAATCTATATTAAACATAAATTTAAATACGTAATATACATGTACATACACAAATATACGTATACGTATTTATATACATATATATATCTACCCATTAATTAATATATACTAATACATATACTATTAAACATTAATTTAAATACATATGTTAATATATACATATACGTATACATTAAATACCTACATACATACTTACATACATGTATTATGCTATATCAAAGAGGGAAGAAGGAGAGGGAGAGAACTCACTGTGGAGGGAGAAGCAGCAGGCCGCCGGAGTGTAGAGGGAGCCGCCGGAGTGTAGAGGAAGTCGGGTGCAGTCGCAGCGGGTCGGGCTCGACGAAGCTGGCCGGAAATGGAGTGTAGGGAGGTGGGGGTTGATGGAGATGGTGGTGGATGTTGGGTGGTCGCCGGACCGGAGGAGTTCGGAGGGGGCCGCCGAAGTGCTCAGTGGTGATGGAGGGAGGAGAGCAGCAGGGATGTGCAGCGCCGCCGGGGGCCGAACGGGCTGAACAGGGAGGAAGGGGAGGTGCAGTGGTGGCCGTCGGGTTGTAGGCCAGCGGGGTGGTGGTGGTGGTATTAGATAATGGTGGAAATGCTGGGGGTAGTAGCGGCTGAGCAGCAGGCCGTCGAAGTGATCAGAGGGCCGCCGGGATGATGGCCGAAGGTCGGGTGATCTCCGGGTGAACAGTAACTTCAAGTTCCCCCCTTCTCTAAATTTGAAAAATCAAATAAATGAAAAGGAGAAGAAGAGGAAGAAGAAGAAGAAGAAGAAAAGAGAAGGAGAAGGGAAGAAAGAAAGGAATTCCTACGTTGGATCGGGGGATGTGGGGGCTTGTGAGGTGGGCTACCTAGGTTTTCTAGGGATTAGGGTTTGATGTGACTTAACATTATATAGGGGGAGAGGGTGTGTGAATCTAATGGTGAGGATGGACCCATAGAATGAGTGGCCCAGATTGTTCATGAAGGAAAATTGTTTTCATGTAAAGTAGAGTGGGGAAAAAATGCAATTTGGTCCACAAATAAATAACCTTTCCATTTGATCTTGGACAATGGGGTGATGACACCTACAATTGAATAATTGCAACTTAGCCCCTTAAATTTGGAAAATTGCACAAACACATAAAATGACAAAAATTTGGCGGGCGATTCGGTGTCCGGTGTTTTGTAGGGTCAGGGGGCGCTGTAAGTTTGGTGTGGGCTGAAAAAACAGGGCACTAGAATTAAATTAGGATTTTCAGAATCAGTTAAAATAGCATCCTCAATTTAATTAGAAATAAATACAAGTTGTGTTCTAAAATTAATTAGGAGTACATGGGGCCAAAATCAGGTCAGGTCATCAATACCAATAATGAAGAAGACTCAGAACAGAATATTACCCTAATTTGGGCCGTACGAAAAATAGGTCAAGATTGTCCCCAATTTTGATTGGAACGCACAACGATACAAAATAGGGATTTATTAAATAACGTCCGCGACAATTTTTGTGCGGCTAGAAATAATGCACAGAGAGCATAATTATGAGTTGCAAAAATAGCAGAATGGAAGGCGGGCATATCTAGGGCAAGATTGTGAAATTTGTTGGAAGACAAAAGCTAGGGTAGCGCTCCAAATATCAGAGCAAAGGCAATGCGCAAAAATATTAAATAAAAATACGGTAATTAATTATAAACTCCAAGAATTAAATTCTATCTAAATAATTAAATACAAAAAATTCTATAATTCTGACAGGTGTTCATCTACTGGCTTCTAGGTCAAGTCTGCTAGCTAAAAATAAATGAACACTGCATCTAATACTATATTTAATAACACATCTCACATAATTATTTAAATAAAAATATTATCATGCAATTTAATTAATTATAAATACCAAAATATTAAATATTGTAAAAAGTCGAAAATACCCCTATTTTCGAAATGTGGTAGTGACACTCCCGAATAATACAAATTAAAATTATAACCCTATAATCTGGTCAGAGGTTCAACTAGTGGGCTTCTAGGTCTAGCCTACTAACTCAAACATTAATGAACACTATACAATAATATATATATATATAAATACATATATCATGCAATTATTTAAATTTAAATACACACAATGCTTATAATATATAAAAAGACAAAAATACCCCTATTTTGGAATATGGTAGTGACAAGTCTACCCTCCTTTAAAGAATTTCGTCCTCAAAATTTAAGATTCTCAATAGTTGTATTTATCCATTTATTTATTTTCCATCAAAATTTAAATTCATCAAACCATATAATCATGAAGTAAATCTATATTATTATTTCACAAAAATTTCAAATTTATATAGATATCATATTCCTAAAAATCTTCAAATTTAAAATCAAATCACATTATTATCACAATCTCCTATAAAATTTTAAGTTAATAATTAAATACTCAAAAATTTAATATCCAACCCTTTAATTTAAATCCAATTAATGTATATTTATAAAATCTAAAATCTTATCTCAAAAATTTGAATTCCAAAACTAATTCATTAAGGGTTTACTCCTCTATTCTTTTTCCACACAATACTCATCAATATAATACTTATAAAATCTTCAAATACCACATTCAATATAAATTTATATCTTGTAGTCCATTAAATATATTGATAATCTTCTTAAATTTCTCAAAACTAATGACAATTTCAATCGTATCATAATCTTCATAAAGTCAATAATTTAACAAAATCATTAATTCTGCCATATTAAGTTCTCAACTCTTTATTTAAATTAATGTTTATCCTCAAAATTTAAGGCACCTTATCTCTCTCTGTCAAGTCATAACCTCTTTATTAATCTTCACTATGGTCAAACCCCCAACAATCAAGGTCTAAGAAAATCCTACCTACAGTCATACAACATGCAATCTAGAGAATACATGCACGGTTATGGTCACTTTTGTCATGGTATTACAGTCTTTGTCAGGGTTTACTACTAACTATATTCTAGCAAGAAGATCATTGATATAAGCTATGGTACTAAGAAATTAATTAATCAATCAAATTGACAAAAAGAATAGAAGGAAAGAACAAAACATAGCCTTTGAACACAACCATAGGTTTAATGATGCATCCAAAGTTTGATACCTCTATCCCTTTAGGTACCACAGTTTCTACTACAAGCACACCCACTGCTAGTGCTCTTACATACTAAGTATTGCTCCCTCTAATACAACTCTAAATGGACATCCAAGTCTGTTTGTAATGCCATCTCAAGCATTCTCAAGCCAATAGATTCTTAACATGCACATCAACCACTCATATACTAATATACATTTCTTACCCACCATAAAATTTTATCCTCAAAATAAAAACCCTCAAAATTTAACTTCTCGAACAATTTAAAATAAAATGCATATACTTTCCTCAAGGGTCAAATATTCAGATATTGAAATAAAATTTTAATCACTTCCAAAAATCTTTATAGCTTTGACTATGTTTATTGAATTGAATTTTAATCCTCAAAAATTTTAATAACATAAAATCTCAACTCCTCAAAATTCTTAAAAATTGAAATTTATTTCCAATCTTTAAATTATAAATTTAAATCGACATCTATCTAAGTATACATATAAATACTCATAGTCTCTCACACTCAAGGTACACACAAATACACTAATTGTCTACAACCTTAACTGTGTACTAAAATATGCACTGCCCGGATTACTTGCACTATTACTCCCAATAATTTTCTATCCTTATTAACTAATACACCAATCCAATATTATCACATGAAATACTTACTGTTACTAGCACATTTCTCAACTAATCCTTGATATAAAAATATTAGCACTCTTGGTATAGTAACACTAGCTTCATCATTAGATCACCTCATCACACTCACTATAACTCATGATCACTTGCACTTTCTATAATGCCCATGTTTTAGTTCACTCTCAAAGGCAGGCATATGGTTCCATATCTTGATTAATGTATACGTATCTCCCTTTAACCTTCTACAGGTTGATACACTAATCTGTGATACACTTCACACCTTCCATGACCAATCTTGATATTTCTCAACCTATGACACACTATTAGAATTTTCTAATACTCATGCTTCCACTTTCATGAACTCCCATACTGACACTCATCACCCACTATGCATCCTGCACATAATTTATAGACACTCTTCCATCTATAGCTTCTAACACATCACTGGCCTCAATATCAAGTGATACATCCATCACTAGTCATATACCGGTACACTCATATCTAATCACATCAAGGTCCTACTTTTATCTGTAACACAAGTCTCACTACTTAGCACAATATATTCTGATTCTCTCACACTCTCTTATACACTTATGGGTATCCTCCTACTATGGCACACTCATTAATACCCTTTATGCATATACATTTCTTTACTTTTGACACACCCAAGTATCAACCACCAAATTGAACATCATGCTCCATTAATTTTTAATATAATTTCCTCGATACTTAATTATTTAAGTGGATCACCCAGCTACATGAATTCATGACTATCCAGAACTGGGATGCTAACTCTGATACTAACTCTTGGAACCATTATTGATAATCTTTACTCCTCCTTCTACCTATAGTACCAATACTAACTATAATGATACCTATCATAGAACTATTGCTACAAGGTACTATGCTACGAGTTATCTCTAGATTGATGCCTATTGCTCACATGTTCAACCAAGAAACACTTACAGACTCACAAGCCATACTCAGTCAACACTAATACAAGACACAAACCTAATTGCAAGTCACCAATTATCACACTAACAGGGATCCTTAAAGAAATTAAACTCAAAAGAATTGGATTAAGGACTGAAGGTAACTCTACTGCTAGCAAATAAAAATGATAAAATAAGGTCCTATAATAACAGAAGTAGATAAGTATTGAGATGATACTTTAAGAACCAATTTAAGATACAACCTGATAATCATACACGTCTGTCCGAAATCTTGACACTCAGAATCCTTGCCACGCTAGTAAGCATAGCTGCGATAAACGATAGGTTCCATAACTAAGGTATGCAACTCTATAATCACGTCATATAGAATCCTCGCCACGCCAATCGGTATGGCTGCGAGAAACTCTAAATTTTATAACTAAGATATGTATACCAAAGGTCTGGTTTTTACGTTTCCGCAACGACAGCTAATGTGGCTGCGATAAATTCTATGCTCCATAACCAAAGTAGACGTTTTACCTTTCTCACTATCCTTATCAACATATGTCATCAGATGATACCGTAAATTTTTATCCGTAAAAATTTATCTCGATATGAAATCAAACTCAACGATACCAAGAATTAAATTTAACAACTGATCAACAAGAATCAAATTCAATAACAACAAGTGAGGATGGACGAAAATAATGGAAAATATTTGAATTAGAAATTATAATAATATTCTCAGGGGTCGTCCCAGGAATCACTCAAAAAATAATTTGTGATTGAGTATCCTCTCTCATCCTAGTATCCTGCGTCCTATATCCTATCGCAGGCACAAAGTAGTACAACTAAGACATCGCACTACCACGACATCGCTCTAATTGTGAAGTATGACCTACATGGGCCACCACTAAAAATGTGTCATGACCCGCACCCGATATAGGAGCACGAGAGCGTGGGTACATCCAGCCTACGCCGCAGCATCGGCGGTAGAACGTTGTTTAGGTCATAATACTATCTAATCAATCTAACATGAGTATCCAACTCCATAAGGAGACACGAATATCATAATACTAATATGAATACTCAATCACGGAAAATAAAGCACGATGAGATATCGAAGAAAATATATGAAATACAAGACAAGTCTAAACAACAAAATAATCTAACATGCAATCCATAACATCCAAATCTCCAAGTATACTAGAAACAAGTCCTCTAAGGCATGGTCTGGAAAAATATTTCTAGTTAGGATGGAAAGAAGTACATCTCTAACAGCAGTTTCATGTATATTGACAAAAACTATAATACAGTGTAAAAAAATACAAGATGGATATAAATACTGGCAATAAACAATACTGGAAATAAAAATACTAGAAACAAGAAATACTGGAGCATATGTCATCAATGGTGCAACTAGTAATGAATAGGAATATAAGTGCATGCTAGAATAATAAACTGGAATATAATAAATACTAGAACAATAACTAGAACATAAGGAATGCTAGATCAATAAACTAGAGATACATGTCAAGAACATCTAGCTAAGTGTGTGAAATATCAGCATATCATGTGATCGTCTTGGGACTGATCAGGCTTGTTACATATGATTAGCTATGATTCATGTAAGATCAGGCTAACCATCCGGATAGCTATAATGCGAGCAATAGTCAGGCTAATCACATGTAATAGGCTATGAGGCATGTAATGGTCAGGCTGCACCAACGTGAGGTATGGATGAGCTATGATGCATGTAGAGTTGGGTATGATCACATAAGCTGCTAATATTTTCCCTGTTTCCCCAGCTAGCATGATGGATTCCAATCATGACTCCTCATGATCAGTCTCGATGATGCCAACTCGTGTATACATAGTATCGGAATCATATACACTATACAACTAGAATAATAGAGATAATCAACATAATAAAAACTGTCAGAGAATGTACTCGCCTGTGGTCCTTAGCTGGTATGAATCAATATCCTATTTTTGAGGTCTTGTCTGAACAATCCAACAGTCCTATAGACATGTCATATAATACAATATAGCATCAGTCGATACACTAACACATAATCTGTCACTACCACATTCTAAAAACAGGGGTATTTTCAAATTTTTTCAGTATTTAATATTATGTTATTTTAATTAATTAATTGCATAATAGTATATTTGATTTAAATAATTATTTGTGCGATGTGTGATTAAATATATAATTACATGCAGTGTTTATTTATTTTATTTTAGCTAGCAGACTAGACCTAGAAGCCCAGTAGACGAACCCCTGTCCGAATTATAGAATTTCGGATTTTATTATTATTTAGAATTTAATATTTGAAGATTGAAATTAAATACTGTATTTTATTTAATATTTTGCGCATTGCCTTTGCTTCGATGTTTGGAGCACTATCCAGACTTTTGTCTCCCAACAAATTTCACAATCTTGCTCTAGACATGCCCGCCTTCCATTTTGCTATTTTTGTAACTCATAATTTTGCCCTCTGTACATTGTTTCTGGCCGCACAAAAATCGTCGCGGACGTTATCTTTAATTTCCTATTTTTATCGTTGTGCGTTCCAATCGAAAATTGGAGGCCATCTTGACCTATTTTTCGTGCGGCCCAAATTAGGGTAATATTCTGTTCTGAGTCTTCTTCATTATTGGTATTGATGACCTGGCCTGATTTTGGCCCCATGTACTCCTAATTAATTGTTGAACACAACTTGTATTTATTTCTATTTAATCTGAGGATACCATTTTATCTGATTTTAAAATCCCAATTTAATTCCAGTGCCCTGCAAATTTAGCCCATACCCACCTTACAGTGTCCCCAGACCCTACAAAATACCGGACCCCGAATCGCCCGCCAAATTTTCATCATTTCATGTGTTTGTGCAATTTCCCGAATTTAAGGGGCTAAGTTGCAATTATTTAATTGTAGGTGTCAACACCTAATTATTTTAACCAATGAGGGAGCCTATTTAATCTTATTTAAAACCTACATGAATTAATATTTCATGAATCATCATGACCACTCATTTAAATGGGTGAAATCCTCACCCTACATCACACCCTCTCTCTCCCTATTTAATGACTTGTACCCTCAAACCCTAATCCCTATGCATCCTAGAAAACTCCACCCTCACAAGCCTCCCTCTCTCCAACGTAGGATTCCTTCTCCCTCTTCCTTTCTTCTTCTATTTTTCTTCTTCTTCTCTTCTCCTTTTCTTTTCTTCTTCTTCTCTTTCCTTCCTTCCTTTTATTTTTCTTCTTTTCCTTCTTCTTGGTTAATTGAAATTCAAACTCTTTGAATTTCAAACTCTTAAGGGGGGGGGGGGGAAACTTACTGTGCTCTCCCCCGACCCTGTGTGCTCCGGCCTAGCCGATCCCCGGCGGACAGAAATCCGGCCAGCCACTACTCCAGCCCGGCCGGCGGTGCTCTTCCCCATCTCCTTCCTCTGCGGTGCACGGCGGCCCCGCTTCACCGACTCCCCGCGGCCGCTGCTGCCATCTCCTCCGACATCCTCCTCCTATCCCTCCAGTCTCCATCCGGCGGCCAGCTTAGGCCGAGCCCGATCTCCCTTCAGCCCATCCCACGGCGGATCTCCGGCCGCGTCCTCTGCACCACCACCACCATCAACACCATCAGCCGTCCATCCATCCAGAACCCGGCGGCTCCCTGCTGTCGAGCGCCTACAGCCGATCCATTCCCCAGCCCGGCCGTCAGCGAACTCCGGCGGCGGCCTAGCCCGACCAGGCGTCCGCTGCTGCTCCTCTTTGCGTTCAGCCACCGGCCTGCGGCTGCTCCGGCGCCGAGTCCGGCCGACCCCTTCAGTAAGGTCCCCTTCTTCCTCTTCCCTTCTTTCTCTTTATATATATATATATATATATATATATATATATATATATGTATATATACTTATGTATACATGTTTTCATATATATATTTAATATGTACAAAGATACATGTATGTATATATCTAATAGATATGTATATTAATGTGTATCAATATTATTTTGGTATAATAGTGTATTATATATATGTATAAATTAGTGTATATATATGTATTGTATATAATTATGAGTATACGTATATGTATACATTTAAATCAATTTATATATATATATATCTATATACTTAGTATGTATTTGTTAATTATATTAGTATATATGTACAAACATTTTGTATAAATGTTTCTTAATATCTATATGTTAAACGTATATAATAAAATGTGTATATATAATTTAATATATTTTGTGTAAGTAGATGGTTACGTTTGCATGTATATGTAACTATGAAATTAAATTAATGTTTAATATATATATTAGTATGGTATATGGGTATAATATTATTTTTATTAAATGTTTAAATACATGATAATTGGTATACGTATTTTTATATATAAATATATTTCATGTATACTCAATATATTTTAATAAAATAGGAATAAATATATATGTATATATTTTGTAAATGTATGTAGAGTATTTTTAATTAATACTTTAAATATTTGAATACGTATTAGTATATATTTAAATTGTATATATAATAAGTAGTATATATATTTCATTTAAATTGTATATAAAATGTAAAGTAATTATATTTAATTAATGTATTTTGGTATATATATGAGTATACACTAGTATAAATTAAATATGTAATTTTAAAAAGGTATATATGTATATATATATTGTAAATGTATTTAAATTTGGTGCAGGTATAAAAGATTGTAGGAATAAATTATTATGTTTATATATACATACAAAAATCATTTATTTTAAAGTATATATATATTATACATATATCTATAGTTGTGTTGAGGTAGATTATATGTAATTAATTAATAAGGTGTTATTTAAATATTTAGTCCTACTAGGCGACCCTAGTTGACTAGTGCCTGTTTGACATGGCCCTGAGGCCAGTGTTTATAGACTGTGTGTTAGCGTAGCATCTGATGCAAATGTGGTTTGATTGTGTTGTGTTTATAGGACTGTTGGGTTACCCAGGGGATACTCTGGAACAGGACATCAATAATTACCAGCTAAGGACCCGAGGCAAGTACATTCTCTGATTAGTTTCTAATTTATGATATCTCCTATGTTCATTGTATCTAGTGTAAATATCCATGATCTTGACACGATGGTTACACGGATTGGTATACACGGATCTCGTCATGAGATGTTATTCCTTATTCATGGTGTAGCTTGTACGAGACTTGTTTCCTTGATATCTTGTGCATGTACAGACACTAATTCCCGGGGAGATTTGCTACCTTCCTAGGGAATCCTGTGCCATAGCGTACCGTGATTGGATCTACTATACCAGTCGGGGGTTTGGGGAGTACTTTAGTGTAGATATGTGATCATACCCAACTTTATATGCACCATAGCTCACCCCACATCTCACGTCGGGTGCGGCCTGACCACTTATATGAACCATAGCTGTTACGTGTGATTAGCCTGATCTCTACATGCACCATAGCTAACCAACGGTTAGCCTGACTTTATATGCACCATAGCTAACCAACGGTTAGCCTGACTTTATATGAACCATAGCTAATCACATGTAACCAGCCTGATCAAGATCCCAAGCCGATCACATGTTAAAGCTAGTACTCACACACTTAGTCATAGTATCTCTTGCTCTTTGACATATGTTTCTTTTCCTGCATCTACTTACAGTATTTTCAGTATTTCCCTCATTGTACATTTCTCGTACTTATACATGCATCTGGTATGTTTCCACCTAGAACTGCTACATAGTTTATGTCATTTATATAGAACTGCTATTTAGAGATGTACTTTGCTCCTTCCTGACTGGAAAATATTTTTCCAGACTGTGACCTTAGTAGACTGGTTCCGACACACTTGGGGATTGGAAGTTAAGGATTGCAGGTATGATTATGTTGTCATTAGACTTGTATTGTATTCTTTATTTCTTCATTTCCTATCGTGCTGTAGTTGTGATTGAGTATTTCTAGATTTATTAGTGTTATCCGTGTCTCCTTATGGAGTTGGATACTAGTGTGAGATTATTTAGATAGTACTTGACCTAGACAGCGTTCTACCGCCGATGCTGCGGCGTAGGCTGGACGTACCCACGCACTCGTGCCCCTAAACCGGGTGCGGGTCGTGACACGTTTTAAGTGGTGGCCCATGCAGGTCTGACTTCGCGAGATGTGCGATGTCGTAGTAGTGTGGCATCTTTGTTATACTACTGCGTACCTGTTATTGAATATAGGACATAGGATACTAGGATGAGAGAGGATACTCAATCACAAATTCTTGAAAGATTTCCTGGGATGACCCCATGAGAATCTTATTTTCAATTTAAATCTTTCCTTGTTTTCGTCCGCTCTCGCTTGTTGTTACTGAACTTGATTCTTGTTGAGCAGTTATTAAATTAAATTCTTGGTATCGTTGTTGAGTTTGATTCTTGTTGGCCAGTTATTAACTTAAAATCTTGGTATCGTTGTTGAGTTGATTTCAAATTGAGATGAATTTTTACGGACCAGAATTTATGGTATCATCTGATGACATATATTGATGAGGACAGTGAGGAAGGTAAAACGTCTACTTTGGTTATGGAACCTAGAATTTATCGCAGCCATATTAGCTGTCGTGACGAGAACGTAGGAACCTAACTTGGATGTACATACCTTAGTTATGAGATTTAGAGTTTCTCGCAGCCATACCGGTTGGCGTGGCGAGGATTCTAGATGGCATGATTATAGGGTTGCATATCTAGTTACGGAACCTGTCGTTTATCGCATCTATGCTTACTGGCGTGGCGAGGATTTTGAGTGTCATGATTTCGGATAGACGTGTATGATTATCAGGTTGTATCCTAAATTGGTTCTTAAAATATCATCTCAAGACTTATCTATTTCTGTTATTCCAGGACTTTGTTCCACCGCTTCTTTCTTTACTAGCAGTAAAGATACCTTCTGTCCTCAATTCAGTCTTTGAGCTCCTATTCCTTGAGGATTTCTTGTTAAGTATGATAATTAGTGGCTTATAATTTTGTTTGTGTCTTGTATTAGTATTGACTGTGTTGCTAGTGAGTTGTAAGTGTTTCCTAGTTGGACATATGAACATTAGGCATTAATCTAGAGATACCCATAGCATAGTACCTTGTAGCAATAGTTCTATGATAGGTGTTATTATAATTAGTATTGGTATTATAGAAAGTGCAAGTGATCGTGATTTGTGATAAGTTTGACGAGTTAATCTAAGGATGAAGCTAGTGTTACCATACCAATAGTACTAGTGATTCTACATCAAATATTTGTTGAGCAAGGTGCAAATGACAGTAAGTACTTCGTGTGATGACAAACAGATTGGGGTATTAAGTAATATAGATAGAAAATCATTGAAGAAAATATGTGAGATGATAATTTGGATTATTGGAAATGATAGTGCAATTATTTCGGACAGTACAATTTTCGTACACAGTTGAGGTTGTAAATAATTAGTGAATTAGTGTGCACCTTGAGTATTAGAGACTGTGAGTAGTATATGTATGCTCGTGGATTAAATTATAATTGGTAGAGTGGAAATGAATTTCAATTTTTAAAGAATTTTTGAGGAGATGAGATTTATGTTATTAAATTTGAATATTCGAATTCAATTCAATAAACATAGTCAAGGCTATAAGGATTTAAAGGTGATAAAATTTTTCTTCGATATTTGAATATCTGATTTTGAAGAGGTATATGCAATTTATTTTTAAGTTGATCGAGGAGCTAAACCTTGACGATTATTTCGAGGATTGACTTTATGGTAGATAAGAGATGAATATTAATATATGAGTAGATGATATACATGTGTACGGATCTGATGACTTGAGTACGATTGAGATCTCACTGCCAACTGACTTGGGTGTCAATCTAGGGTGGTAGTAAAGTGTGGTATCTAAAGAGATAGAGGTATCAAACTTTTCATGCATCATTTGACCTATGATTATGTTAGAAGATATTACAAGTATATATTAGCAGGTTCTTTCTTTTCTTTCTTCATGTTCTTTTGTCTCCTGATTGATTGATACCTTAGTACCATAGTTGCATGCATGATTCTTGTTATAATGCAGTTAGTAGTACCCCTGATACAGAGACTGCAATACCCTGACAAAAGACACCATGATTATACATATTTCCTTTAGGTTGCATGTTGTATGGGTGTAGGAGAATTCTCTTAGACTTTGATTGTTGAGGATTTAACTGTAATAAAGATTAACGAAGAGGTTATGACTTGACAAAGAGAGACAAGGTGCCAAAAATTTCTGAGAAAAAATATTAAATTAAATAAAGAGTTGGAAATTTAATATGGCGTAATTGAAGTTTTGTTAAATCATTGATTTTTAGAAAATTATGAAAAGATTGAATTTATCATTGAATTTGAGGAATTTAAGAAGGCCATCGAGATATTTATTGAACTGCAAGTTGTGAACTTATATTTTGAATATTGTATTGGAGGTTCCATAAGTATTTCATCGTTGCATATTATGGGAAAGAAAGATATTGAAAAAAAAAAAAAAAAAAAATCGAGGGATAAAGAACACAAATGGATTAGTGTTAAATTCAAATTTGGGACGAGATTCAATTTTTGAAATATGCATTGATTAGAGTTCAATTAGAGGATTGAATGTTAAATTCTTGTATTTCGTTATTAACTTAAAATTTCGGAGGATATTGTGATAAGAATGGGATTTGATTTATTTTGAAGATTTTTTAGGGATATGCTATTTATAGAATTTTTGAAAGAATTTACTGTGAAATAACAATATGGAGTGGTTCATGATTATATGATTTGAGGAATTTAATTTTGATGGTAGTAAATACATAAATAAAACAATTGAGGATTAAAAAAAAAAAAAAAAAAAATTTGAGGATAATTATTGATTTAAACAAATGGTTAAGAAATTAACATGGCATAATTGGTGGTTTATTAATTCCAGGAAAGATTTTGACATGTTTAAAGTTGGTTATTAATTTAGAAATTTTGGGAGATTTAGCAATGTATTTATTTAATTGCAAGTTATGAATTTTAGAACTTTATATTTGAATGTGACAATTGGAGAATCCTTAAATATCATATTGTTGAGTTTTTGAGGAGTGGATATTAAATTCTGAGTATCGGATTAGTAGCTAAAAACTTTCAGGAAATTTTGATGAAAAAGGGACTTTGATTCTATGTCGAGGATTTTTACTGGAATACAAATAATTTCATATTTTGAATTTTGAAAAGACCTTGTGGATTATTCGTGGCTGATGAATTAATTGAGGGAATAATAATGTGTATGATTAAATACTAATATGAGGATTTTAAAATTTCGAGGACGAAATTCTTTTAAGGTGGGTAGACTTGTCACTACCACATTCTAAAAACAGGGGTATTTTCAAATTTTTTCAGTATTTAATATTATGTTATTTTAATTAATTAATTGCATAATAGTATATTTGATTTAAATAATTATTTGTGCGATGTGTGATTAAATATATAATTACATGCAGTGTTTATTTATTTTATTTTAGCTAGCAGACTAGACCTAGAAGCCCAGTAGACGAACCCCTGTCCGAATTATAGAATTTCGGATTTTATTATTATTTAGAATTTAATATTTGAAGATTGAAATTAAATACTGTATTTTATTTAATATTTTGCGCATTGCCTTTGCTTCGATGTTTGGAGCACTATCCAGACTTTTGTCTCCCAACAAATTTCACAATCTTGCTCTAGACATGCCCGCCTTCCATTTTGCTATTTTTGTAACTCATAATTTTGCCCTCTGTACATTGTTTCTGGCCGCACAAAAATCGTCGCGGACGTTATCTTTAATTTCCTATTTTTATCGTTGTGCGTTCCAATCGAAAATTGGAGGCCATCTTGACCTATTTTTCGTGCGGCCCAAATTAGGGTAATATTCTGTTCTGAGTCTTCTTCATTATTGGTATTGATGACCTGGCCTGATTTTGGCCCCATGTACTCCTAATTAATTGTTGAACACAACTTGTATTTATTTCTATTTAATCTGAGGATACCATTTTATCTGATTTTAAAATCCCAATTTAATTCCAGTGCCCTGCAAATTTAGCCCATACCCACCTTACAGTGTCCCCTGACCCTACAAAATACCGGACCCCGAATCGCCCGCCAAATTTTCATCATTTCATGTGTTTGTGCAATTTCCCGAATTTAAGGGGCTAAGTTGCAATTATTTAATTGTAGGTGTCAACACCTAATTATTTTAACCAATGAGGGAGCCTATTTAATCTTATTTAAAACCTACATGAATTAATATTTCATGAATCATCATGACCACTCATTTAAATGGGTGAAATCCTCACCCTACATCACACCCTCTCTCTCCCTATTTAATGACTTGTACCCTCAAACCCTAATCCCTATGCATCCTAGAAAACTCCACCCTCACAAGCCTCCCTCTCTCCAACGTAGGATTCCTTCTCCCTCTTCCTTTCTTCTTCTATTTTTCTTCTTCTTCTCTTCTCCTTTTCTTTTCTTCTTCTTCTCTTTCCTTCCTTCCTTTTATTTTTCTTCTTTTCCTTCTTCTTGGTTAATTGAAATTCAAACTCTTTGAATTTCAAACTCTTAAGGGGGGGGGGGGAAACTTACTGTGCTCTCCCCCGACCCTGTGTGCTCCGGCCTAGCCGATCCCCGGCGGACAGAAATCCGGCCAGCCACTACTCCAGCCCGGCCGGCGGTGCTCTTCCCCATCTCCTTCCTCTGCGGTGCACGGCGGCCCCGCTTCACCGACTCCCCGCGGCCGCTGCTGCCATCTCCTCCGACATCCTCCTCCTATCCCTCCAGTCTCCATCCGGCGGCCAGCTTAGGCCGAGCCCGATCTCCCTTCAGCCCATCCCACGACGGATCTCCGGCCGCGTCCTCTGCACCACCACCACCATCAACACCATCAGCCGTCCATCCATCCAGAACCCGGCGGCTCCCTGCTGTCGAGCGCCTACAGCCGATCCATTCCCCAGCCCGGCCGTCAGCGAACTCCGGCGGCGGCCTAGCCCGACCAGGCGTCCGCTGCTGCTCCTCTTTGCGTTCAGCCACCGGCCTGCGGCTGCTCCGGCGCCGAGTCCGGCCGACCCCTTCAGTAAGGTCCCCTTCTTCCTCTTCCCTTCTTTCTCTTTATATATATATATATATATATATATATATATATATATATATGTATATATACTTATGTATACATGTTTTCATATATATATTTAATATGTACAAAGATACATGTATGTATATATCTAATAGATATGTATATTAATGTGTATCAATATTATTTTGGTATAATAGTGTATTATATATATGTATAAATTAGTGTATATATATGTATTGTATATAATTATGAGTATACGTATATGTATACATTTAAATCAATTTATATATATATATATCTATATACTTAGTATGTATTTGTTAATTATATTAGTATATATGTACAAACATTTTGTATAAATGTTTCTTAATATCTATATGTTAAACGTATATAATAAAATGTGTATATATAATTTAATATATTTTGTGTAAGTAGATGGTTACGTTTGCATGTATATGTAACTATGAAATTAAATTAATGTTTAATATATATATTAGTATGGTATATGGGTATAATATTATTTTTATTAAATGTTTAAATACATGATAATTGGTATACGTATTTTTATATATAAATATATTTCATGTATACTCAATATATTTTAATAAAATGGGAATAAATATATATGTATATATTTTGTAAATGTATGTAGAGTATTTTTAATTAATACTTTAAATATTTGAATACGTATTAGTATATATTTAAATTGTATATATAATAAGTAGTATATATATTTCATTTAAATTGTATATAAAATGTAAAGTAATTATATTTAATTAATGTATTTTGGTATATATATGAGTATACACTAGTATAAATTAAATATGTAATTTTAAAAAGGTATATATGTATATATATATTGTAAATGTATTTAAATTTGGTGCAGGTATAAAAGATTGTAGGAATAAATTATTATGTTTATATATACATACAAAAATCATTTATTTTAAAGTATATATATATTATACATATATCTATAGTTGTGTTGAGGTAGATTATATGTAATTAATTAATAAGGTGTTATTTAAATATTTAGTCCTACTAGGCGACCCTAGTTGACTAGTGCCTGTTTGACATGGCCCTGAGGCCAGTGTTTATAGACTGTGTGTTAGCGTAGCATCTGATGCAAATGTGGTTTGATTGTGTTGTGTTTATAGGACTGTTGGGTTACCCAGGGGATACTCTGGAACAGGACATCAATAATTACCAGCTAAGGACCCGAGGCAAGTACATTCTCTGATTAGTTTCTAATTTATGATATCTCCTATGTTCATTGTATCTAGTATAAATATCCATGATCTTGACACGATGGTTACACGGATTGGTATACACGGATCTCGTCATGAGATGTTATTCCTTATTCATGGTGTAGCTTGTACGAGACTTGTTTCCTTGATATCTTGTGCATGTACAGACACTAATTCCCGGGGAGATTTGCTACCTTCCTAGGGAATCCTGTGCCATAGCGTACCGTGATTGGATCTACTATACCAGTCGGGGGTTTGGGGAGTACTTTAGTGTAGATATGTGATCATACCCAACTTTATATGCACCATAGCTCACCCCACATCTCACGTCGGGTGCGGCCTGACCACTTATATGAACCATAGCTGTTACGTGTGATTAGCCTGATCTCTACATGCACCATAGCTAACCAACGGTTAGCCTGACTTTATATGCACCATAGCTAACCAACGGTTAGCCTGACTTTATATGAACCATAGCTAATCACATGTAACCAGCCTGATCAAGATCCCAAGCCGATCACATGTTAAAGCTAGTACTCACACACTTAGTCATAGTATCTCTTGCTCTTTGACATATGTTTCTTTTCCTGCATCTACTTACAGTATTTTCAGTATTTCCCTCATTGTACATTTCTCGTACTTATACATGCATCTGGTATGTTTCCACCTAGAACTGCTACATAGTTTATGTCATTTATATAGAACTGCTATTTAGAGATGTACTTTGCTCCTTCCTGACTGGAAAATATTTTTCCAGACTGTGACCTTAGTAGACTGGTTCCGACACACTTGGGGATTGGAAGTTAAGGATTGCAGGTATGATTATGTTGTCATTAGACTTGTATTGTATTCTTTATTTCTTCATTTCCTATCGTGCTGTAGTTGTGATTGAGTATTTCTAGATTTATTAGTGTTATCCGTGTCTCCTTATGGAGTTGGATACTAGTGTGAGATTATTTAGATAGTACTTGACCTAGACAGCGTTCTACCGCCGATGCTGCGGCGTAGGCTGGACGTACCCACGCACTCGTGCCCCTAAACCGGGTGCGGGTCGTGACATAATCAACATAAATACACTGAAACTAGGGGCTACTCTAGGTATGACACTGGTCAATTAGCAGGGTCGAGTGTGCGTCTAACTGCACGGGTGTCATGTCTACAAATGTGGTACATAATCAGATAGTCAAACTAACACACGTCTCGCTAGTACGTTAATATACATAAAGCAGTCTACTCATAATCACTCAGGGTCACATGGTCAATGTAGCTACGGGATATTCGTAACTAACACTAGGGTCTCTCAGAACATCTATAAATATATATACAGTCTTGACTAGCATATTATTTAATTACTTACAATATACATATATACCATATATATACTATATATATATATATATATATATATATATATGTATATGTATATAACAACCCATAATTATATGCATACCAATTGAATACATATACTAAATATATAACTAAATATATACATATATTTACCAATTGAATGATATACATATGAATAACTAAATATACATATACTAAATGTATACATACTAAACATATACCAATAAAATACATATACTTATGCGTACATAAAATTATGAAGGAGGGCAGTCGAACCTGCGCGCTAGCGTGCACGTGCACGAGATCGACGATGACGACGATGTTGATGATGACGACGATGACGATGGTGACAACGATGACGATGGTGTTGATGATGATGGTGATAATGAATCTAATAATGTTGTTGATGATGATGATGACAACGATGACGACGACGATGTTGACGATGATGACGACGATAATGTTGACGATGATGATGACGATGATAAGGGTTATGATTGAGGTGAAGGTGATCGAAGCTCGGCAGCTCAGGCGAGGATAAGGACAGGGACGGAGGAAGTTGCAGTGTAAAGGAGATCGGAGAAGAGAGGGGGTGGTCAGGGATGATCGGGATGATGGCTGGACTGTCGAGACGTTGACGCTCAGGTGGTCGGAAAGAGGAGGAGGTGCAGTCAAGGTCGGAAAGGTGGTACTCCTGTAGGACTGCTCGGGTGCTCCGGCGATGGGGACTGCTCGTGGACGGAGGAGAAGACGTGGTGGCACTCGGGGTTCTCCTGCTCCGACGGGGACGTCGACGAGAAGAGACTGACAGGGGGGTCGGGGATGAGCAGGTCGGGCGTCGTGGCAGGCTCAGGCGGGGTCCGGCGAGGGAGGTCCGGTGGGGAATCAGTGTGACGTCGTGGGGAAGAGAAGGGAGAGGAGCCATAGAGTGGTGGTGGTGAGCGAGCGTTGATGTGGGTTGCTACTGTTCGTCGAGACTGCGTGGAGGGAGTCATGGTGGTGGAGAGGGTTGGCCGCCGGGGTTGAGGGGAAGAGCTGGCCGGAGAAGGGAGCTCGGCCGGTTCAGTTCGGTTTAATTATGAAGAAGAAGGAGAAGTGAAGTAGAAGGAGAAGAAGAAGAAGAAGAAGAAAGGAAGAAGAAGGGATGTGAGAGATTCGGATGTGCATAGAGAAGGAGGGAGGAGAGAGAAAGTGGAGGGTTTCCCTAGGTTTTGGGGATTAGGGCCTGCTTGGGGAAATATGTGTGAGGAGACATTTTATAGGGAAGGGTGATGGGGAGTGTGTGGTGGAGATGCTTCCAATTTTTAAATGGATGGCTTAAATTTCTCATGAAAGAAGTTATGTTCACACCATGAAGAGGGGAATGAGGTTTAGACCGGTCAAGGGTTGAGGGGGATTTTTCATTTGGTTTAAACCAATGAGGTGATGACACCTAATACAATATTTGCAATTAAGCCCCTTAAATTTGGATATTTGCACAAATACATAAAATAATAGAAAAATAGTGTTGGAAGTGGTGTTGGTATTTTATAGGGTGAGGGGGTGTTGTATGTTTTGCATGGGCTCAATGAATGAGGGATTGGGTTAAATTGGGGTTAAGTTGGGATTAGTCAAAGTTGGTATCCCCAATTTAATTAAAATAAATTATCATGTGCTCTTAAATTAAATGGGGGCACATAGGGTCTCAATTTGTAGTGACACAAAGGTCACAAAAGGTGTAGGCTTGGTGTCCGTCTTGGACCCTTTAATTGGTCCGACTAAACGGATTGAGTTGGTATCTCAAAATTGATGACCACGACACAGGTGCGCGACACAGGATTAAATAATATATTTCGGATACGAGAAGTTGTGCAATTAAATTAGAGCACAAAGGATTATGATTTTGAGTGACGGAAAAGTCCAGCGCCTAAGTTGGGATCTAGAATGCAACAACTTGTTGGAAATTATGGGCTAATATTGGGATCCTAATATTGCAACAACGGTAGGGTGTAACAATTAAATAAAATCACAATAATAATTATAATTCTCAACATTTACTCCCAAATAATACAAATTAAAATCATAACCCTATAATCTGGTCAGAGGTTCAACTAGTGGGCTTCTAGGTCTAGTTTACTAACTCAAACATTAATGAATACTATATAATAATATATATATAAATACACATATTATGCAATTATTTAAATTAAATACACACAATACTTATAATATATAAATACACATATCTTTGATACTTCATATTTGAGATTTAGTTATTTATTTCATATTTCTTTATTTGTGTTGTGGATGAGATATAGATTACGTATGACTTGTATTGACAGTATATTACCACTTATGGATTTGATATTCATATGCAGCATACGTACGTGTTACAATCTTCCAACACATTGGAGTTGTCATATACATACGGCTGTCATATTACGTATTCATAGTCCTATGTATTCTGGGACTAGGGCGTGACAATCTTCCCTTAGAAAAGACTACACCAACCATGAGAAGATTCACAAGGTTCTAAGGGGGCTCACAAAGAACTGAAACCCCAAAGACACGACGATCATCGAAGGCAACAATCTTACTACTATGTCACGGGAGACTATGATGGGAAAACTAATGACGCATGAGCTCGACCTCAAGGACTTTGAGGATACTACTCAAAAGGAGAAGGCGATCGCTCTAAAAGCTCATCATAAAAAGGCTCTCAATAATGAAACATACGATGATGATTCTGAATGTGATAATCAAGCATTGATGGTCTATAATTTCAAAAAGTTCTTGCGATTCAACCGAAGGAAGAAGGAACAACAAGAAGACGATGATGAAGAGCCAATCTGCTATGACTGCAAGAAGACAAGGCACATCAAGAGAGACTACCCAACAAAAAAGATGGAGAATCGGTACGAGAAATCATACAAGAATCCATCCTATCAGAAGTATGCCAATACCAGTATATGGAATAAAAGTGAGGTCAGCGACTCAGAAGAAGAGAAAACTCCCCAAGAAGCTACAAACGTCTGCCAGATGGCAACCTCTGACAAGGTAACAGAAAATTATCTTGACGAATTTACTTTTGATGAGTTATCATATGCTTTCAGTAATCTTCTTGAAGATCATAAAGAAAGTGTTCGGTTGTCGCTGCTTTATCCTGAATACCAAAAATAGCTTACGCAAGTTTGATGCCAAAGCTGACATAATAAGGGATACAGAGTGTTCAACAAACGCTCCATAATTATTGAAAAATATGTTAATATCACTTTTGAAGAGTATAACAGTTAAGCAGCAGCTCCCAATGATGATGTAACTCCCCGTTCCCGATATACGTATTTGGAACATATTTTACTTTAGCATGGTTGCATGTTCATGGAGACTAGACACATTCTTTGGTTTAACCTAGTTCATGGTTTATTTTGTGGGTTGGTTCAACTCATGAGAGTCTTTGGTTTAACCATCAAACCCTAGCATATATAAACCAATATTTTATTCTCTCTCTTTACTTCTTTATTTCTTCCTCTTTCTTTAGCTTTCTCTCACCATTTCATAGGCAAGTACTCCTTGCATAAGAAATGGAGAAAGCCTCCATATTATTGTTCCATTATGTTTATTGTATGTTTCTAAGCACTTTTAGTTCTTGGAGTTTTCTGTTTTAATGGATGGATTAGTGTAGATCTATATTTCTAAATTAAGTTTTTAATGGGTTTCATAAGTTTTTCTTGGTTTTGATATATTAAACTTGTGTCTTTAAAAACCAGTTTTTGCTACATGTTAGATCTTTTAATTGAGAGCATTTTGGCATTTGGTTCACCTGATTTGGACTTAAAATGAGATTTTTATGAAGAAAACAAGATTTCAGTATTTGGAATTTTTGTCATGGCCGAACCTGCTGTTGGAGAAGACGAAGTCTTCATGCGGCCAACGAGCTATGCGGGTGAGAGTTCTATGCGTCACGAGAGGGTTACGCGACTAAACTCTTGCCACATATTGACAATATGCGACCATCCTGTTGGACGCATGACTATTGATCTACACAAATATCCTTGAACACTTTATGCATTCACTCGCTGAATGAATAAGAAATTCGCTAAGTCCAAAAGATACTCCATACGGCATCGAACACCATGCAACATCGAACTTATGCGGCAAGCAGAGCATACGGCCACCTTCCCTTGGACGTATGACTCTGAACTTTGGCGCATCTTTGGCTCATCCTTGGCACATCTTTCTATGATTTTATCTTTTCTTCCTGACACACTTTATGTCACATCACACTTTACGTCACATCACTGACACTTTATTTATTTCTCACCACTTTATCACTTATCCCGAAGAGTAGACCTTAGCCCTGATTCTATGTGGCATGACTCCATGCGGCATAACTCCATGCGGCTAGGATTGTCATGCAGCCTGACTTCTCATGCAGTCAGGATTGTTATGCGGCCTAGAGACCCAAGCGACCCTGCTTGTTTGATCGAATATTTTCTTGATTCATTGGATCCAATCTGTAATTGGTAATTGGACTTGAATATTGTATCCGTGTTGATACTACTATTGCCTGATAATTATTTATATTTTTATGTGTGCCAAGGTACGACACATAGTGTCATGTATTAAGTAATTATATTTGGGTTGTGCATCAAGAATGTCTCCAAATTTTTGAACGCATGATATTATAAATATGAACATTGTTTCACCAGTACGGACATAATAAGAGAGTCGAACTACCAAAGCGTGGCTAGAATTTTTGATTATATGAATGTTGCATACACGCTTGGGTAAATCCATATTTGACTTATATGGATTCGTATCTAGCGTGCCCGTACCTTGTATAATATTTTAAGGAAAATCCTCATGTGACCATGTCTTGAGATTTCAAAATACAACCTAGGGCTAATTAGGTAACGAAAAGTTGTAGTAACATTAGAGAAAACAGTATCCCAAGATCATGCCAACGAACCTTCCTACATAGATTCATTCGAAGTACGATATGGGCTGGCCACCACAGATACTGTATATCATCCTCCTTAGTGTAGTGCAGTATCTGACTTATTATTATGTCGAGCCACTATTTCAATATAGGAATACTGGAACCACTAATACCATATTTTTAGCGCAGTGGCCCTATGGGGGACTGGTGCATCCTACAAGTGCTTGTTTTATTATATTGGTTCGATTAGCTCATGTTCGGCATTAGCATGATCCGAGGATACTTATTGTGCATTATTCTGAGATAACCTTGGACTCCACAAAATAGCAAGTCGTACAAATGGTTGGTCGATATAAGAAATATAATTGTTTGTGATTATATTATTTTACCTAGTAGCCTAGGGAAATAGACTATCATAGTGTGAGGGTTCAACCCTTATCCTTGTTTGGTTGTAGGGTTGAGCCGTAGTGCTAGGATAGGCCATGGACCTAAGTTATGACACTGAACCTATGTAATATTATAATATTTTTTTTGAGTTTTTATTTCTCCATTTCATGCTTCCTTTGTGGTACTTGCTATTTGGGGTCTAACCCCACTTGTTTTGCATGGCCATGTCTCAAGCCAACACCTGAGGATCCAGTGTTCTTTCCCCCAACTCATAGCTCGCACCAAGAATATGGTCGCAGGGGATAGCGAGTGGGTTTTTCTTCTTCCCTGCTCGTCTTGCACATTTACTTTTTTGGGCTTTTAGCCACCGACACATGTTAGCTGGCTCCTCTGGATATTAGTTTCCTTATATGATTGTATTAAATCAGACTGCAGCTGAATCACTGTCATGTACTTTTGCTACTTTTTTAGCTTCTTATTTTTGCACAGTTGGACTCTAGAATATTTTGAGAAAGTGTTTGGGATGCCTTATTGCTTATCATATATGCTCTATGCTTATTGTTTATTGTTTGAATGATTGAGACATAGAAGTCCTTGACTATAGGAGACTTGATTGTAGCATGTACCTCCTTGTTCTATACAACTGTGATCGTCGTACGATATATAGTACCTTGTACGGGATAGCTGGCCATGTCTGTCTCCGTATTCCTGTACTGGGGCATGACAGATGATGATGATGAACACGTCCAACAAATATTCTCTACCCTTGACAAAACAACATATGGAACAAGTTATCTGGAAAGCTTGCCAAAGAAGTTATGATTCATGCCAGACCAACCAGAGAACTTGGTAATAGGTAAAGTATCAAAAGGTGTAAGTACTCGTTCAGCAAATAGAGATTCTATAGCCAACATAGCTTTTATATCACAAATAGAACCTAAGAATATTAAAGAAGCATTTTCTAATAAATTTTGGATGTTTGCAATGAAAGAAGAACTCAACCAATTCGGACAAATTCAGGTTTGGGAACTCGTTCCTAAACCAAATGATCATTCGATCATTGGTACTAAATAGGTTTTTCGTAACAAACTTAATGAGGAAGATTTTGTCACATATAATAAAGTACGTCTCGTAGCTCAAGGATACAACCAAGATGAAGGTATTGACTACGATAAGACAAACGGTCCTGTTGTAAGACTGAAATTGATCTACATGCTTTGTGCATTTACAAACTTTTAAAATTTTAAACTTATTCCAAATAGATGTAAAATATGCTTTTCTTAATGTTTTATTAAAGAAGAAGTTTTTGTAAAACAGCCACCTGGTTTTAAAAATTATAAATATCCCGATCATGTTTTCAAGCCTAAGAAAGCTCTTTACGGTCTTAAATAAATCCATCGCGCTTGGTATGAGCGTCTAAGCACTTTCCTACTTGAAAAAAGTTTTTCAAAAGGAAAGATTGAGACTATACTTTTTATAAAATTAATTGATGACCCAATTGTATTGGTGCAAATGTATGTTGATGGCATTATATTTGGGTCTACTAATGAGGTATTATGCCAAGAATTTGCTAAGTGATGATGGGGGAACTGAACTTCTTCCTCGGATTACAAATTAGACAGAACTCACAAGGAGATTTTATCAACCAGTCAAAGTATACAAAGGACCTGCTGAAGAAATTATACCTGGAAAATGTCAAACCAATCGGCATTTCGATGGATACTTCAACTAAGCTGGATCTTGATGAAAGCGACAAACCAGTCCACCATCGTAAGTATCAAGATATTATTGGTAGTTTACTTTATTTAACTTCTAGTCGTCCTGATATAATATTTAGTGTTTGTTTGTGTGCTCGTTATTGAGCTAACCCTAAGGAATCACACATGATCGTAGTTAAGCGTATCTTTTGATACCTTAAGGGAACTTTAACAGTAGACTTGTGGTATCCTAAAACCACGTCCTTTGACCTAATTAGTTATTCGAATATTGATTTTGTCGAATGCAAAGTCAACAGTAAAAGTACCAGCAGCACATGTCATCTCTTAGGTATGGCTCTAGTCTTTTGGTTTAGCAAAAAATAAAATTCGGTTGCGCTTTCTACTACTGAAGCTAAATACATAGCTGCAGGACATGGTTGTGCTCAGATTTTGTGGATGAAGCAAACCCTAGCAGACTATAATTTAACTTATAAGCACATTCCTATATTCTGTGACAATACCAGCACTATTAATTTGATTAAGAACCCAGTATGTCACTCACGCACTAAGCACATAGAAATAAGACACCACTTTTTAATATATCACCAATTGCAAGAAGATATTAGTTTAGAATTTTTTGACACTAAACATCATCTAGCAGACATTTTTACTAAGCCACGAACCGAAGATTATTTTAACTTTTTTCGTCGGGAATTGAGAAATTTGGATGAAAATGCCATATAATATATGTCATTTGCAACAACACATGTAAAATTATGATTCACATATGTCACATTATTTTAGGTACAAGCCGAATGGGTCCTTCTATCACAAAGGCGTAAACAGCCTTAAGAGACACGATATCTAAGCGTCTTCGGACCACCGGTAGCGGGAAACTTACCCCTATAGCTAACCTGAAATGATTACACATGTGTTGGATTGTGTTTTCGCATTATTGTCGCACATTTTATCTATTGTCTTGGAAATTAAAATTTTAAATTTTACAATTTTGACTATCTTTTCTGGTCATTCTTGCTCAATTTTCTGTTTTTCTGGATTATTTTTTTCTTCCTGGCCAAATTCATAAAAGTTCTGAACCCATAGGGACCGAACTAGGCCCAAACTCAATCTAGGACCAAACTCGAGACTCAGTCCTATTTGTTCTAGAACCTTGGGCGAACCACAACCGTCCGATCATGACTTGATCAACATTGCTTTTATAGAGTGGCCCAACGCTTTGGCAGCTCTAGTCCAGTTTTAAACCTAAAACTCATCTTTCTCCTTCCTCCAACCTATTATTCTCAAACCCTAACCCTAGTTCTTCAAGTTTTTGGTGGCAATCTTCTCCAAGATTCAAGTTTTAGGGATAAATCATAGTTCTCTTCCATTATCTACTACTTTTTTTGAGGTATACTTTTCTTTCTCTCTCATTTCTCCTCTCTAAATTTAATGGCACCTAGATTGGTTTCTAAGAAAAAAGAATAAGAAAATATAAAGCTTCCTCATCCAATCCTCCTTTTATAGAGGATCCACCCCATCCATTGTTTAATCCTCTACGTCCTCCCAAAGATAATATATATGATGTTCATATTTTTATTTCTTTAGATGCTTCTAAAGAATGGTTCGATGATTTTAGTGCACGTAACATTTGTTCAAAAAATCCAATCAACTTTACCATATTTCTAAAAAAATCTCTATCTTTCAAGATTTGTGCTTAGATGATCTTGTCACCACATCAAATAGAATTTATCTCAATACTATTAAAATATTCTATTGCAATCTCACATATGATGATATAAAATTTATTCTAGAGTAAGCGGTATTGACATTGAATTCGACGCCTTCGACTTGGAAATTTTTTTACAACTTTCTGATCCAAATACTTGGGAAAGCCTAGTCGACGCTCGCGAGTTCAAGTTTGTCGATGCAATCAACTTAGAAAGTTTTAAGTACATGATGTGTGCTCCCCATCCTCGTCCTTATGGTCACCTTTATGCTAGGTATCTCAATCAGCATTTCTATGAACTTCATCGGATTATCTTTTCTGCCATTTTCCCTAAAACTAGATCTACCGATGAAGTTAACTATCTAGAGATATCAGTCCTCTATCACTTCCACTTTACTGTTCCTTTCAACTTTTCATGCATAATAATGGACAGTATAATTCGTTCAAGAAAGAAGAATATGACACTTGTTTATGCCATGTATACATGCCCATAGTATTTTTTGCTTTCAACATCCCGCTAGGTGACTGTCATTTTATCAATACACATGTCTATCTTTCTAGAGCGCGCAGGACTGCTCTTGCTCCTCTACCTCCAGCTCCAGCTGAGGAAGCCTCATTTGACTCTAAGGCACCTCTAGTCAATCCTTCTGCCACCTTGGACTCTATCTGAGACATGATGTACGAGCGGTTCCAGTTGGAAGACGATCACTATGCTCAGATGGACTATCGGACCACTCTTCATATCTCTGCCCTGAGCAACAGCATCCATGACATCCAGTACAACATGGTGAGGCAGTCCATTATGCCTTTTTCTATGGGTGGGGACCCTTCACGCAAAGGCTACCATATTGATGACTCATGGGCCATGAGGTACTTAGATCCGGATGCTGCTTTCATCGACCCTCGTCACTCTGCCAACGATCTATCTGGTATTACTCTTGCTAGTCCATCCTATCCTCATAGTAATTCTGCTCCTTGATGGTTGTGGCGGACTACTTATTGGATATTGCTAATGTTATTTTTAGTTTACTTTACTTTTGCACTATTTAGTTTATGTCTGAATGATTGTACTCTGCGACTACATTAGACTTCTTATTGTTCCAGTATTTATTATCTTTGGTTATTTCATGCATGTTTGATTCTGTTACAAATATATGTGCTATGCTATTTTCTTCACTTTGTCTATAATTGTTCCTTTAAAAGTGAGCTATTATATTTTCACAAATGACAAAGGGGGAGAAGTAGCATATGCTATAATATTTGTGTGTGTTTGGATATTTATGCTTGGCTATATGTGTCTTTGTTTGTTTGGACTTTGTCTTGGATGACATTCACATTTGCGGGGAAGCTAGCCTTTTCAAACCATGAAACATCTTTCTGCTTCCTTCAACATGTGTCCAGGTATGAACATTGAGAAATACAAATATTATTTTGTCAATTCTCAAAATGGGGGATATTATTCACCCAAATATATTATAGTCAACCTGATTTTGATAATTGTCACTACCACATTTCCAGATTAGGGCATTAGTATAATTTCCCTATTTGATTTAATTATGTATATAATTATTATGATAAGTTTTTATAATTAATTATGTGATGTTCTTGATATTTAGTTTTAGGTTAAACCCTAGAAACTCATTAGGTCTAACCCTAATGACCAAACCCTAATTTACATTTTTGAATTAGGAAGTTAAAACCCTAGAGATGACTAAACCTTAGTTAATTAAATTCTTCATGACTTTACATGGAGGATTAACTTAACCCTTGCATTAGGAACCCTAAACCTAGCCTATATTATAAAGGGAAGCCTCCCTCAACCATTCCTTCATGAAGAAAGAAACCAAACCCTAGCCTCCATTTGAAACCATTCCCCCACCCCCAAATTCGGAATCCAGCCCTAGAATTACACCTTCCTCCTCCAACAAAGGAGAAATAAGGAGCTTGGGCCAAGAAGACTTGGAGAAGTAGAACCTCCATTGGGAAATCATCTCCCGATAGATAAAATTCGATTTTAATCCATTTAATTTCTATTTTTCTGTTGTAGTTGGCCATTAAGAACCCCCCTACTGTTGAGATTTCGATTTCTAGGGATCCTACGTGAAGACCTAGGAGAGATGAGGTTTTGGTGACCTACGTTTGTTTTTGCCCCAATTTCGAGAACCCTAATCCTAGGGGTTTACAAATAAACATGAATTTGTCTCCTATCTATAGCCTAGATCCTGATTTCTAGGAATTTGGATTTAGGTTTCTGGAGTTTCGAGGTAGAATCAGTTTTGGGGGTTTTCTCACTGTGCACAGTTGGGGTTATTACTGTGTGTGTGAACCTGGGTAAATGAACAATGAGTATCCGTGTATGACCTATGTGGGTTAGTATCAGTTTAGTTCTATAGTGTTAGGTGTATCCCTTAGTAATCAATTTCAGTAAGGTGGCTGTGTGTACATGTGTATATGTGCCAGTGTGTGAACCTGTAAGTGAGTTAGGTGTGAGTATCCCAGAATTCAGTTTGCATCTGTGCAGAGAGGTAGCAGCTAGGTTTATTTCAGTGAGATAGTTCAGTGTGTGTGTGTAGTATCTGTGTGTAGAGTGTTTCCTTTGTATAGTTCTGTGTGTATCTACTCGTATCAGTATTAATATGACTGTGTGTGTGTGTTAACTGTGCAGAATGTATCAGTATATCCAGATATCAGTGTGTGTGCAGGTGTGTAGTGTGTGTGTGTTAGCTGTGTGTCACAGTGTGTTTAAGTAGTAGTATGTGCCAGTGTGTATACCTAAGGGTATGTGGCAATGTCTGTGTGTATGACCCGTGTCTTAATGTAGTAGTGAGCAATATGTTATGTATCACAGTATCAGTCAGTTTTAGAGTTATATCTGTGTGTAGGTCCTTGTGTCTCAGGTACTGTGAGTATGTGCCTGTGTTAGAATGTATGTGTGAGTGAGCAGTTAGATAGAGCAGTGAACTGTGTGTGTCCCAGTATGTGTAGAGTGCCTGTGTTAAACGGTTGTGAGTGTGTGGAAGTGTAGTTCAGTTCAGTATAGGTGTGTAGGGCTTTGTGCATATGGGTTTTGGCTATGTGTATCTAGGTGCCAGTGTATCTATATGTCTGTGAGAGCGAACCAGTATATCAATATGACTGTGAGTGTGTAGTTTATGTGTGCTGAGAGTATCAGTATGAGCCTAGAGCTAGTGTGTGTCTCAGTAATTCCCAGGTTCAGTGTGTGAACTGTGAGTTCTCCATGTGAACTGTGCAGTGAGGTCAGTGAGTATGTGTGTGTGTGACTTGCCTGTGTGTGTATTAGAGTGTCTGTGAGTAGCACTTGGGAGTGTGTGACCACTGTGTGTGAGTACCTTGTGTTATCAGTTAGGTGTGTGTGTTGTGTATCAATGTTTCCCTCATGGAGTATTCAGGTACTAGCAGTGATGAGTTAGGTAATTATATATATTATTTGATATATACAATACATCTTTTAGCTAAAAAAACCCTAGCATACTTATATCTTTTGGAATTGGCCTAGTATGAGACCAAGTTGACTAGTATTGACCAGAAGTTCTAGTATGACCTAGAGGCCTCATAATTAAATTAGTTAAACATGTTATTTCCTTTAAATTCAGTAATTGACATTTATATTCCACAATTAGGTCTTTGCGACTCCATTTGGACATCGATCCTCACATATTCATCGGAACCACAGGCGAGTACATTCTCTGACAGTTTTTATTTTGTTGATTACTTCTATAAATTTAGTTGTATTACATACTTGATTCTGACACTGTGGATACACGGGTTAGCACCCTAGATACCGTCATGAGGAGTCGTGATTGGAATCCATCGTGCTAGCTGGGGATGGGGAACTATTAGTAGATTATGTGATCATATCCAAACTCTACATGCATCATAGCTCACCCCACATCTCACGTCGGGTGCGGCCTGACCATTTACATGCTTCATAGATGTTATATATGATTAGCCTGACCATTACATGCATCATAGCTAACCATATGGTTAGCCTGACCTACAAGAATCATAGCTAATCATATATAACCAGCCTGATCTAGTCCCAAGCCGATCACATAATAAACTGATATTTCAAACACTTAGCTAGATGTTTATACTTTATTTCAGATTCACTTGTTCTAGCATTCATTGTATATCGTTCATTGCTAGATGTTCTATTACCTATTTCATATTCTCCAGTACTTACATTTCCAGCATTTATTCTCATCTTGTATTTCTTACACTGTTTATAGTTTTTGTCAACATAAATGAAACTGCTGTTAGTGTTTGTGCTTCGCTCCAATCCTGACTGGATAACATTTTCAGAGGACCTGGAGGACTTTTTCCCCAAACATTACGGCCCAGGACTAGAGGGAGATTTCGCTCCAGTATTCCCAGAGGAGTTGCCTATCCTAGAGGAGATCCTACCTGCCTGCACTTAGATTACTCTATTTTTCCTGTATCATTGTATTAGACTGAGATTGAGTTGTATTATTATTATTTGTGACTTTTGAGGACATCTAGACTCAGGACTTGTGATGTACTTATTTGTGTTTGGATTATGATAGAACTCTTTATTTCCATTTTTCATCGTGCCAATTACTTTCATATAGTTTGTGATTGAGTATATTTATAGAACTGTGGATTCATATTATCATTGTCCTCCGTATGGAGTTGAGACTATTGACAGGATATATTATGTTTGAGACCTAGACAGCGTTCTACCGCCGATGCTGCGACGTAGGCTGGACGTACCCACGACTCATGCCCAAATTTTGGGTGCGGGTCGTGACAATAATTAACACATTGATAATTGCTATAACTCAATATGAAACATCGATTGCTGGACATGATATCAACATACTTTGATAAAGCTGTTGTATCATCATTATTGTAAAGTTTAATGTTTGTAATTTTTTATGTTTGTTTGAGTCTAAAAAACGGTATAAGTTGAGTCACACTGTGGCATTAAACCTACTCATCATATTTCCTATAAACCAACTCAAACCCAACCAACAGAGCTTCTGGTTTGAGACAGATCGAACTCGGGCCGAACTTGGTCCCCTTAAAATCACAACCTGATTTTTTTGCTTTACTTGGTTACGAGCTGTCCAACAATCAAATTTTTTAACGTTAGGGCACAAAACTCAGGTCGAACTCTGCCCCCCCCCCCCAGACTAGTATAAATATAGCATAATTTCTCTTATTTTAAATCATCTCTCAAGCTTCCAATCTTCTAAGATCTATATATTCTAAGCCTTTATCTGAGCCACACTATTCCAAATCTCCTTAGCCACAACTACCTAAGCCCCAAGGTGCCTCAGTGCGATTCAGCTAGAAGTTGTGCAAGAGTTGTAAAGTGTTCTTTCTTAAAAAATTTTAAGTTTCGCCTCTGCAAAGTTGAAGTAGTCAAGTGCTTCGGATCAAAAGCTCGTATTATAAAGAAGTGGCAAGCTTTTGGATCAAAGCTTGTGTTTCACTGATAGTGGATTCAAACTTTTAGCTTGAGTTCTCGGGACTGGACTAGCCCTCCACGAAAAAAATTAGTATACATCTTGTGTTTGCATTTGCTCTTCCTTACTATATTTACTTTTTGCATTATTATTTCTCTGATTATTTATTCTGTTAGTCATTGCTTCCTGGACTTAGCCTTAATCAGTTATTAATTTGACAATATAGACACATAACTCTATTCACCCCCCTCTAGAGTTGCCTACGGTTATATATATATATATATATAACCTATATGCATGGTTGAATGGTTAGACTGTTTAGGTATTTAAAACCTATGGCTAAGATTAAATGAGGCTTCATATGGCTACCATATGATTATATGGACTACTATTTAAATTCCATAAGATTTAATTAGATTACAAGGATGGAAAGTGCATATGATTGGTTTCCAAAAATAGGAAATACTGAATTTAAATTTAAAGAATTGGAATATTGAAATTGTGTGTGTGTGGAAATCGGTGTTTGGTGTGTTGTAGAGTAGGAAATGGGTGTGGGTCATTGTACATGACCCATAGAAGTTGGTTCAAGGGTTCGGGCTAGGTGTTTGAGCTTGGTTGAGTATGATAACAAAATAGGAGTCGCATATGGCAACGAATTTAGTCATGGTGGCTTATAATATTTATTTAGCATGCGGTCTCAAATAAATAGGACACAAGTGTCATGTGTGAAGTAGGTCCACTTAGGCTCAAGAATAACAAATTCGTGAGAAGAATTGAGTCGGTGTTGCATATTAAATCGACCACAAATAAAAAGGGGTATAAGTATCATTTTTTCGTAAAATGCATCATGATAGTTGTGCGACTAAATTGAAGCATGGAAAGGTAAGTTTGTGAGTGACAATCATGGCATGAACATAATGGCTCGACTAAGTCAAGTATGCAAAGTTGGTTGGAAGAAAAAGGCCGGTGTATTGCTCAAGATATTAAGGTCATGGTGAAGGGTATCAAAGGTTACAAAATATCTAATTAAAATTTTAATTACTAAGTAAACCTATTTAATATAAAAAAGTCCTAATTGTTTTGAAATTCCAAGAATAACTCTACACTAAAATAAGAGGGCTTACAATGTTGCAAATATTGTAGCTTCACCAGTCATATTTCTTGAGCAACCACTATCGAGAATCCATTTACTTCTAGCATGTGAGGGTAGGTCCACCTACAACATAAGTTGAAGATGTGACCTTTGGTACCCACTTTTTTAGGAGCCCTAAAATGTTAGCTTTTGACACCCATGCATATACATTCATATATACTAATCTTCTAACTTTGCACAATCGTGAGATATGTCCTTGTTGACTACAGTAGTGACAAGTTGTAAAGGTGCTAGTGCTTGGTGCAGCAGCATGTTGTGTCTTTCATGGATATTTGTAAAAGAAAGTATGATTACGTATAGCATGCATTTTGCTTACTTTATTTGGCACTATCTTATGTGTGACTTTATGATGTATCATGTGACAAGTATTAGAATAGGTCATAGGTATTGCCTGTTTTTCCAATCTAATCTCTAACTTTTTAGAGGTAACATATACATCATCATATTTAGCACAAAGTAGATCTATTCTCTGTGCAGCTATGTTATACTTCTTCTTTTTTATCTCATATTTTGCATTGAGTTTTGCATACTCTTGTTTTTTCTTTTCAATGCTTTCCAGAGCATTATGCAAACTTAATTTTAGTGCAGACATTTCTTTCGTGTCACTAGTGGAGGGTGTCTCTCTTATTTCATTTAATAGGGAGAAAAGCTTTTTATTCTCAAGCTTGTGTATTTTTATTTCTTTCCTAGCATTCTTGTATTTCTCTAAAACTTTATTATGATCCTCAAGAAGATCACTTGTCACTCCCCGTTCCCGATATTCATATTTGGAGCGTATTTGTTTTTCTTGCTAACATAGATGTATGTTGTAGAGAGACTAGACATATTCTTTGCTTCACTTGGCTCTTGGTTTATTTTGTTTGGTTGGTTTGATCATGAGTTGAACCCATTGTCCAAACCTCAAATTCTCCATATATAACCCAACTTCATTCTCTCTTCTCATTATTCTTCTTCCATTCTCTCTCTTAGGTTTTCTCTTTCCCTCCATAGGCAAGTACACCTTGCATAAGGAATAAAAACCCTATATTTTATTATTCTATTATATTTATTATGTGTTTCTCCATACATTTAGAACTTAGTATTTTTGGGTTGGTGGATGGATTAGTGTATATATAGACTTTTAGTTTAGAAGCTTTTTATGTGTTCTTGAGTTTTCTTGGGTTTTGAACTTCTAAGACTTTATATTTTCGAGAACTTGTTGTTTTATGTTGATAAACACTTAAATTTGAGTAGTTTAAAACTTTACTTTGCTGGATTTGGGCATCATTTGAGGTTTCTATGGAAGAAATAATTTTTTTGAGCTATTGGCCATAGCCGAAAAGCTGCTGTTGGAGGAGACGAAGGAGCGCTATACGGAACTCTATGCTATGCGGCCTGGACTTCTCGTCTCGAGTCAGCATACGGCCAAACTTGTTGGATGCATGACTGAATCTGCACATATGTCCCTTGGCCAAATGTATGAACTTGGACGAATGAAACTTCACAAATTGAAGAAATTTTACTAAGTCCCAAAAGACTTCATGCGGCCAAGTGTGTATGCGGCCAAGTGTGTATGCAGCAAAGAAGAGTATGCGGCCTCGTCGACTATGCGGCGAGGAGGTATGCATCTCTCTTCTTTTGGACGCATAACTTCTAACCGACTTGGCACGACTTTGTATGATTTTGTCTTTTCTTCTAACACACTTTATTGTTTGTCACATCTATCACTTTATATCACTTTTTTTGACTAGCATTTAATGATGATCATATTGCACATTTCTCGAAGAGTATACTTTGCTTTGCCCATACGTCCAAGCCAACCATGCGACCTCGATCGCATGCGGCCTTGACCCTATGCGGCCTCAACTACATGCGGCACCCAGTTTCATGCGGCACCCTATTTCTTACACACATGGAAACTTACTTGATTTAATGTTTTTAATTAATTTATTGATTGTGATGCTATGTGTTAAATCTAAAAATGACTTGTACGACCCAGAAATGACCAAGTGCTAAATTTGACTAAGCACCTGACATGAGTCATGTATATGTGGCCTTATATTTACTAACTTGCTAATTAAAATCCTTTTCCTTGACTACCTTATTATGCGTTGGATAGAATAAGGGGCGTAATTCAACTTGGGAGATGGTCTGCAATACCGGTCCTTATTTGGTTTAAGGATTATGAATCTGATCTTGAGGGATTCTCGTACTTATCCTCATCAATCGATATAATAAAGTGATAATTAATATAACCAATGATTGACTGTCCTATCCTGAATAACTTGCTATGTGATAACTTGTCCATGATCTTGATTCTAGAACATGTTCCTGTACTGACTATTGTATCCGTGCTGATACACTTGATGGCACCGATAGATATAAATATAATGAGCCGTCATGCCACACACTCTTGCTACGTGATATATGTAATTATTTCCATGCAGAAATCTGGTAGTTAGACAGTGACGTTGGCCGGGGCTAGATAGTACTGATTGTTGCATCATAATTGGGTGAATCCAGATTTAACTTTTGAATGACAATATGGATTCGTATCAAGAGTGATCATACTTAAAGTACGACATCAAAGAAGGAATGTTTATGTAACCCCGATATGGTATTCTAATTAACCTATGGTTAACTATGCAACTTGATTTGTAGAGCATTGGGAGGGTACAGCATCTCGAGATTGCGCATGTCGAACTACCCTAAATTAGTTGGGAGTAAAGGCTGGCCACCACTGATACTGTATATCATCCACACTAGTGGAGTATGGTATCTGATTTAATTATAAGACCAAGCCAGTATCTTTCCTAAAGAAAGCCTAGAACTGTTACTAATTAATAATTAGCTAAGTGTCCCTGCAAGGGACTGGTGCATTATTTTACATATATTCTTGCTCGCATATCATTGGTTCAGCCAACCCTGCTCAATTATGGCACGATCTAAGGATACTTATATATTGCATTACTGGGATAACCCAGAGATCATATATCAAGCTGTAATACATGATCGGCCGTCTAATTTTCTTATATTATACGTCTAGCCAAAAAAGTCGGCTATCGTGGTATGATAATTCAACCCATGTCCTTGTTTGGTGGTTGGGTTGCATCGTTATGTTACGATAATCCATGGACTGAAGCTATGTTATTTCTTATATTATATCTCTGCTTGTATAGTATGTCTTCTGTTGAGTAGAATTAGGGACACAGACTGTTGTGGCATGATAGTTCAATTCATGTCCTTGTTTGGTTATTGTATTGCACCATTGTGTTTCGATAGGCTGTGGACTGAAACTACGAAGCAGAATTATTTTTGCTTGACCGTAATCAAGGGACGTATTCTATCTTGATGTGATAGGGAACTTCATGTCCTTGTTTGGTGAAGGGGTTTCGTATCATATCATGGATGGGACATATGCCATTGATTGTTAGCTCATGCATCTCATGCTATAGTACTGGTTTTATATCTTCATTTCATGCTTCCTTTGTGGTACTTTCTAATTGGGGTCTGACCCCACTAGTTTTGCATAGCCAGGTTTAGATTCAGCACCTGAGGATCAAGCTTACTTCTTTCTCACTAATGCCACACACCCGAAGGATGGTTGTCGAGGATCACTAGTGGGTTTCTTGTTTCACTGCTCATCTTTTATAAAACATATTCTTTGGGCGTTTATCCAACTGACACCTGTAAGCCGAAGAATCTGGATACTTGTTTCCTATATGACTGTATTATATTCTGACTGTAGCTAACTCACTGTCATGTATACTTTTGATCTTGTATCTGAAAGATCATTCAGTATTGCTAGATCTCTAAAATATTCTGATGCGGCATTTGGGATTTCTCATTGCTTATTCTAAAATATTCTATGTTATTGATACTTATTTGAATGATTGAGACAATAGAAGTTCTTGACCCTAGGAGACTTGATTATAGTATGCACCCCCTTGTCTCTAGACAACCTTAACACATTACGGGTTGCTTTATTGTTCCCCAAGGTATGGTTGGATGAGTCATTCCCCTATTCTCTAATATTCTGGTTCTGGGGCGTGACAAGATTTTAGGGGTGGCCCATACAAGTCTGGATTTTTTAGACTTGTGGGGTGGCTTGATCATAGGATGTATCAATCAAACATGATCCTCCTTAAAATCCAGAATCTGTCTCCTCGAAACTCAGCTTGACTTATGTACCATTGATTCCTCGATCCTTTCTTGCCCTGTTCTTGATTTATTTTGTGTCCTTTTTCTTAGGGCTTCTCCAGCATCGCTGGGTGGAGCACCAACAATTTTATCAGGGCAAGGATCCGTTGGTCCACAATAAGAGGCAACACCTATACTAGGAGGGATCAGGGTAAAACCAGTAGAGGAGCATGAGGAGTAACATATACCAGAAGTTCTAGTACCCCTGGTCATACCAGTAGTACCATTAACACTTGATACACTGGTATTACTAGAAATCATATGAGGAATGATGGCGACACAATAGCATAAATAGCTTCAGCAGTAAGAGCATAATATCTTGTTAAATCAAGGATTATAGACGGCCATAGAAAGAAGTGTTAGAACAGACTCAGGGGCATCGGTGAGGTTCTGCCGACTCAAACCTAAGTACTTTGATGGCACGGAGAACGCCATTATCGTAGATGCTTGGCTGCGGAGTATAGAGATGATATTGATAGCGACAAAGGTTCTAGCTGAGAAATAAGTTGATTAGGTCCGATTGCAACTCCAGGACCTAGCTAGAGATTGGTGGGCCGCAAAAGAAGTTAGATTAAGATAACATATTTTAACTTCAGGGCCTATTTCAGCGTTAAGTAATTCGGAGTGGTAGCACAATATGAGCTACAATAGAAGTTTATCAACCTCAAGCAGTCTGGAAGGATGGTGGATGGCTACGCAGCAGAGTTCTGCAGGCTTAGCAAATTTGCTCCAACGATGGTAGCAACAGAACTAGAAAGGGCAATGAGGTTTTAGTACGGACTTCATTTGGAGATTCAGCATCTGGTAGAGGGATATAACTACCAGACTTTCGATGAAGAATTGATCGCATCCAGGTGACATGAGCTAACGATGCAGAGGTTAGCTTCAAGGACAAGAGACTAGAAGAGGTCTCATGCACAGAGCGAAGGAGGAGGACCAGCACAGCGGACATTAGCACCATATCCTGGCATTCAAGTTCATGACACAGTGCCAAAAAGGCCAGTAGCATCGGCAACAACAATACCAGTTTGGTCATATCAGCCGAGGCAGCAACAGCAGCAGCAAAAGTGACTTGGAGCCCCAGTCGGATGTATATATTATGGCAAGGGAGGCCATACCAAAGATGGGTGTAGGGCAGCACAAGGGTTGTGCCTACGATATGGTAGTCCAGATCATTGGATTGCCAATTGTCCGATGATGCAGAGGATTAAAGGACCGATGCAGCGGTTAGCATTACCAGCACTAGGAGAAGCTCAGTACAGAGGACCAGAACTGGAAATCGGGCCATTGACTCAGTGTCCATTGCCAACACAAACTTGAATATACAACCAGCAGAGGAATCAACAAAATGGGCAACAGAGGCTACATCTACGTATTCAAGGGAGGTAGAAACAAGGAGCACAACAAAGGCAAGGGCAAGCTTTTATCCCATATCTAGAGGAGGCTTTAGTATCAGGTGATGTGGTGGCAGGTAACATTCTCGTTACATCTTTTCCTTCCATATCATTATTTGATTCGGGAGAATCATATACATTTGTATGTGCATGATTTATGATATATATTAAATTAGAGTTTGAGGCATTGCTAAAGAGACTGAATATACTCACTGGTAATGGTCTCATAGGAGTCAGCAGAGTATGTTTAGCTTATCCAATCATAGTGTGCGGACATTTATTACATGTAAGATTGATCGAGTTCCTTATAGGTAATTTTAACGCTATTTTAGGCATGGACTGGTTGAGAGACAGTCATGCGATGATAGATTATCATAGGGGTAAAGTATTATTTAACATCACAGATAAGAAAGAGTTTATATTCAACAGAACGATGAAGGACCAGCATGAAGATGGCATTGCAGCGGTAATGGGAGATGAAGATCAGTTTCCCAGGGTGATGGAAGAATTTCTTGACGTATTTTTGGAAGAGCTTCCAGGATTACCCCCAATAAGAGAAGTGGAGTTCTGCATAGAGTTAAAACCAAGAGCAAAACCGGTTTTCAACCAGGTCTATCAAATGTCACCAATGGAACTTAACTAGTTGTATCAGCACATAAAGGAACTGTAGGTAAAGAAGATTATTCGGGCTAGTGGATCACCATGGGGAGCACCAGCGCTTTTAGTAAAGAAGATGGATGGGTCAACACGGTTGTGTGTCGACTATAGGCAGTTGAATGCCTTAATAGTGAAGAATAAGTATATATTGCCTAGGATTGATGATTGTAGAAGCATGAAATATACTGGGGAATTGTACGCGTATTATACAGTCAAAACCCCCAAATGCATGAAGTCCCTTTCCGCGTAAAACAGAGCTTCAAGGCTATGTGGCGTAAAATGTGGCTACAAAGCTGTACGCGTAAAACATTGCTTCAAGGCTGTGTGGCGTAAAATATGGCTTCAGAGCTATATACGTAAAACAGAGCTTCAAGACTGTTTGGCGTAAAGTAGAGCTTCAGAGCTATACGCATAAAATAGAGCTTCAAGACAGTTTGGCGTAAAGTAGAGCTTTAGAGCTGTTTGGTGAATGGCGACTCTGCTGGGGAGGACTTTCTTCTATGACGAGAAAGCAATTGCTCAATACGATGCTGTATCCGTCGGATCGACGAAGAAGACTTTGGTCGTCCAGTTCGCCCAATCTTCCTATGAAGATATGCTTCATACAGGGGGTAGTTCTCGCTCCTCCTCTGTCCAGAACAACGGGAAGCTGCATAAAGTGTGGATGCCTAAGATGTCCTCTACCCTTCCTGCAAGCTCTCACTCTCTGATCAACAAGGTTGTAACAACACAACCAACGCGCCTTGTGCGTAAAACTTTGACTCCCGTTTGTAATATGGTAGACAAGACTTCTGGCAATGCCCCAGTGCCAATCCAGAAGTCGAAGACGCGCCCTGCGCGTAAAACTTTGTCTCCCATTTGTAACGTGGTAGACAAGACTTCTGGCAATACCTCAGTGCCAATCCAGAAGTTCCAAACACGCCCTATGTGTAAAAATTTGTCTCCCGTTTTTAACGTTGTAGACAAGACTTCTGGCAATGCCCCAGTGCCAATCCAGAAGTCTAAGATGCGCCACGCGCATAAACTTTTGTCTCCCGTCTGTGACGTGGTAGACAAAATTTCTGGCAAGGCCTTAGTGCCAATACGGAAATCTCAAACATGCCCCGTGCATAAAATTACGTCTCCCATCTATGATGAGGCAGATGTACCCTTTGATCACATTAAAGGAAAACAAGCGGCGAATCTTTCAACCTCTAAGCTTTTACGCCCACAAGAGAAGAAAGTTCCTACTTTACAGATTACGCAGACTTTTCCTGTTTTACGTGAACCTATGAAATATCCAAATCACGCCAGGATAGGTCTGTCCGCGTAAAGAAGACTCGTTTCACGGGAAGATACGCTCCTCGGACAGATGATGGATCATATGCTACTCATATGGGTGAACTGCTATATTCCTATGGCAGAGAAAGGGTTATGATTCCTAATCTCCACCTTCCTACTGATGTAAAAAGGCAGAATAAGCCTTCTTCTTCTTCTTGTAATCTCCCTAATTTGCGTGATTTCTTGATCCAGAAACGCAAAGACAGGGGATCTCCTAATACGTCTATTATACCTCCTAGAGAACATTATTGTAATAGTCATGAGGTTGTAATTAATCGTTGTTGTTCTAAAGCAAAACGGTCAGTTTTTGACCGATTGAACTACTCCTTGTCATTACAGAAAGAAGAACCAGACAATGACATGTCTAGGGGTAGTGTCCCTCGACAAAACAGAGCAGCATCTAAAGCTGGGGGTAGAATTCCCTCTGAGTCCAAAGATGATGCAACTATGACCATCTTCCCTAAGGACTATACGACTCAGGTATTGGAAGCTCATCAGCCAAAGGGGACTTTCTCCTTCAATGATGAAGACATCATTGAAATCTTCAATATATTGATGAAGAAAAACAAACTTCGGCTACCCAACATCAGATACCCTGAAAGGGTTGGCAATGTCGCTGACCCAGAATATTGTCTCTTTCATCGGTACATTCATCACCCCACAAAGGCATGCTATGTACTGAAAAGGAAAATCCAGGAGTTGATCAACGCCAAAGTCATCACTTTGCATTTATAGTGAGAAGACGGTTATTGCAAATTGATATCGCTCCAACTTGGCAATTTTCCCCTCAAGAAGTACCGGATGATGAATCCCTAAAAACTCCCCAGCTGAGCAAACTTCAGGACTATCCCCACTCAGCAAATCACTACCAAGTGAATTTTTTGGACATGGGTTCACGTCCATATTACCTCTGAACTGTTGTCCAAACATTTTTTTCCCCAGCTGAGTTTGCCATGTCCAAGTGACCTCTGAGAAAACCTCCCAGGTTGTTGCTATCAATTAGTTCATGTCCATATTACCTCTGAACTACGTCTCTCCACTTTCTCCAACAGAGTAAATTTATCACCACAAAAAATGGTCACTTCCATATTACCTCTGTCCTATTTTTTTTCATCCCCACAGAGTCATATCTTACCACGTCCACATTACCTCTGAGTAAGATATTTTTAGAACTTTTTCATGTCCATATCACCTATGAGTAAAGTTCTGCTCTTCGACTTTCTACTATCACATCACATAACCCCTGGTAGTGCTAGTCATTTCAGCTTATTATCTGTACATAACGTATGCCATGGGTAATAAGTCCACAACCCAGATGTACGAAATAACTCTTGGTTCTTCATCCCCAGCAAGTGCCTATGTGCAACATTTTCTCTTTTGTTACAAATTCTTGTAAAAAAGAAACCATCATCCGTATCGAAGATTCCCGGATACGCAATGGATGATGGATCCTCAAAATCTCCCCAGCGGAGCAATCCTTAGGTCTACTAGCACACTCCCGCAAGTGACTATTCAAACCAGTCTCGTTAGATTCTAGCCATGCTTATATTGCCTCTGAGCTATCGTCCCATCAATCTCCCCAGCGGAGCGATCCTTTGGTCCATCTTCATGTCCGGATAGACCACACTTAACAAATCACTCCTCAATGAATTTTTCAGACATTGATTTACGTCCATATTACCTCTGAACTGCTGTCATAATATTTCTCTCAGGCTGAGTTTGTCATATCCATATTACCTCTGAGCAAACCTTCTGGGTTTGGCTATCGATTATCATGTCCATATTACCTCTGATATCGGTTGTCATCTCCACTTAGCACCCGTACTTAACTTTAAGTACGCCAGTGGTGTTAGTTCCATGAAAACTGTCACGTCCATATTACCTCTGGCAGGGCTTGTCTTAAACTTATTACTTGCACTCTCGTGCACAAGAAGTAATAGGTCCACCAAAAAAAACCCCAGGGGGATGCCCGCAATAAAAATGAGTCCACATTACCTCTCAACAGAGAAAAGTCAGTTCATTTTTATATTACCTCTGAACTATGTCTCTCTACTATCCCCACAGAGTCATATCTTACCTCGTCCATTAGGGCTTGTTTCGAACTTATTATTTACACTCAACATGCACAACAAATAATAGGTCCACCAAGGATCCCCCGATGGGATGTCCTCAATAAATACGGTATTATACTACGTCCATATTACCTCTGCTACGATATCCTAAGTTCACACAAACAATCGTAAAGAAATGGAGGGGCCTTATGTGATTGAAATAATATTTTCAAATGGCGCTTACAGATTAGCCAAGCCTAATAGAGATTTGATAATAGCTCCTATCAACGACAAATTCTTGAAGAAGTATTATACTTGATCTCCTTTGCTTAATGGAGTATGATAAAGATTTCATTTTTGATGATACTACGTACAAAGGTTAGTTACGCGGAGAGGGACTTCATGCATTTGGGGGTTTTGACTGTATAATACGCGTATAATTCAAGGCTATGTGGCATAAAATGTGGCTTCAGAGCTGTACGCATAAAATAGAGCTTCAAGGCTGTGTGGCATAAAATATGGCTTCAGAGCTATACACGTAAACAGAGCTACAAGACTGTTTGGCGTAAAGTAGAGCTTCAGAACTATATGCGTAAAACAGAGCTTCAAGACTGTTTGGCATAAAGTAGAGCTTCAGAGCTGTCCGCGTAAAGCAGTGCTTCAAGACTGTTTCGGCGTAAAAGGTTGCTTTACCTTCCAGCGTAAAGTTTAAATTATGTTTGTCTTTAATATAGCGTAAAGTTGTACGAGAAACTCTTCGTTCCTCGGATGAATTTTTCAGACAAAACAGTGAACCTGTGTCACGCCCCAGTCCCAAAATATATAGGACCAGGAATATGTGACACGCCAGCTACGTATTCGACCAGACTCTGGTCTGACTCGAATATGTATAAGCTGTAAAATATAAAGGGCACTAACTAGATATCCCATAAATGTAAACCTCTATGTCTTAATCCATAATGTATAGCAGTATACAAGAAGATCTATATGTGCTAGAGTCGGCCGCCCAATAACACACAAACTCGAATAGACTCGAGAAGAGCTGAGTCTACAAAAACTAGACTACAACAGCAGATAAATAATCAATATAAATAACCATAATGCCGGTAGAAATAATGTGAGTACCTGGTACAATGCCCGTAAGACATGTAACTCCATCAGTAACTCCAAGTGCTCCGTAATTGTCTATGCTGCAAAACTGGCAGGGAACCAGGTCCTCAGAGGGACGTAACAAGGTACAAAAATATAGCAAGCCAAGTAAACAGAAAGTACAAGTGCAACGACAGGGTACTCTATCATAACCAAACAAGTATGACACAGTTTGAAGACAATGTTCGACGCGTGGGCTATCTAAAATAAAACCGTAGCTCCGAACACAGAGACACACGGGGCATACCGTAGCTCCGAGCACAGAGTCACACGGGTGATACAACTACTCTAGAATACAGGATCACTATATATATATATATAAGCGCGTGCAGAGGAGCCCAAACGTCCAGTAACTGTCTTCTCCTTACCAAGCGGTCAACGATGGTGCGCTGAACCTGAACCTCTATCTAACAGTCTTGACACACAGAAGTAACTCAACAGACACGACCCTAAGGTTGTCCCAGTCGCTAGTCATGATGTCAGTATCAGGATACAGGAATCTGGCACGATCACAGTGTATGAGTGTGTCCTGGGGTGTCGATATACTCAGGTACGTATATCGAGGTGTTACGAACATTTAATAGTCATTCTAAGACGTTACGATAACGTCTATACCCGGTTGTGATCCGGACATGAAGTATCGAACATCAACATAAATACGTGCACAATGTACATAAAGGAACAATAAATATCTGAAATCTGAAATACCGGGTGGCAAGGTAAACTTACTTGCATCCGGCTGCTGATGACGGGGATCCGGTACCACGTCCAAGTCCTCAGGTCCCGTAGTACCTAGAGATGAGATACAAACTCAATCAAAATCTAACACACGACCGATACGGGTGTGACACACATCTATACATATGCTCAGTCTCAGCTACGACTCACAGGGACAAGACGCTAGGGGGGTTGTCCACAGTTGACTATCGGTACGATACATCAATCAACTAGTCATATGTACACTCTCATCGACCAATCATCATTCTTACCATATTCATCACGTGGTTCAGTAGTTTAGGTATGCTCATTCCTCCACATTAATTACTTATTAAATATTAGGTCTTCCTCAGCCATCATTATTATTTTACCCAAAAGCACTGCTCATCCATACAAATTACCATGTACATAAATCAATATAATAAACCATAATCTCAATGTCTATCATTCAAATCCATTTTATAAACTTATGAAGAACAATCCCTAAACTTACCTCCACAATTTAATCCTCATTAATTTGTTTAGCATTTCCCACCATGTAATATATCCCGAATATTTATTAAAAATCAAAACCTAAACCTTCAATGAAAATCCTTCATCATTTTATAATTTATTTGCAAACACTAAACGTAAACCTCCATGCAAAATATTTAAAATTATTTTAATCCATGTAAATAACAAACCCTATCCTACCTTAACCCTAAAACACATTAAACCTCATCATTCACACAACAATACCCAACAAGCCATAAAACCCTAGCTAAAATAACTCACATGAATATAAATAAAACCCTACTTATCAATAACACAATTTGAATATAAATAAAGAGAGGGGAAGGGAATCGACCTCGATGTGGCGGTGTCGACCGAGGGTGTGTGGTTGGCAGGGTGGGGGAGCCGCACAGCTGGAGTCGGGGGCGAGGTGCTGCACTGGCCGGAGTGGGTCGGCCGCTGGGTGGATCATCGTCGGGTGGTGGTACAGCGGAGTGTGGTGGTAGCGGCAATTGTCGACCGTGGTGGCTGTGAAGAGGTGTGGGGAGAAGCTCGTGGCGATGAAGTCCGTGGTGGTGGTGGTGATCTCGGGGTAGTGGTGCTGACACCTGACGGGGATGACTGGTCGGGGAGTGAAGATGGGGGCAGGCTCGGTGAAGTCGTGGTGAGCATCAATTGGTGGCCGAAAAATGGAGGGCCGGAGTTGCTCGATCTGAGCAGCGGCCTTGCTCAGCGGATGGAGAACGGCCGCGCGGGTGGACCTCGGCCGGAGACAATCAAGTGCGGGCGGTGGTTCGGGTGATGGCAGTGGATTTTCTGCCGAGGCAGCAGCCACGGGTGACGGAGGGTGCTGCAGTAGCTCCTGGAGTAGGGTGGAGGAAGCTCGCGACTCGCCGGAGCTCGTGGCCGGGGTGTGGGTGGCGCAGCAGCACGGTTGGTTGGAGACCCACGGTGGAGCAGCAGCTTGGTTGGCCGGAGAGGATCTCGGCCGGGGGTTGGCCGGAGCAGTGCTCGATTTAAATGGAGGGGGTGAAGTAGAGTGTTGGAGAAGAAGAAGAAGAAGAAGAAGAAGAAGAAGAAGAAGAAAGAAGAAAGGAAGAAGAAGAAAGGAAGAAGAAGTAGAAATTCATATGAAAAAATATGGAGGAGGGAGGAGAGAGAGAGAGAGGGAGTGTGGTTCCCAATATCTAGGGATTAGGGCCGGCTTAGGAGATGTGAGGGTGATGGTGATGTTTTATATGGAGGTGTGTGAGTGATGTGTGGTGGGGATACTCTTATTTAAATTGGAGGGCTAGTATTTCACATGGAGGAGTGGGTTTCTCCATGCAAAGGAAGGAGGGAAAAATGTTGACTAGGTCAAAGAATGGTAAGCTCTCCATTTGGTCATGGCCAATAGGGTGATAATACCTAAATTAATAAATTGCAACTAAGCCCCTTAAATTCGAGAAATTGCACAAACACATGAAACGATGCAAAAATTATGGAAAAAATGGAGTTTGGTGATTTGAATAGTGAAGGGGTGTTGGGTGTTTGGCATGGGTTTAATTAAATGGGCATTGGGATTAATTTGGAGATTAAAATAGGATTAGACAAAATTGGTATCCCCGATTTAAATAGAATTAAAGTGTCATGCGCTTTTAAATTAAATGGGGGCACTTGGGGTCAAAATTTGGAAATGACACAAAGGTCAAAAATGGTGGGGGCTTGAAGTCAGTCTTGGACCCTTTAGTTGGTCCGGCTCAATGGGTTAAGTTGGTATCTCAGAATTGAGGGTAACAACACAGGTGTCCGATACGGAATTTAATTATGGGATTTCGGTTACGAAAAATTATGCAATTAATTTAGAGCACAAGAAAATATAATTTTGAGTGACGAAAAAGTCCAGCGCCTAAATTGACGAGTCAAGTCAGAAGTACAATAGTCCGATGGAATTCATGGGCTGATAATGGGCTCCGAATAATTAAACAATGATAGGGCATGCCAAGGGTTTAATTAATAAAATAACAAACAAAAGCAACTCTACTCTAAACCTCAACATCTGCTGCTATCCAAAATTTTCCCAATCCATACCTGACTTTCTATAGAATTAATCGAGGGGGTTTATATTCTTCCCAACTTAGAAAAATTTCATCCCCGAAATTAAAAGTAAAGCATGATAATAGATAAGAGAATTTAAAAGCAACTAGTAATCAAATGTCGTACGTTAATTCGTAATGGGAACTACTGTCGAATAGAATCCTCGCGCTCCCAGGTAGACTCACCTGCCGAACGATGCTTCCATGCAACTCTGACCAGTCGAATAGTCTGCCCTCTCAAGTCTTCTTGCTGCGATCAAGGATCTCAACTGGCCGCTCTACGTAAGATAGACTGGGCCCGACTGTAATCTCCGAATGATCTAGCACGTGGCTAGGGTCTGCCATATATCTCCTCAGCTGCGATATGTGAAATACGTCATGCACTCCTTCTAATGATGGAGGCAATGCAAGACGGTAAGCTACTTCGCCAACTCGTTCTAAGATGTCAAAAGGCCCAATGTACCTCAGACTCAGCTTGCCTTAACCTCCGAATCTGATAGTACCACGAGTAGGTGATATCCTCAAAAACACATGGTCACCCTCCTTGAACTCCAATGGTCTATGGTGCGCATCTGCCCAATGCTTCTGTTTGTCCTGTGCTGCACGCAAGTGGCTATTAATCTGCTTGACCTTCTCCACTGTCTGTGTCACCAACTTTGGACCAAGTATCTGACGCTCTCCCACGTTACTCCAACAAACTGGCAACCAGTATTTCCTGCCGTACAACCTCATAAGGGGCCATCTGTAAGCTAGCCTGGTAGCTGTTATTGTTGGAGAACTCCACCAAGTATAGGTGGTCCTCCCAAGATCCTCCAAAATCAATCATACACGCTCTCAACGTATCCTCTAATATCTATATCGTGTGCTCTGAATGGCCATCAGTCTGTGGATGATATGCATTGCTGAACTTGAGACGAGTTCCTAGGCTCTCCTGCATACTCCGCCAAAAATATGACATGAATCTGGAATCACGATCCGATACGATACTGACAGGCACTCCATATAATCGTACTATCTGCCTCATATACATGTCAGCTAAAATCTTTGTGGATTGCCCAACTCTGAAGGACAAGAAATGTGCAAACTTGGTGAGTCTGTCTACGATAATCCAAACTGCATCCTTCCCGCTAGGGCTCCGCGGGAATCCTGTGACGAAGTCCATGGTAATGTGTTCCCACTTCCACTCAGGAATGGGAGGCGATTGCAATAATCCTGCAGTCCTCTGATGTTCAGCCTTGACTTGCTGACAAACTAAATATTTTGCCACGAATCTTGCAATCTCTCTCTTCATCCCATGCCACCAGAAATTTTGCCTTAAGTATCGGTACATCTTCGTACCCCCGAGATGAATAGAATAAATCGAGCTATGAGCTTCTGTCATCAACTCTTGGCGTAGCTCGCCATTCGGAACATATAGGCGATCTCCACACCTTAACGTTCCGTCTTCATGAATCCTGAGTCCCGTCTGCATGCCGGCCTTTGTCCTCTCTCGTAGATGTCAAATCTCGTATCTGTTGACAGGACTGCCTTGACCCTCTCAATCAGCGTAGACTGAACCTCGAGACTGGCCATCTGTCTATCTATGCCTGGCAATACGATCTCTATCCCAAGCTTCTGGAGATCCTCTAACAACTGGCGATGAGTCATAAAAATATGTCATAAGCTTTCTGCTAAAGACATCTGCTACTACATTCGCCTTGCCAGGGTGGTACGGCTACCTCGATATTATAATCTGTTATAAATTCTAGCTAGTGCCTCTGTCTCATGTTAAGCTCCTTCTTCATATAGGCATGCTTTAGACTTTTTGTGTTCTGTATAACTCAACATGCTCTCCGTAAAGGTAGTATCTCCATAGCTTTAGTGCAAATATCACTACAGCTAGCTCTAGATCATGCGTCGGATAGTCTTTCTCATGAACTCTCAGTTGTCCTGATGCGTAGACTATCTATTCTATCTGAGCATAACTCATATTTGCTGAGCTTGGCTTACAGCCTCTTATTTCTCAGCATCTCCAACACAATCTTGAGATGTCTCTCGTGCTTCTCCTGGTTCTCGAAATATACCAAGACGTCAATGAACACCACCATGAACTTATCTAGGTACTGGTGGAAAATATTATTTATCAAGTTCATAAATACTGCTGGCGCATTGGTTAAACCAACGGCATGACTAAAAACTCATAATATTCATACTCTGTCCAAAAAGCCGTCTTCGGAATATCCCCTCTCCGTAACTTGATCTGATAATAGCCTGATCTGAGATCGATCTTCGAGAACACATATGCGCCACATAGCTGATTCAAATAAGTCATCGATGCGTGGCAATGCGTACAACATTAAACGCCCTGTAGTAGATACACAATCATAACGTCTCATCGTTCTTCGGCACAATAAGATGGGTACTCCCCATGGAGAACCACTAGCCCGACTGAAACCCCCATCTAAGAGATCCCCTACTATGGACCTTCAACTCAACCAACTCTGTCGGTGCTAGTCTGAAGACGGGAACATAACCGGCTCAACTCTTGGAGTCAACTCTATAGCAAATTCTATCTCTCTGTCAGGTGGAAGGCCGGAAAGATTCTAGTAATACATCCTCAAACTCTGATATAATACGGTGGTACACTGGTTCACCTCCTATATTGTATACCCCTAAGGTAGATGGGCCCCATGCTCCTGGGCTCTCTAAAAAAAGTCAAACTCAGGGTAATCTGGTGGTCATAAATAATGTAACTACGTCGACAATCTAGTGTCGCATGGTATTGGCTCATGCAACTCATGCTAGGACGGTGTCATCGTTCGGACTTAACCTCAAAATAAATTTTCCTGTTCTGTTTACCACACCAATCCTCCAAAAGAAAATTTCTTTCTTGCCTAATGTATAATTTCTCTTCTCCTCAAGGTTTTTCCTAAAATTTTATTCCTCAAATTTCTTCTTTTCATTATTTATCTCTCCAAATTCACATAGTACAATAATGGTATCACTCAACCACATACTAGAATTTCTGGAATCAGATCATTAACTTTCAAGTGAGAGCCTAAAATTTTATCTCCTCTAGTCCATAATATCATTCCTGGTATCGCTATCTTTTAGGACAACTAATTTCTAGCATCGGGCTATGCACTTCCATAATTTATTCTAGGTCATGATCAACAATCCTTCCAGCTCCTAGTACTTCCAAGATCACTGCTATCTCAAGCACGGGTAGGGTACTACTGGGTCTATTTCTCTTTCTACCCTTCCATACTAGTTCTAGAATCCAAAGAATCCATCAATCTATCCTGATAAGGTAATAATCTTCTCAAAGAAAGGTACACGAATTATGTCTTCTGTCGTCTGGTCTTCGATCTTCTTCTAGAGGGAAATCATCAGGCACAAGCATCCTTCTTCGCAAATAATAGGGGATGAGAACAATGATAACAATATTGACGGAAATTGAACGAATACAAATTGGAAGTCCAAGAGCAATAATCACATACCAAGTGAGTTTTAAAAATCGATTATGGATTTAGATCCTATTCAATAATCATAATACCTATTCCTAATTTGCAGGCTCGCTTGGCACAGTCAGGTGACCAAGACGATTTAAATCTGACCTGCATGGGCCACCACAAAAATATGCCACACCCCAGCCCCAAAATACGTAGGACCAGGAATACGTGACACGCCAGCTACGTATTCGACCAGACTCTAGTCTGACTCGAATACGTATAAGCTGTAAAATATAAAGCGCACTAACTAGATATCCCATAAATGTAAACCTCTATGTCTCAATCCATAATATACAGCAGTATACAAGAAGAGCTATATGTGCTAAAGTCGGCCGCCCAATAACACACAAACTCGAATAGACTCGAGAAAAGATGAGTCTACAAAAACTAGGCTACAACAGCAGATGAATAATTAATATAAATAACCATAATGCCGGTAGAAATGATGTGAGTAGCTGGTACAATGCCCGTAAGACATGCAACTCCATCAGTAACTCCAAGTGCTCCGTAATCATCTATGCTGCAAAACTGACAGGGAACCAAGTCCTCAGAGGGACGTAACAAGGTACAAAAATATAGCAAGCCAAGTAAACAGAAAGTACAAGGGCAACGACAGGGTACTCTATCATAACCAAATAAGTGTGACACAGTTTGAAGACAATGTTTGACGCGTGGGCTATCTAAAATAAAATCGTAGCTCCGAACACAGAGACACATGGGGCGTACCGTAGCTCCGAGCACAGAGTCACACGGGTGATACAACTACTCTAGAATACAGGATCACTACATATACATATATAAGCGCGTGCAGAGGAGCCCAAACGTCTAGTAACTGTCTTCTCCTTACCAAGCGGTCAACGATGGTGCGCTGAACCTGAACCTCTATCTAACAGTCTTGACACACAGAAGTAACTCAACAGACGCGACCCTAAGGTTGTCCAGTCGCTGGTTATGATGTCAGTATCAGGATACAGAAATCTGGCATGATCACAGTGTATGAGTGTGTCATTGGGTGTCGATATACTCAGGTACATACATCGAGGTATTACGAACATCTAACAGTCATTCTAAGAGGTTACAATAACGTCTACACCCGGTTGTGATCCGGACGCGAAGTATCGAACATCAACATAAATACGTACATAATGTACATAAAGGAACAATAAATATCTAAAATCTGAAATACCGGGTGGCAAGGTACACTTGCCTGCATCCGGCTGCTGATGACGGGGATCCGGTACCATGTCCAAGTCCTCAGGTCCCGTAGCACCTAGAGATGAGATACAAACCCAATCAAAATCTAACACACAACAGACAGGGGTGTGACACACATCTATACATATGCTCAGTCTCAGCTACGACTCACAGGGACAAGACCCTAGGGGGGTTGTCCACAGTTGACTATCGGTACGATACATCAATAACTAGTCATATATACACTCTCATCGACCAATCCTCATTCTTACCATATTCATCATGTGGTTCAGTAGTTCAGGTATGTTCATTCCTCGACAGTAATTACTTATTAAATATTAGGTCTTCCTCAGCCATCATTATTATTTTACCCAAAATCACTGCTCATCCATATAAATTACCATGTACATAAATCAATATAATAAACCATAAATCTCAATGTCTATCATTCAAATCCATTTTATAAACTTATGAAGAACAATCCCTAAACTTACCTCCATAATTTAATCCTCATTAATTTGTTTAGCATTTCCCACCGTGTAATATATCCCGAACATTTATTAAAAAACAAAACCTAAACCTTCAATGAAAATCCTTTATCATTTTATAATTTATTTGCAAACACTAAACCTAAACCTCCATGCAAAATATTTAAAATCATTTTAATCCATGTAAATAACAAACCCTATCCTACCTTAACCCTAAAACACATTAAACCTCATCATTCACACAATAATACCCAACAAGCCATAAAACCCTAGCTAAAATAACTCACATGAATATAAATAAAACCCTACTTATCAATAACACAATCTGAATATAAACAAAGAGAGGGTATGGGAATCGACCTCGATGTGGCGGTGTCGACCGAGGGTGTGTGGTTGGCAGGGTGGGGGAGCCGCACAGCTGGAGTCTGGGGCGAGGTGCTGCACTGGCCGGAGTGGGTCGGCCGCTAGGTGGATCACCGTCGAGTGGTGGTGCAGCAGAGTGTGGTGGTGGCGGCAATGGCCGACCGTGGTGGCTGTGAAGAGGTGCGGGGAGAATCTCGTGGCGATGAAGTCCGTGGTGGTGGTGTTGGTGATCTCAGGGTGGTGGTACTGAGACCTGACGGGGATGACTGGCCGGGGAGTGAAGCTGGGGGCAGGCTCGATAAAGTCGTGGTGAGCATCAGTCGGTGGCTGGAAAATGGGGGGCCGGAGTTGCTCGATCGAAGCAGCGGCCTTGCTCAGCGGATGGAGAACGGCCGCGCGGGTGGACCTCGGCCGGAGACAATCAAGTGTAGGTGGTGGTTCGGGTGATGGCAGTGGTTTCTTGGCCGGGGCAGCAACCACGGGTGACGGAGGGTGCTGCAGTAGCTCCCGGAGTAGGGTGGAGGAAGCTCACGGCTCGCCGGAGCTCGTGGCCGGGGTGTGGGTGGCGCAGCATCGCGGCTGGACGGAGACCCACGATGGAGCAGCAGCTTGTTTGGCCGGAGAGGATCTCGGCTGGGGGTTGGCCGGAGCAGTGCTCGGTTTAAATAGAGGGGGTGAAGTAGAGTGTTGGAGAAGAAGAAGAAGAAGAAGAAGAAGTAAGAAGAAAGGAAGAAGAAGTAGAAATTCGTATGAAAAATATGGAGGAGGGAGGAGAGAGAGGGAGGGAGTGTGGTTCCTAATGTCTAGGGATTAGGGCCGGCTTGGGAGATGTAAGGGTGATGGTGATGTTTTATAGGGAGGTGTGTGAGTGATGTGTGGTGGGGATGCTTTCATTTAAATTGGAGGGCTATAATTTTACATGGAGGAGTGGGTTTCTCCAAGCAAAGGAAGGAGGAAAATGTTGACTAGGTCAAAGAATGCTAAGCTCTCCATTTGGTCATGGCCAATAGGGTGAGGACACCTAAATTATTAAATTGCAACTAAGCCCCTTAAATTCGGGAAATTGCACGAACACATGAAATGATGCAAAAATTATTGGGAAAATAGAGTTTGGTGATTTGCATGGTTAGGGGGTGTTGGGTGTTTGGCATGGGTTTAATTAAATGGGCATTGGGATTAATTTGGGGATTAAAATAGGATTAGACAAAATTGGTATCCTCGATTTAAATAGAATTAAAGTGTCTCGCACTTTTAAATTAAATGGGAGCACTTGGGGTCAAAATTTGGGAATGACAAAAAGGTCAAAAATGGTGGGGGCTTGGAGTCAGTCTTGGACCCTTTAGTTGGTCCGGCTCAACGGGTTAAGTTGGTATCTCAGAATTGAGGGTAACGACCGAGGTGTTCGACACGGAATTTAATTATGGGATTTCGGTTACGGAAAATTGTGCAATTAATTTAGAGCACAAGAAAATATGATTTTGAGTGACGGAAAAGTCCAGTGCCTAAATTGGCGAGTCAAGTCAGAAGTACAATAGTCCAATGGAATTCATGGGCTGATAATGGGCTCCGAATAATTAAATAATGATAGGGCGCGCCAAGGGTTTAATTAATAAAATAACAGACAAAAGTAACTCTACTCTAAACCTCAACATCTGCTGCTAATCCAAAAATTTTCCAATCCATACCTGACTATCTATTGAATTAATCGAGGGGGTTTACAACCTGACTTCTGACAAAAGTACTGCACGATGATCGAGAGGACGGCTGTGATAATGATTTTGCACAGAGACCCAGGTTGTCATTTAGTGACGTATTCTTAATACAAGTCATTTTTATGCATCCAAAGAATACGTTGCCTATTCTACATGAGCAGAAATGAGTTTGTACGCTCAAGATAAGACGAAATCAGACGCAACGTCAAAAGTTGTTTCTCTTACAGAGCTCGAGGCAAATTTTGGCATTTAATGCACGAGATTGAGGCATATCTCTGTATTTAATGCACGAGATTTGTTTATATTCTTTAAATTTTGTCATGACTGGGAGAACTAAAATTATGACTAATACGCTCACATCACCATCCTTGCATTTTACGCCAACCAGGCTATTTTCAAATATAGGAGTACGCCGTATGCTATCTCCTTGAAATACGCCAACTCGGCTATAATTGAAAAGGTACGTGATATGGCTATTTAGCCCAGAATAAGCTCAAGACCTCAGTCGTGATGGATAATTGACTGGGAAAGCTAAAACTGTGACTAATACACTCACATCACCATCCTTGCATTTTACGCCAACCAGGCTATTTTCAACTATAGGAGTACGTCGTATGCTATCTCCTTGAAATATGCCAACTCAGCTACATTTGCAAAGGTACGTGATAAGGCTATTTAGCCCAGAATACGCTCAATACCTCAGTCAGGACGGATAATCGACTATTTTTATGCTGGTTATCTATTATTCATGGAATCATCAAGTTTTACGCAGAGCTTGGCCTTTTACGCCAACAGGACAGTTATCTGGATTTTACGCCAACCATCCTTACGCAGGGGCAGTTACCTACGTGGCTTGCATGTCATGATCTTCTAGAAGCAGTTATACGTGTTACCTTATAATAGGACACGTGTCATATGCAGATTCAGAAGATTATTTGAATGTGGGTAGCAGTTATTATAACCGCCGCGTAAAAGACGCAACTTTCTTCACAGTTTGGCATTTTACGCTAACAAGACAGTTGCTTGACTTTTTACGCGAACTTGGCAGTTATTTGATTGCTCTCTATAAATAGAGACCCCTGGTTATAGGGTAGAGGGCAGACAAGCGGAGACACAGATACAGACCGGACAAGGCATAATCAGAGATTAGAGTGAGAGAGCACAGATAGAGAGTGTTGGTTGACAACTTCGGCAACGAGAATTCAATCCCACTTGCAACCTTTGAAGCTTCTTCTTCTTCTACAACACTTTTTCATCATCGTGTGGTCCAAGGAACAAAGTGATCGACCGCAGATCAGACTTCTATAGCAATACTTCTCCAGAATTATTTTATTGTACTTAACATCCTCGAATAGGATTAATTGTACATTTTTTACTTTTAAGTTTGCAAGCAAAGGTTTAGTATAAACCTCTTTGTTTAATCCTACAAACAATAATGGCGACTCTGCTAGGGACGACTTTCTCCTCTGACGAGAAAGCAATTGCTCAACATGATATTGTATCCGTCGGATCGACGAAGAAGACTTTGGTCGTCTAGTTCGACCAATCTGCCTATGAAGATATGCTTCATGCAGGGGGTAGTTCTCGCTCCTCCTCTGTCCAGAACAACAGGAAGCTGCATAAAGTGTGGATGCCTAAGACGTCCTCTACCCTTCCTGCAAGCTCTCACTCTCTGATCAACAAGGTTGTGACAACACAGCCAACGCGCCTTGTGTGTAAAACTTTGTCTCCCATTTGTAACGTGGTAGACAAGACTTCTGGCAATGCCTTAGTGCCAATCCAGAAGTCGAAGACGAGCCCTGCGCATAAAACTTTGTCTCTCGTTTGTAACGTGGTAGACAAGACTTCTGGCAATGCCTAAGTACCAATCCAGAAGTTCCAAACACACCCTATGTGTAAAAATTTGTCTCCCATTTTTAACGTGGTAGACAAGACTTCTGGCAATGCCCCAGTGCCAATCCAGAAGTCTAAGATGTGCCACACGCATAAACTTTTGTCTCCCGTCTGTGACGTGGTAGACAAAATTTCTGGCAATGCCTCAGTGCCAATACGGAAATCTCAAACACGCCCCGTACATAAAATTATGTCTCCCGTCTATGATGAGGCAGATGTACCCTTTGATCACATCAAAGGAAAACAAGCGACGAATCTTTCAACCTCTAAGCTTTTACGCCCACAAGAGAGAAAGTTCCCACTTTACAGATTACGTAAACTTTTCCTGTTTTACGTGAACCTATGCAAATATCCAAATCACGCCAGGATAGGTCTGTCCACGTAAAGAAGACTCGTTTCATGGAAAGATATGCTCCTCGGACAGATGATGGATCATATGTTATTCATATGGGTGAACTATTGTATTCCTATGGCATAGAAAGGGTTATGATTCCTAATCTCCACCTTCCTACTAATGTAAAAAGACAGAATAAGCCTTCTTCTTCTTCTTGTAATCTCCCAGATTTGCGTGATTTCTTGATCCAGAAACGCAAAGACCGGGGATCTCCTAATACGTCTATTACACCTCCTAGAGAATATTGTTGTAATAGTCATGAGGTTGTAATTAACCATTGCTTTCTAAAGCAAAACGGTCAGTTTTTGACCGATTGAACTACTCCTTGTCATTACAGAAAGAAGAACTAGATAACGACATGTCTGGGGGTAGTCTCCCTCGACAAAATAGAGTAGCATCCAAAGCTGGGAGTAGAATTCCCTCTGAGTCCGAAGATGATGCAACTATGACCATCTTCCCTGAGGACCGTATGACTCAGGTATCGGAAGCCCGACAGCCAAAGGGGACTTTCTCCTTAAATGATGAAGAAATCAATGAAATCTTCAATATATTGATGAAGGAAAACAAACTTCGGCTACCCAACATCAGACACCCTGAAAGGGATGGCAAGGTCGATGACCCAGAATATTGTCTCTTTTATCGGTTCATTCATCACCCCACAAAGGCATGCTATGTACTGAAAAGGAAAATCCAGGAGTTGATCAATGCCAAAGTCATCACTTTGCATTTATAGCGAGAAGAAGGTCACTACAAATTGATCTCACTCCAATTTGGTAATTTTTCCCCCTCAAAAAGTACCAGATGATGAGTCCCTAAAATCTCCCCAGCGGAACAACCTTCAGGTCTATCCCCAATCAGCAAATCACCCCCCAGTGAATAGTTTGGACATGCGTTCACGTCCATATTACCTCTGAACTGTTGTCCAAATATTTTTTTCCCAACTGAGTTTGCCATGTCCAAGTGACCTCTGAGCAAACCTTCCAGGTTGTTGCTATCGATTAGTTCACGTCCACATTACCTCTGAGTAAGATATTTTTAAAACTTTTTTATGTCCATATCACATATGAGTAAAAGTTTTGCTATTCGACTTTCTTCTATCACTAGTCATTTCAGCTTATTATCTGTACTTAACGTACGCCATGGGTAATAAGTCCACAACCTAGATGTACAAAACAACTCTTGGTTCTTCATCCCCAGTAAGTGCCTATATGCAACATTTTCTCCTTCGTTATAATTTTTTGTAAAAAAAGAAACCATCATCCGTATCCAAGAGTCCCGGATACGCAATGGATAATGGATCCTCAAAATCTCCCCAGCGGAGCAATCCTTAGGTCTACTCGCACACTCCCGCAGTGACTATTCAAACCAATCCCGTTAGACGCTAGCCATGCTCATATTGCCTCTGAGCTATCGTTCCATCAATCTCTCCAGTGGAGCAATCCTTTGGTCTACTTCATGTCCGGATAGACCACACTCAACAAATCACTCCTCAATAAATTTTTCGGATATTGGTTTATGTCCATATTACCTCTGAACTGCTGTCATAATATTTCTCTCAAGCTGAGTTTGTCATGTCCATATTACCTCTGAGCAAACCTTCCGGGTTCGGCTATCGATTATCATGTCCATATTACCTCTTATATCAATTGTCATCTCAACTTAGCACCCATACTTAACTCTAAGTACGCCAGTGGTATTAGTTCCACAAAAACTGTCACGTCCATATTACCTCTGGCAGGGCTTATCTTAAACTTATTACTTGCACTCTCGTGCACAAGAAGTAATAGGTCCACCAAAAAAAACCCCGGGGGGTACCTCTCAACAGGGAAAAAGTCAGTTCATATTCATATTACCTCTGTACTATGTCTCTCCACTATCCCTACAGAGTTATATCTTACCGCGTCCATTAGGGCTTGTTTCGAACTTATTATTTGTACTCAATATGTGCAACAAATAATAGGTCCACCAAGGATCCCCCAGTGGGATATCCTCAACAAACACGGTATTGTACTATGTTCATATTACCTCTGGTACGATATTCGAAGTTCACACAAACAATCGTAAAGAAATGGAGGGGCCTTATGTGATTGAAATAATATTTTCAAATGGCACAGATTAGCCAAGCCTAATAGAGATTTGATAATAGCTCCTATCAACGACAAATTCTTGAAGAAGTATTATACTTGATCTTCTTTGCTTAATGGAGTATGATAAAGATTTCATTTCTGATGATACTACGTACAAAGGTTAGCTGAATCATATTCTATCAGGTTCATATGACCTCTGAATAGATATGTTTAACTAATTTGAAAACCTATCATGTTCATATTACCTCTGATAGTGTTTTGTATACAAATTTAGTTGGATTATATTCTATCATGTTCATATTACCCCTGAATAGATATATTCAGCTAAACCTTACCGAAGGTATATCATGTCCATATTACCACTGATATCACTTTTACCTTATCCTATCATTTATATTTCAAAGTGATGGGTCCACAAAGTCAGAAAATGTATCTTCATTATCTCTGAGAAAATAAGGAGCAAAAAAGTAAAAAGTACATCATTAGGGAGGAGCAGTTAAATCGCGGATCTGTTGCGCCAAAGCAGCCATCCTTTCATTCCTGGAGTTTAAAATATTGGCGCGAGCCAGTTCCAGCCTTGATTCGTCATTGCTCAAGAGAGATAGTTCGGATAGAGAATCAACAAAACTTGCGTGGATGACACCCACATTTGTCAAGTTCTGTTGAGCCGTATTCACTTGGCCCTCCAATACATCACGAACTAGCGAAGCTTTGAGAAGCCTCTCCCTTGTTTGAGCAAGTTCAGCTTCCAATTCTCGAACCCTCACTTCATATCCCTCATATTCGGCACGGCACTGAGCTAGCTGAGGAACACTCTCCACCAATATTGCTTGCTCTTTCTCCATCTCTTGTTGATGTTCCTGGATAGATTTGTTTAATGTTTCTGTCTTCTGAGCAAATTTTGCAGTTAGGGAGTCCTACTCAGCCTGAACCAAGTCATTGATGTTGCCTCGGGATAGTTGTAAATATTCGTTAATAGGTTGTTCTAAACCATTAACTATTTGCTTAGCACTTTCAGCATCATTGAAATATCTAATCTGCGCTATAGTGAGCTTGGAGGACGTCTTCAAAGCATCAAAGCCTAGATTCTTCTCCAGCACCATGGATATTAATTCTTTCAAAGTGAGATAGAATATGCTAGTGTATTGTTCAAATAGCATAGCGAAGCTCGAATGGACGTTGGGAGTGGCCGCAAACATCAGTAAATCTCCCTCCTGGAATGACTGCAGAGGATGTTGCCACAGTCGTTGCTTCAACAGATGGCGCGACAAAAAAAGAGATACCAACAACAGTTGAAGTTGCTGGCACGCTCGACGAAGAAGGCACAGTCGAGATGGTGGGTTCATCCACCTCCGATATTATTTAAACTACTGCTGGCGGGATTGTATATGAGAATGTTGCGGATGAAAGATCAAAGGCTTCAAGGTATACTTCTTCGACGGTGGTCACCTCCGTTTCATCAGCTGGATCCGCAACAAAATCAAAGGTTGTTTCAGCTCCGCCCTTCCCAGAAAAGTCTTCGCCTGAAACTAAGATAAGAGAGTTAATATCAATTTGATGTTAAATTTTCCTGAAAAAAGCATGAAGACAATATTTATCCATGGCCGATGGTATGTATATTGCGTCTGCAGCCTATATAGCTAAATCATTTCTTAATGATGCTAAACAAACTATCATACCTAACGAGGAGGGTACACTAACTGATGCTTGAGGGTAGTCATCCCAGTCATTACCCAGATCTACTCGAGGTCCATCGGGTGGAATCTCGCTTAAAATACTTACAGACGAAGGAGGGGCTAACCCCATTATTTGTCTGGGTAAAGGTATACTGATTATTATTGAGCTCGGCCTCGAAGGCAATATAGAAGCATCACCAGTAACGGTGGTAGCGGCAACAGTTGAGTGCAAAGAATCTCCAGCACTTTCAGCTGGGACTGTGGAGGCTCTTTCTTTAAAAGGCGAAGGACCCATAATCAAAGAATCATCCCCAACAGGGGAAACAATAGGTTCACTCCTGGAAGAGGCCCCCTTGGTGGAAGTCCTTTTAGGACCTTTTGTGGTCTGCTTCTTCTTACGAGGGGAAACCTCTTTCTGAGTAGAAGCCTTTCGTTTAGTGGAAATAATGAGAGGCTCTGCTGGCGGAGCTATTACGCCTCTCGGTAATATCAACAAATAGTCATCTGCACCAGTAGTTTCATCACCTTCATCAGAGGAGACATATGGTTTCTCCTTTCTTCCAGTGGACTTATGGGAGGGCATTTTGAAGCTTCCATATACATCAAAATCACGACAAGGTATTGATGGACACATAAAACTGTGCGTATGAATGAAGAATGCGCAACTCCATGGAGAGAGAGGTCGCAGGAACAGCAAAGGTTTCTCCAGTACAATCCATGATGAAATAATGCCACCCTCTAACTCCATCAATAAGCCCACCCTTGAATTTAAAGCTGGTGATGGGATTTGCCACGTGCAATTGGTCATATCCAAATTGCCTGGCGAAACGGCTAGGCAGATAAGGTTCCAAGTAACAGTGGTCCTCACTTCTGTACAGCAGGTGGGAATGTCTAATGCAGACCAACCAGTAAAAGGCTTCAGGAAAAAGAATAGACTTCCCCTGACCTATATCCTGAAGTTTAGTTCCCTGTTGATTAATATGTACGGGGGGAACGGTGCAGAAGAACTTTCAACTATGGGCAAAATTTAGTGCTAGTCGACAATCTAAGACGCTAGTCACATTCCAAGAAGAATTCCTGTAATTCAACAGGAAGTTATTGCCCAAACCACTGGCAGATCTGGGAGACATTACTTTGGTGTTATGAAGGATTAACCATCCTATCAAATATAAGAATGGTAATTCCACTCTGGGATATCCTTCGCGTTGTGTAGTATCGGCCAACAGCCCATCAGTAATAGCCCTCAGGCCAGCTTGTATCCTGCATACCATGGCAGGAAGTAGGCCCAATCTAGCCCCAAACACCAAACGCACTGCGGGCCATAGGGTATTGCGATGAATACGATCTGCCGATGCAATACCAGGCACCACCCATCGGCGTAGCCAAATAGAAAGGAAGCCAGCCAGTTGAGCTTCTTTTGACAGAGGCTTCCGGCAATGCCTCATATAACTATAGGCTTTGGTCCCTGCAGAATAACCCTCTATGTCTTCATTCAGAACATAATCTGGAGCCTCTGCATCTTCAATAAGGTCATCGATTGTGTTAGCATTAAGAATGCTCAAAGGGTTCAAAGGTTTGTCTTTGCTATCTACAACCTTGTCCTGCTTGGCATTTCTAGCCTGATGGCTCTCTGTAAAAAGTGGTGCATGCAAGATAGTGGCTCATCAGTTCTTGATATACAGCCACTGCCCGAGGGTTGGTGTCCTTCAGCTCCCTATTTGTGGGAACGTACTCTTCATAGGGAGTGTCTTCCATTGGCAGTTTTGAGATATCTGCCATCTCATGAAGGGCTAGGCCCAACTCACCTATTAGAGTGGCGAAAGTCCCAGTGAGCGAGTTATATTGCTCCATCAAAGCTAAGAATAAATTAGTGTTGATTGGCAGCCCAACACTAGTAGCACTCACAGCCTCAAATAAGTTGATACTCTCCAGCTCCATCTGAAAGTGCTTCAGGGCCCATGCTGTTAAACTAGCCCATCGAAGATTATGGGGGTTAAGCCATCCACTAGTGCGAGAGTTAACCCTGGGATATACTCCTTCCATCCCCATAAAGTTATTGCAGAAAGTTGCTATTTGAAGTGGCTGGATCAAAGAAGATTCTTCACTAGGGATACTGCCCGGTAGTAATCCTCTGAAGGGCATAATAGGGCCTGAGGGGCTACTTACAAAGGATCCTCGGTTTAATCCTTTCTTATAAAAGATCTTCCCTGGCTGGCCATGAAGATCAGGAGTCAGAGTCCATGCCATCCTTCTGGGATGTGTGGCATGGAAGAATGCAGAAATAGGATAATCTCTAGACATCTTTGGCAGGTACATAACCGTGCCCTCAGCAGAAAATACCCAATCTTCCTTCTTGGGCTTGGTCTGGGATTGCTTATCAATAACATCCCCAAATAAGAAAGCCGGTTTCTTATACTCGGTTCCATCTATGTATGTCAAGGGTTCTCCACTGATCATACTCAGCAACATTCTTTTTCCTTGGGCCGAGATCAGAGTTCCCATTTCTTGAGGATACTCATTTCCAAAGATGGGGAAAGTCACATGGGAAAATTCCTCCAAATAGTTGGAATTCAATATTCCAGCAGCAGAGCCCATTACTTCAGCCAGAGGGAGGATCTGTAGGTCTACTGTAAAAAGCAAGAGAATAAGTCAGTTTTACGCTGGAATTTACTTTCAACACGTAAAACGTAAAGTGCTACATTCTTGCAGTATACGCCAAAATTTAACAGTCTGGGTTTTTTACGCCAGACTGCAAAATATGGAGTTTTTATGCTGAAATTTATTTTCAGTGCGTAAAACGCAAGGTTTGCAGTATACGCCAAATTTGACAGTCTGAGTTTTTTACGCCAGATTGCAAAATATGGAGTTTTATGCTGACACATTAAAATATGGGCATAATCTTACAGTATACGCCAAAACCTAACAGTCTGAGTTTTACGCCAGATTGCAAAATATGGATTTTATGCTGGAATTTACTTCCAGTGCGTAAAATACAAGGTTTGCAGTATACGCCAAATTTGACAGTCTGAGTTTTTATGCCAGATTGCATAATATGAAGTTTTATGCTGACACAATAAAATGTGGGCATATTGATAAAACATCTCTGTGCATCATCTTTCTCGAAGAGACTCTTAGCACAAAAGATAACCTTGCACATACACGTAAAACGTGTGCTAAGGATTTATTTTTTCTTGAAGTTTTACCTGTGATGCCCGGTGCACAGCTAGACGGCAGATCACTTCGTTCAGAACGAGGCTCGGTTGGCCTAGTAGGAGTTGCTCGTGCTTGAGCAGAGAAGCGAGACGAGGAAGCGACTTTCTTTCCCTTAGCGGTAGAGGTCTGTTTTGGTGCCATGGCAAATCTGAGTTCTTTTTCAGAAAGAGACGAAGGGTTTTCAGAAAGAGATGAAGGGTTTTTCTCTCTCACGACCTAGGTCTATTTATAGAGTTCAAATAACTCTTCGAATCCTTAACCAAATCCGATCTTATCATAATCAGTTATAATTTGGGACCACGTCAGCCGATCATTTGAAAAGGAAGATAGATAGTCATGTTGCGTAACGGATCCCTGATTTTACGCTCAGATTTTATGTGCAGAGCAAGGATCCATGATTTTACGCGTAGAGCAAGGATCTATGATTTTACGTACAGAGCAAGGATCTATGATTTTACGCTATGAAGCTACAGATCTACGATTTTTTATGCTCAGAAGCTACAGATCTATGATTTTACGCGCAGAGCAAGGATCTATGATTTTACACTCAGAAGCTACAGATCTACGATTTTATGCTCAAAAGCTACGAATCTACGATTTTATGCTCAGAAGCTACGGATCTACGATTTTACGCTCATAAGCTACAGATCTATAATTTTTACGCTCAGATGCTACAAACCTATAATTTTATGCGCAGAGCAAAGATCTATAATTTTACGCTCAAAATACTATGGTTCTATGATTTTACGTGCATCTTAAATTACGCAGGACAGATCAGTCAGCAGAATACGCGTATATCTTAATAATTTGGATTTTACGCTTGAAAAAGCCAGTCATAAGAGTTTACGCAGGAAATGCTCTTCTTATCAGCGTTTTCTCTTCTTTTTCATTCGAGAGGACTTTATCAGACGAAAGGCCAAGGAGTTCCCTGAAAATATCTGTCTTCATTGAAGATAACTTTTTTTGGCCATTGATAGTTCATTCGAAGTTTAGCCGGAATCTTTTTCAGGGATGGCCTGTTCGACGGACATTTCTTTTCCTGTCTCGAGAATCTTTCGAGAAGCCATTTTCGAAGATGATGTTCTGAACAGATGTTCTTCACATTTATAAAGGAGAAAAGACAGTTCAGAATTCTATGTGACTCCTCGTCAAAACAGCATGACAATTGGATTTTTCAAGACAATTTAATGCTGAAGAGTTTTTACGCACCTTCCTTTATGCGTAAAAGTTGGAACGTGACCAGATGCATAGTTATCAGAGTCCACGTAAAAATTACTCAAGCGAATTGAAGCTGCATATTATCATACTTCCTCACAACAATATGGCAAATCAATAGTGCGTAAAAGAAGACAAGTTTATTAATCATGATTACATATGATGGAAATCCATTTTTTACAAAAGATTTTTCATTAATATTCAAGATCATGATTACATATGATGGAAATCTATTACGCTAGGTTCTCGTCTGATGGAGATCTTCATTTCTTCTTCTACACCACTTCTTCGGCCGGGGGCCAAGAAAATGGTGAATGGAGGGAGGATACAGAACTGGGCCTGTTTAAATTATTCAAGTCCCCCTCCATACGTCATCGACAGCCATGCTTAGATTTGTGTTAGGGATTTAGACCCAACACAATACTGGAAGACACGGCCAAGCTGTCCACCAGGGTCCAGCTTCATAATAGGGGAAAATACAGCTAGCAAGTTGTGTGGTCTAATGCGACCCTTCCTCTCTCTTTGATGAATCGTCATATAAAATTGATGATTATCTCGAGCAAAGGAAGCTATGATATCCTTCCATGGTCCATCGTTGCAAAGAATATTTGCTCGAAGACGTCTCTTTTTACGGCTCCTTGCAAGCTGAAAGAGCATAATCTTCTTCTTTCTCAGTTCAGCCCAATGAATCTCAGCATCCATCTTTGAGGTAAAGAAAGTATGGAAAAATAAGTTCACTTGCTTGCCCTTATATAGGCAGAAGAGAACATACAAATCTTAACAACTTCTTAAATATTGCCGAAAAAACAGCCTCAAAGAACGAGTCAAATTTGACAATTTCATGCTTCATTCAAAGTATTTCAAATTACGAGGAATTTGAAAACTTTGAAGGGGGTCTTGTAGAAGCATGAAATATGCTGGGGAATTGTGCGCGTATTATACAGTCAAAACCCCCAAATAAATGAAGTCCCTCTCCGTATAAAATAGAGCTTCAAGGCTGTGTGGCATAAAATATGGCTTCAGAGCTGTACGCGTAAAACAGAGCTTCAAGGCTGTGTGGCATAAAATATAGCTTCAGAGCTATACGCGTAAAATAGAGCTTCAAGACTATTTGGCGTAAAGTAGAGCTTCAGAACTATACGCGTAAAACAGAGCTTCAAGACTGTTTGGCGTAAAGTAGAGCTTCAGAGCTGTTTGGCGTAAAGTAGAGCTTCAGAGCTGTCCGCGTAAAGCAGTGCTTCAAGACTGTTTCGGCATAAAAGGTTGCTTTACCTTCCAGCGTAAAGTTTAAATTGCGTTTGTCTTTAATGTAGTGTAAAGTTGTACGAGGAACTCTTCGTATTCCTCGGATGAATTTGTCAGACAAAATAATGAACCTGACTTCTGACAAAAGTACTGCACGATGATCGAGAGGACGGCTGTGATGATGACTTGTTCGACAGAAATTTCTTTCCCAGGTTGTCATTTAGTGACATATTCTTGATACAAGTCATTTTTACGCATCCAAAGAATACCATGCCTATTCTACATGAGCAGAAATGAGTCTTTACGCTCAAGATAAGACAAAATTAAATGCCACGTCAAAAGCTGTTTCTCTTACAGAGCTCGAGGCAAATCTCGGCATTTAATGCACGAGATTGAGGCATATCTCTGCATTTAATGAACGAGATTTGGTTATATTCTTTAAATTTTGTCATGACTGGGAGAGCTAAAACTGTGACTAATACGCTCACATCACCATCCTTGCATTTTATGCCAACCAGGCTATTTTCAACTATAGGAGTATGTCGTATGCTATTCCTCAAAATACGCCAACTCAGCTATAATTCCAAAGGTACGTGATAAGGATATTTAGCCCAGAATACGCTCAAGACCTCAGTTGTGATGGATAATTGACTGGAAAAGCTAAAATTATGACTAATACGCTCACATCACCATCCTTGCATTTTATGCCAACCAGGCTATTTTTAACTATAGGAGTACGCCATATGCTATATTCTCGAAATACGCCAACTCGGCTACATTTGCAAAGGTACGTGATAAGGCTATTTAGCCCAGAATACGCTCAAGACCTCAGTCAGGATGGATAATCGGCTATTTTTATGCTGGTTATCTATTATTCATGGAATCATCAAGTTTTACGCAGAGCTTGGCCTTTTACTCCAACAAGATAGTTATTTGGCTTTTACGCCAACAAGACAGTTATCTAGCTTTTACGCCAACCATCCTTGCGTAGGGGCAGTTACCTACGTGGCTTGCATGTCGTGATCTTCGAGAAGCAGTTATATGCATTACCTTATAATAAGACACGTGTTATATGCAGATTCAGAATATTATTTGAACATGGGTAGCAGTTATTATAACCGCCGCGTAAAAGACGCAACTTTCTTCACAGTTTGGCATTTTACGCCAACAAGACAGTTGCTTGGCTTTTTATGCCAACTTGGCAGTTATTTGATTGATCTCTATAAATAGAGACCCCTGGTTAAAGGGTAGAGGGCAGACAAGCGGAGACACAGACACAGACCGGACAAGGCATAATCAGAGATCAGAGAGAGAGAGCACAGACAGAGAGTGTTGGTTGACAACTTCGGCAACGAGAATTCAATCCCACTTGCAACCTTTGAAGCTTCTTCTTCTTCTACAGTATTTCTTCATCATCGTATGGTCCAAGGAACAAAGTGATCGACCGCAGATCAGACTTCTATAGCAATACTTCCCCAGAATCATTTTATTGTACCTAACATCCTCGTATAGGATTAATTGTACTCTTTTTTCTTTTAATTTTGCAAGCAAAGGTTTCGTATAAACCTCTTTGTTTAATCCTGCAAACAATGATTTGTTTGACTAGTTGAGTGGAGCAAAAGTATTTTTCAAGATAGACCTTCGATCAGGGTATTATCAAATAAGGGTCTGGGAGCAAGATATACCAAATACAGTATTTCAATCTCGATTTGGGCATTAGAATTCTTAGTTATGCCATTCGGATTGACCAATACTCCAGCAATATTCATGGATTTGATGAATCGTATTTTCATGCCATAACTAGAATAATTTGTAGTGGTATTTATAGACGATATTATTGTCTACTCCAATAGTGAAGAAGAGCATGAAAAATATCTTCGAAAAGTGTTGCAAGTTCTAAAGGAGCATTAGTTGTATGCCAAGCTTAGTAAGTGTGAATTCTGGTTAGATCATGTGTAATTCTTGAGATTATCTCAGGATCATGAGTATCAGTGGACCCCAAGAAGGTTGAAGTAATAGAGAATTGGCCAATCCTGAAAACAGTAGCATATGTACAAAGTTTCTTGGGATTAGCGGAATATTACCGAAGGTTCATGACAGACTTTGCACGAATTTTAGCGCCAATGACTCATCTAACCCGCAACGAGGTGCAGTTTGTTTGGTCGGTAGAGTACCAAGCAGCATTCGAGAAGTTGAAGGAGAAGTTGATATCAGCACTGATCCTTACACTTCCAGTAGGATCAGGAGGATTCACAGTTTATTATGATGCATCGGAGAAAGGACTTGGATGTGTATTGATGCAACATGGGAAAGTAATAGCTTATGCGTCTCGACAGCTTTAAGATTATGAGAAGAATTATCCAACGCATGATTTGACATTAGCAGCGATAGTGTTTGCTCTCAAGCTATGGAGACACTACCTATATGGAGATCGGGTGAAAATATTTACATATCACAAGAGCTTAAAGTACATATTCACCCAGAAGGATTTGAATATGAGATAGAGGAGGTGGCTAGAATTATTTGGTGATTACGATGTAGCACTTCAGTTTCATCCAAGCAAGATAAATGTGGTGGCATATGCTCTAAGTAAGAAAGGCAATACATTCATTTTGACAACTAAGAAGCACATATTAGAAGATCTTCGAGAGATGGGCATCGAGGTAGTGTTACCTCAAGGAGTGGGAGTACTAGCCAGTCTTCAGATACAGTCAACTTTGGTGGAGAGAATCAAGGCATCCCAAGAAGAAGATTCTCATATTCGAAAACTTAAGGCAGATTGTGAGTCAAGTCTAAGGAATGAATTAAATATTTATGAAGACGGAACACTCATATTTGGAAACCGTCTTTGTGTGCCAAGTGGAGATATCAGACAGGAAGTAATGATCGAGGCACACAGTTCTCAATATTCTATACATCTAGGAGGCACGAAGATGTACCAGGATATCAAAAAGCATTTCTGGTGGAACGGAATAAAAATAGATATAGCTCGGTTCGTTTTACGGTATTTCGTGTGTCAACAAGTGAAGGAAGAACAAAAATGATCGGCAGGATTATTACAACCACTGTCTATTCTATAGTGGAAGTGGAAACATATTACGATGGACTTTCTGACTGGTTTACTTAGAACCCCTACTGGACGCAATACAGTTTGGATGATATTAGATCGACTCACGAAGGTGTCATATTTTCTTTTTTTCGAGTAGGGCAATCTAAGGAGGAATTAGCAGGAATAGTTATGCGACAGATAGTAAGGCAGCACGGAGTTTCAGCAAGTATAGTGTCAGATCATGATACTCGCTTTATATCACGTTTCTGGCAAAGCTTGCACAAGAGCTTAGGTACCAAGTTGAGATTCAGTACCACGTATCATTCCCAGATAGATGGGCAATCAAAAAGGACAATCTAGACTTTGGAAGGTATGTTATGATACCTTAGACTTGGTGGATCTTGGGAAGATCATCTTCATTTAGTGGAATTCTCGTACAATAATAGTTATTAGGCCACTATACAGATGGCTCCTTTTGAAGCATTGTATGGAAGAAAGTGAAGTTCACCCTTAGCATGGGATAACATTGGTGAACGAAAGATGTTGAGGCCTGAGATGATCACTCAAATGATTGAAATGGTTAAGCTGATCAGAGAGCGGCTTCAAGTCGCACAAGATCATCATCGGCATTGGACATATCAATATCGTAGTCCATTAGAGTTTTTTGTCAACAACTACGTATTTTTGCAGATTTTGCCTACCAATGTAGTCATTAGATTCAGGGTTCGTGGGAAGCTTAGTCCGTGATACATAGGACCGTTCGATATCTCGTGAGGGTAGGGGATATTTCTTATCATCTTGCCCTTCTTCCTTCGCTTCATAAAGTACATAATTTATTTCATGTGTCTAAGTTGCGTAGGTATGTCCCAGAGCTGAGTCATGTCCTCGATCATTCTGAGTTAGTCATTAGTACCGACTTAACTTACGAGGAACAGTCCATGTCCATTTTGGATCAAAGAGAGAAGGTACTCAAGAACCTGACTATCCGTATTTATTCATATTACTTAGGGCCATCACTCCTTGGGGGAGTCAACATGGGAGCATGATGACGATATTCGATCTTGGTACCGGCATATATTCGACTCATAAGGTATATTTTCTTCGTATAATTTTGCGTCTTTCATTCCGTGGTCGGCAAGCACTCATATGAGATGTTACTTTTCTTCATTATATGTGTTGTTATACTTGCTTAATTATATGTGTAGATTGCTTGTAATTAGTTGTTGCTTGTCTTGATATCTCTACCTCGCCTTGAGTTTGAATTTCGAGGACAAAAATTTTCTAAGGTGCATAGTAATGTCACTCCTTGTTCCCGATATTCATTTTTGGAGGGTATTTAATTTTTTTTGCTAGCATAATTGTATGTTATAGAGAGACTAGACCAATTCTTTGGTTCACTTGGCTCTTGGTTTATTTTGTTTGGTTGGTTTTTTATGAGTTGAACCCATAGTTCATACCTCAAACCCTCCATATATAACCCAACTTTATCTTGTTTCTCATTATTCTTCTTTCATTTTCTCTCGTAGGTTTTCTCTTTCCCTCCATAGGTAAGTACACCTTGCATGAGGAATAAAAAAATTGTCTATTTTATTATTCTATTATGTTTATTATGTGTTTTTCCAAACATTTAGAACTTGATATTTTTGGTTTTGGTGGATGGATTAGTGTAGATCTAGACTTTTAGTTTAGAAGCTTTTTATGTGTTCTTTAGTTTTCTTGGATTTTGATCTCCTAAAACTTTATATTTTTCAAAAATTGTTGTTATATATTGATGAGCACTTAATTTTGAGTAGTTTAGAACGTTACATTGCTGGATTTGGGCATTATTTGAGGTTTCTATGAAAGATTTTTTTTTTTTTGTTTTTTTAGCTTTTGGCCATAGCCGAAAAGCTGCTGTTGGAGGAGACAAAGGAGCGCTATGCGACACTCTGTACTATAGGGATTGGACTTCTCGTCTCGAGTCAGCAGGCGGCCAACCTTGTTGGACGCATGACTGAATCTGCACATGCATCCCTTGGACAAATGTATGAACTTGGATGAATGAAACTTCACAAATTGAAGAAATTTTACTAAGTCCCAAAAGACTTCATGCGTCCAAGTGTGTATGTATCCAAGAGGAATATGCGGCATCGTCAACCATGCAGTCATGAGCTATGCATCTCTCTTTTTCTGGACTCATAACTTCTCACCGACTTGGCACGACTTTGTATGATTTTGTCTTTTCTTTTGACACGCTTTATTGCTTGTCACATCAGTCACATCTATCACTTTATGTCACTTCTTCTGACTTGCATTTATTGATGTTCATATTGCATATTTTTTGAGGAGTGGACTTTGCTTTGCCCTTGCGTCCAAGCCAACCATGCGGCCTCGATCGCATGCGGTCTTGACCCTATGCGTCCTCGACTTCATGTGGCACCATGTCTCATGCGGCACCCTATCTCATGTGGCACCATATTTCTTGCACACGTGGACACTTACTTGATTTAATATTTTTAATTGATTGGTTAATTGTGATGATATGTGTTAAATCTAAAAATGACTTGTATGACCCAGATGTGGTCATATGCAAAATTTGACTAAGCACCGGGCATAAGCCTTGTAGATGTGGCCTTATATGTACTAACTTTCTAATTAAAGTAATTTTCCTTGACTACCTTTGTCACTACCACATTTCCAGATTAGGAAATTAGTATAATTTCCCATGTTTAATTTTAATCATGTAAATAATTAGTGTGTTGAGTTTAATAAATATTAAAGAGGTGTTCTTGATGATTAGGTTTTAGGTTAAACCCTAAAAATCCCAATAGGTTCAACCCTAGTGATAAAACCCTAGTTGGCATTCTAGGATTTAGTGAAACCCAAATTTTGCATGGTAGTTTTAGATTTAAAATTCTAGTTAATTAGTTCTACATGACTAAACATGGAGGGTTAGTTAAACCCTTGCATTTGAAAGCCTAACCCTAGCCTATATATTAAAGGGGAGCCTCCCTCAACCCATTCCTTCATGAAGGAAACCTAAACCTAGCCTCCATTAAAGAAAAACCATTTTCTCCCACAAATTTCAGGAATATCAAATCCTATAAGTCCATTCCTCCTCCATCAAAAGGGAAGCAAGGAGCTTGGACCAAGAAGACTTGGAGAAAGAGAACCTCTAATGGAAAACCATCTCCCAATAGGTGAGAATCCGATTTTTAACCCTTTTAATTCTGTTTTTCTGTTGTGTTTGGCCATTAGGGATCCACCGAATGGTATAGAATTTGATTTCTAGGGTTCTACATGAAGACCTAAGAGAAATTAGGGCTTTGGGGTACCTACGGGTGTTTTTCCCCTAAATTTCAGGAACCTTAACCCTAGGGGTTTGCTAGTAGACCAATTTCACCTCCAACGAGAAGGATTAGATCTCGTTTTAGAGTTTCATTTTGGGTTTTTCAGGGGATCTTGATATGGATTCGTTTTCAGCACACCAAGTGCTTGGTGATATGTTTACTAGGGATTTATTTATCTAATGTATTCGAATTTCTGCATATTTTGGCATACATCTATATACATACATTATTGCATGTGTATAGATATGTTTCGATATTTATATATATGTGCAGTCGGGCTTGGGGAGATGTACTGTGCATTCGGGTATTTTGAACACTGTGTGTTGGTTTCCTGTGTAGTCAAGTGAGGACATACTGTGTAGAATCGGGGTAGAATAGGTGTGTGTTAACCTGCGTGAATGTGTAGTTCAGTAGCTGTGTGAACTTGTGTGTGTGTGTGCATCCCTATGTAAACCTATGTTTGTGCCTGTGTATCCCTGAGTGATTAGGTACCTGCCTGTGTGTAGTAAGTAGTACTGAGTATCACTAAGTTCAGTGAGAAATTCATGTACATGTGTCTATGTGTGTCTAGGTATTAGATGTGTACCAGCGTGAATTCTGTGTATCAGTGAGCTGTGAGTGTATTACTGGGATTCAGTGTATCTGACACTGTAAGAGTGTCTCAGTATTCTGTGCATGAGTATCAGTGAACTGGGCAGTACCTGTGAGTTGTGTGCCTGTGTATGCCTCAATGAGGAACCAGTGTAACATAGTGTGTGTGTGTGTGTGTGTGTCTGAGGAGTGTAAGAACTCAGTGAGTATGAGCAGTTCAGTGTGTATCCCAGTGTGTAAACTATGAGTGAGCTGTGTGTCTCAGGGAGTATGAGCTGAGTGTGTGAGGACCTGTGTGTTTGTGTATCTGCCCATGTGTGTATTCAGGAACTTGTATGTGTGTGTGTATCATAGAACTCAATGTGACAGTATGTGAGTTGCTCCTGTGTGTGTTGTGTAACTTTGTGTACCAGTATCAGTGTGAGTTTTTGAATGTGTTAGAGTGTCAGTAGGATTATAGGTTAGTGATTTAGTATGTTAGAAAACTGTGTGTATGTACCTGTGTGACTCTGTAGGTCTGTGAGTTTTGAGTTCAGTGTGAAATTTAGTGTATCAGGTATATAGGTTAGAGTATCATGATTTTTGAAATGCCTGTAGGAAGTATCAGTAGCAGTGAGGATTAGCTTAGTAAGAACTATGGGTGTGTGTCTTTGTATCAGACTGTGTATGTACCAGTGTGTATCACTGTGTGTGTGCCAGTGTGTCTCAGTGCAGGCCAGTGTCAGTGTAGCCCTGTGTGAGAAATTCCTACCTATGTTGTGTACCTGTGTCCCAGTGAACTGTGTATACCGGTGTGTTTATATGTCTATGAGCCTAGCTAAGTACCTATGTGTGAGTAGTGAGTGGTGAGCAGTCAATTTCAGTGAGGGAGTTTAGTTATGAGTTAACTTGTGTGTGTGGGTTGTATCAATAGGATTGTATCAGTAGGATCCTAGAAATTAGACACTGTGGATGTATCAGTAGGATTAGTAGTGTGCTTATGTTTCAGTGAGTTCTCTAAGGTATCACATGAAGTACTTGGTATCCTAGCTAATACATAGTGTTTATGAGTTAAGGGTTGTATTTCGAGTACTAGTTTAAGTAAGAGTTAAATAGATTAAGTAATACATTAGAATCTATATAGGAGTTATATTTATACTAAATGCCTAGTATGTAAATATTGTTTAGTATTAACATAAAGCCTAGAGTAACAAGGTTAACCTAGTATAGACTGAGCCAAGACCTAGAAATGACCATATACCTAGCACAGAACTAGGTATGCATGTAGCCTTTTCAAAACACATTTTGATATGGATAATTGATATTTTTAGGTGACTGTGATTTTATCTTAGACCTCGATCCTTATATTTTTCACAGGACCACAGGCGAGTACATTCTCTGACAGTTTTCTCTTTTGTTGATTACTTCTATAAATCTAGTTGTATTACATACTTGATTCTGACACTGTGGATACATGGGTTAGCACCCTAGATCCCCGTCATGAGGAGTCGTGATTGGAATCCATCGTGCATCATAGCTCACCCCACATCTCACGTCGGGTGTGGCCTGACCATTACATGCTTCATAGCTGTTATATATGATTAGCCTGACCATTACATGCATCATAGCTAACCAGATGGTTAGCCTGACCTACAAGAATCATAGCTAATCATATGTAACCAGCCTGATCTCGTCCCAAGCCGATTACATAATAAACTGATATTTCAAACACTTAGCTAGATGTTTATTCTTTATTTAAGATTCACTTGTACTAGCATTCACTTGTATATTGTTCATTGCTAGATGTTCTATTGACTATTTCATATTCTCCAGTACTCTATATTTCCAGTATTTATTTTATCTTGTATTCCTTACACTGTTTTATAGTTTTTGTCAACATAAATAAAACTGCTGTTTAGTGTTTGTGATTCGCTCCAATCCTGACTGGATAATATTTTCAGAGGACTTGGAGGATTTTTGCCCCACCCACTACGGCCCGGGACTAGAGGAAGATTTCATACCAAAAATTCCAGAGGAGTTGCCTATCCTAGAGGAGATCCTACCTGCCTGCACTTAGACTATTCTATTTCATGTATTATTGTATTAGACTGAGATTTGAGTTGTATTATTATTTATGACTTTTGAGGACATCTAGACTCAGGACTTGTGATGTACTTATTTGTGTTGGCTTATGATAGAACTCTTTATTCTCATTTCTTATCGTGCCAATTACTTTCATATAGCTTGTGATTGAGTATATTTATAAAACTGTGGATTCATATTATCATTGTCCTCCTTATGGACTTGACACTATTGACAGGATATGTTATGTTTGAGACCTATACAGCGTTCTACCGCCGATGCTGCGGCGTCGGCTGGACGTACCCACAGCTCATGCCCAAATTTCGGGTGCGGGTCGTGACACGTTTTTCAGTGGTGGCCCATGCAGGTCTAGATTCGCATTTAGAGCGATATCGTAGTGGTGCTCGCTTAGAGTATTGCTACGAGCTTGCGATAGGAAAATAGGATTTAGGCCGAGGATATGCTCAATCATAATTAGGAAATTTCTAATTCTTATAATGCTACTCTTAATGATTATTTCCTTTAGAATTTTTTTGTCCTTCCATGATGATATCGTGTCTATTGCCTTAATTGAATCTTTTGATCTGTCTTCAGGATACCGCCGAAGACCAGGTCCTTGAGACTCGGAATAGTAGCTTCAGAGAGATCTGCCACCTCTCGCCCTGCTGGACAGACATCCACAGCACCTCCTACGTCTCCTGTGCATGTGGGAGTGTCTGCACTATTCGGGGGTCCTCCTCCCCCACCTTGTTCAGAGGGTTCCCATAGCTGTGACGGAGCCTCTACCATCACCACCGACTCAGTTTCCAGGAGGTATACCCGTCGATGGGGCACAGATGTTTGCATTGATCCAGGGCATGGACGATGCCCAGAGGACGTCAACAGAGGCCTAGAGGGTGTAGGCGGAGGCGCACCAGGCCCAGATCGAGATGATGAAGGAGAGCATAGAGAATGCTCATCAGGTGGCTCTCCAGGCTATGGAGAGAGTCGCCCAGCAGCAGCAGCATCCTGGCCAGAACCACCAGAGGCCGGGCACCATTGTGGACTTCCAGAGGATGATGCCTCGGGACTTCAAAGGTACAAAGGGGATACTCTACGCCGATGATTGGCTAGAGGACATCGAGAGGAACTTATGCTTGGCGTAGCTTCCGGAGGCCCTTCAGATCGAGGCCGCCGGCAGCCAGATGTTGGATATCGCCCTGACGTGGTTTCGCACTGATCCGAGACTCCTTGTCGGGGGACTCACTTGGGAGGCTTTCAGGGAGATCTTCAAGGAAAAGTTCTTTCCTGATATTGTCCTGGGAGCCTTGGAGAGTCAGTTCCATGACTTAGTCCAAGGGAGCATGTCCGTTGATGAGTACGCTGCGGAGTTTTGCCGCCTGAGCTGCTTCGCGCCATCGATGATTAGAGATCCAGGAGACATGGCCCGGAAGTTCAGAAAGGGGCTAGCAAGGGAGGTCAAGTCTCGCATGTCGGGACGTCGCACTGCTACCTTCAAGGTCATATTGATGGATGCCCAGATAGTCGAGGATGATTTGGACCTCAGGCCCAAGAGGGGACGTGATGCTTCAGGAGAAGCAAACAGTGGTGTGGGACCGGGCAAGCATCCACACTTCCAACAGCAGCAGAGGCCATATCAGCAGCAGTATCAGCAGCACCAGGCACCAGCCCGAGGACAGGCCAAGCACCAGTAGCAGAGGCAGACTCAGCCCGCCATCCAGTGTGCGTACTGCGGGAAGGCAGGGCACACTAGAGAGATCTGTAGGAAGAGGTTGGGCACATATTTATCTTGCGGATCGACAGCACATCAGCTGAGGGATTGCCCTACCATCCAGGCTCGTCCAGGCCAGGGTGGAGCAGCCGCCCAGAGGGGACCAACTAGGGTACCTACCGTACCAGGAGGCCAACAAAGGGGACCGCTTCCACCGCAGCAGCAGAGGATTGCTCAGCATCAGCAGCAGAGAGGTGCACCCCAGGGGTGAGCATACGCCATGGCAGTCGAGAAGGTCGAGCCAGCAGGAGACTTGATTACAGGTTCAGTTCTTCTCAATTGTATTCCCGTATTTACATTATTCGACTATGGCGCTTCCCATAGTTTCGTGTCTGTATCTTATGCACTTCGACATCATTTAGAGACAGAACCATTAGCTAGGACTTGCAAGATCACGACTGGTGGAGGTATTATTCTAGTCCGTGATTATTGCAAGGACCGAAGGGTGTCAGTGGGAGGTCGAGAGTTGAGCGTGTGCTTACTCGTTATGCCACTTCCAGGGTACGATATTATACTCGAAATGGACTGGTTGAGTAGGCACCATGCTACTATAGATTGTCATAGAGGCAGAGTAGTATTTAGACCACTAGGAGAGCCGGAGTTCGAGGTCGCCAGAGGAGCAGCGGAACAGAGCAGGAGCATATTTTGCGAAGCCAGGACGGAAAAAAAGGAGTTGCCACATCCTCTGATAGCGGAGTTCCTAGATGTATTTCCAGAGGAGTTATCAGGCTTGCCGCTAGACAAAGATATTGAATTCTCTATAGACTTGGTGCCAGGAGCGGAGCCCATTTCATAACATGTCTATAGAGTCAACAACAGCGAGCTGGCAGAACTGAAGAAGCAAGTTAAGGAGCTGCAGGACAAAGGCTTCATCAAATCCAGTTCATCACCATGGGAAGCTCTGGTATTATTCGTGCCAAAGAAGGACGGCACGGTGCACATGTGCATCGATTATAGAGCTTTGAACAACCTCACTATCAAGAACAAATATCCGCTGCCGAGGATAGATGATCTTTTTGATCAGTTGAGCGGGGCAAAGGTGTTTTCGAAGATAGATTTGAGGTCAGGCTATCACCAAGTGAAGGTGAAGAGAGAAGACACGCCAAAGACAGCCTTTCGGACCAGATACGGCCAGTTTGAGTTTATGGTGAAGCCATTTGGTTTAACCAATGCACCGGCAGTATTATGAACTTGATGAACAAGGTGTTCCACCAGTACCTTAACAAGTTCGTAGTGGTGTTCATCAACGATATTCTTGTGTATTCTAAGACCCCAGAGGAGCACGAAGAGCACCTAAGGTTGGTCTTAGAGACTCTCAGGAGGGAGAAGATGTACGGGAAACTCTCAAAGTACGAATTCTTTCTTGACAAGGTTGAATTTCTTGGACATGTGGTAACGGGTGACGGAATCTCGGTTAACCCGAAGAAGATCGAGGCAGTGGAGTCATGGGCTACCCCCAGTTCGGTAGCTGAGATCAGGAGTTTTCTCGGGCTAGCAGGATACTATAGGAGGTTTGTACAAGACTTCTCCAGGATTGCAGCGCCGATGACCAGGCTGACCAGGAAGGATGTAGATTTTGTTTGGACGGAGGATTGTCAGGCCGTATTTGATGAGCTAAAGAAGAGATTGACGACAGCTCCAGTTTTGACGTTGCTAGCAGGGACAGGTGGATTCACCATCTACAATAATGCTTTAGGGAAGGGTCTGGGATGTGTTCTTCAGCAGCACGGAAAGGTAATTGCCTATGCTTCCAGGCAGTTACGCCCTCATGAAAAGAACTACCCCACCCACGATTTGGAGTTGGCAGCGGTTATCTTCGATCTAAAGCTGTAGAAATATTACCTGTACGGAGAGTGTGTGGAGATCTTCACAGACCACAAGATCTTGAAGTACGTGTTTATACAGAAGGAGCTGAACATGAGGTAGAGGAGGTGGTTGGAGTTGATAAAGGACTTCGACATCTCATTGCAGTACCACCCAGGGAAGGCCAACGTAGTCGTCGATGCCTTGAGCAGGTATCCGATGGCTATGTACTTGACGACAGATAGATATTTGTTGGCTGATCTGAAAAGCTTGGAAATTAAGGTGTTACTTCCCGGAGTTGAGATTCAGATGTGGGGATTGCAGATACAGTCCGAGCTGATGGACAGAATCAGAGCTGCGCAGTATGATGATGAGGCTCTAAGGAGTATCAGGGCACAGGTTCGGACAGGATTGTCGGACGACTTTACTATCGCAGATGATGGGTCTTTACGACACGACACGAGGATGTGTGTGCCGAGCGAAGAGTTGTGCGAGAAGGTTTTGCAAGAGGCACACCGCTCTCAGTACTCGATGCATCCCGGTGCCAACAAGATGTATCGAGACTTAAAGGAGCACATATGGTGGTATGGAATAAAGCGCGAGGTAGCACGCTTCGTATCCCGGTGTCTAGTGTGCCAGCAGGTAAAGGCAGACCGGCAGAGGCCAGGTGGATTGCTTCAACCTTTACCTATCCCAGAGTGGAAGTGGAAGCACGTGACCATAGATTTTGTTTCAGGGCTTCCGCGTTCTCCAGGAGGGAAGGACGCGATTTGGGTCATCGTGGATAGGTTGACCAAATCAGCCCACTTCTTACCTTTTAAGGTGGGCACGTCGACAGAGAGGCTAGCAAAGATGTACGTGCGGCAGATTATCAGACTTCATGGAGTTCCTGTGAGCATCATCTCGGATCGGGATAGTCGTTTCACTTCCCACTTCTGGAGGAGTCTGCAGGCGAGCTTAGGAACTCAGCTCAAGTTCAGTACCTCATACCACCCCCAGACAGACAGGCAGTCTGAAAGGACTATTCAGACTCTCGAGGATATGCTACGCACTTACGTTCTAGATCTTGGAGGTTCTTGGGAGGATCATCTACACCTGGTAGAGTTTGCTTACAACAACAGCTACCAGGCCAGCATCGAGATGTCGCCATTTGAGGCTCTTTATGGACGAAGGTATCGTACACCGTTATCTTGGGACGACGTTGGAGAGAGAGCCTTGCTAGGACCAGAAATGGTCATGGATGCAGCAGAAAAGGAGAAACTCATCAGAGACAGACTGTGAGTGGCGTAGGACAGGCAGCGGCATTGGGCCGACAGCCACCGTAGACCCCTTGAGTTTCAGGTATAGATTGTTATTTTCTGGTTTGTGATTGTTTTGGTTAGACTGCATGTTGAGACTTTTTTGTTTTTAGGTTGGCGATCTAGTATTCCTACGGATTTCTCAGACACGTGGCACGATTCGTTTTGGTGGAGGCAGGAAGCTTAGTCTACGCTACATCGGATCCTTCGGTATTCTTGCGAGGGTAGGTGCAGTAGCGTATAGACTAGACTTGCCGCCTGCACTAGAGGGAGTGCATGACGTGTTCCACATGTCACAGTTGAGGTGGTACGTGGCAGACCCTAGTCACGTACTTGATCACTCGGAGATCGAGGTTGGTCCGACTCTCAGCTACCCTGAGCAGCCCGTAGAGATCTTGGATCGCAGAGTGAAGGTGTTACAGAACCAGACTATCCCTTTGGTTCGTGTTGCATGGAGACATCACTCTCCAGGGGAGTCGACCTGGGAGAGAGAGGACGAAATGAGCAAGCAATACCCGTATCTCTTTAAGACTTGAGATATAATTCCTTATCTGATTCGTTCTTGTTCTAGTTCAATCCAATTTCGAGGACAAAAAAAATTTTAGGAGGGTAGACTTGTCACTACCACATTTCCAGATTAGGGCATTAGTATAATTTTCCCTGTTTAATTTAATCATGTAAATAATTAGTGTGTTTAGTTTAATAAATATTAAAGAGGTGTTCTTGATGATTAGGTTTTAGGTTAAACCCTAAAAATCCCAATAGGTTCAACCCTAGTGATAAAACCCTAGTTGGCATTCGAGGATTTAGTGAAACCCTAATTTTGCATGGTAGTTTTATATTTAAAACCCTAGTTATTTAGTTCTACATGACTAAATATGGAGGGTTAGTTAAACCCTTGCATTTGAAACCCTAACCCTAGCCTATATATTGAAGGGGAGCCTCCCTCAACCCATTCCTTCATGAAGGAAACCTAAACCTAGCCTCCATTAAAGAAAAACTATTTCCTCCCATAAATTTCAGGAATATCAAACCCTAGAAGTCCATTCCTCCTCCATCAAAAGGGAAGCAAGGAGCTTAGACCAAGAAGACTTGGAGAAAGAGAACCTCCATTGGGAAACCATCTCCCAATAGGTGAGAATCCAATTTTTAACCCTTTTAATTCTGTTTTTCTGTTGTGTTTGGCCATTAGGGATCCACCGAATGGTATAGATTTCGATTTCTAGGATTCTACATGAAGACCTAGGAGAAATTAGGGCTTTGGTGTACCTACGGGTGTTTTTCCCCCAAATTTCAGGAACCCTAACCCTAGGGGTTTGCTAGTAGACCGATTTCACCTCCAACGAGAAGGATTAGATCTCGTTTTAGGGTTTCATTTTGGGTTTTTCAGGGGATCTTGATATGGATTCGTTTTTAGCACACCAAGTGCTTGGTGATATGTTTACTAGGGATTTATTTATCTAATGTATTCGAATTTCTGCATATTTTGGCATACATCTATATACATACATTATTGCATAGGTGTATAGATATGTTTCGATATTTATATATATGTACAGTCGGGCTAGGGGATATTTACTGTGTAGTCGGGTATTTTGAACACTGTGTGTTGGTTTCCTATGCAGTCGAGTGAGGACATACTGCGTAGAGTCGGGGTAGAATAGGTGTGTGTTAACCTGTGTGAATGTGTAGTTCAGTAGCTGTAACTTGTGTGTGTGTATGCATCCCTATGTAAACCTGTTTTTGTGCCTGTGTATCCCTGAGTGATTAGGTACCTGCCTGTGTGTAGTGAGTAGTACTGAGTATCACTAAGTTCAGTGAGAAATTCATGTACATGTGTCTATGTGTGTCTAGGTATTAGATGTGTACCAGCGTGAATTTTGTGTATCAGTGAGCTATGAGTGTATCACTGGGATTCAGTGTATCTGACACTGTAAGAGTGTCTCAGTATTCTGTGCATGAGTATCAGTGAACTGGGCAGTACCTGTGAGTTGTGTGCCTGTGTATGCCTCGATGAGGAACCAGTGTATCACAGTGTGTGTCTGAGGAGTGTGAGAACTCAGTGAGTATGAGCAGTTCAGTGTGTGTCCCAGTGTGTAAACTGTGAGTGAGCTGTGTGTCTCAGGGAGTGTGAGCAGAGTGTGTGAGGACATGTGTGTTTGTGTATCTGCCCATGTGTGTATTCATAAACTTGTGTGTATGTGTGTATCATAGAACTCAATGTGACAGTATGCGAGTTGCTCCTGTGTGTGTTGTGTAACTTTGTGTACCAGTATCAGTGTGAGTTTTTGCCTGTGTTAGAGTGTCAGTAGGATTGTAGGTTATGATTCAGTATGTTAGAAAACTATGTATATGTACCTGTGTGACTCTGTAGGTCTGTGAGTTTTGAGTTCAGTGTGAAATTCAGTGTATCAGGTGTATAGGTTAGAGTATCAGGATTTTTGAAATGCCTGTAGGAAGTATCAGTAGCAGTGAGGATTAGTTCAGTGAGAACTATAGGTGTGTGTCTTTGTATCAGACTGTGTATATACCAGTGTGTATCACTGTGTGTGTGCCAGTGCGTCTCAGTGCAGGCCAGTGTCAGTGTAGCCCTGTATGAGAAATTCCTACCTGTGTTGTGTACCTGTGTCCCAGTGAACTGTGTATACCAGTGTGTTTATGTGTCTATGAGCCTAGCTAAGTACCTATGTGTGAGTAGTGAGTGGTGAGCAGTCAATTTCAGTGAGGGAGTTTAGTTATGAGTTAACTTGTGTGTGTGGGTTATATCAATAGGATTGTATCAGTAAGATCCCAGAAATTAGACACTGTGGATGTATCAGTAGGATTTGTAGTATGCTTATGTTTCAGTGAGTTCTCTAAGGTATCACATGAAGTACTTGGTATCCTAGCTAATACATAGTGTTTATGAGTTAAGGGTTGTATTTCGAGTACTAGTTTATGTAAGAGTTAAATAGATTAAGTAATACCTTAGAATCTATATAGGAGTTATATTTATACTAAATGCCTAGTATGTAAATATTGTTTAGTATTAACATAAAGCCTAGAGTAACAAGGTTAACCTAGTATAGACTAAGCCAAGACCTAGAAATGACCCTGTACCTAGCACAGAACTAGGTATGCATGTAGCCTTTTCAAAACACTTTTTGATATGGATAATTGATATTCTTATGTGACTGTGATTTCATCTTGGACCTCAATCCTTACATTTTCCTCGGGACCACAGGCGAGTACATTCTCTGAAAGTTTTCACTTTTGTTGATTACTTCTATAAATCTAGTTGTATTACATACTTGATTCTGACACTGTGGATACACAGATTAGCACCCTAGATCCCCGTCATGAGGAGTCATGATTGGAATCCATCGTGCTAGCTGGGGATAGAGAAATATTAGTAGATTATGTGATCATATCCAACTCTATATGCATCATAGCTCACCCTACATCTCACGTCGGGTGCGGCCGGACTATTATATGCTTCATAGCTGTTATATATGATTAGCCTGACCATTACATGCATCATAGCTAACCAGATGGTTAGCCTGACCTACAAGAATCATAGCTAATCATATGTAACCAGCCTGATCTCGTCCCAAGCCGATCACATAATAAACTGATATTTCAAACACTTAGCTAGATGTTTATTCTTTTTTTCAGATTCACTTGTTCTAGCATTCACTTGTATATTGTTCATTGCTAGATGTTCTATTGACTATTTCATATTCTCCAGTACCTACATTTCCAGTATTTATTTCATCTTGTATTCCTTACACTGTTTTATAGTTTTTGTCAACATAAATAAAACTGTTGTTTAGTGTTTGTGCTTCGTTCCAATCCTGACTGGATAACATTTTCAGAGGACTTGGAGGATTTTTGCCCCACCCACTACGGCCCGGGACTAGAGGAAGATTTTATACCAGAAATCCCAGAGGAGTTGCCCATCCTAGAGGAGATCCTACCTGCCTGCACTTAGACTATTCTATTTCATGTATTATTGTATTAGACTGAGATTTGAGTTGTATTATTATTTGTGACTTTTGAGGACATCTAGACTCAGGACTTGTGATGTACTTATTTGTGTTGGCTTATGATAGAACTCTTTATTCTCATTTCTCATCGTGCCAATTACTTTCATATAGCTTGTGATTGAGTATATTTATAAAACTGTGGATTCATATTATCATTGTCCTCCTTATGGAGTTGAGACTATTGACAAGATGTGTTATGTTTGAGACCTAGACAGCGTTCTACCGCCGATGCTGCGACGTAGGCTGGACGTACCCACGGCTCATGCCCAAATTCCGGGTGCGGGTCGTGACAACCTTATTATACGTTAGATAGAATAAGGGATGTAATTTAACTCGAGGGAGGGTCTGCAATCCTGATTATTGATCTTGAGGGAGGGTCTGCATAAGCCCTGTAGATTGTGAATCTGATCTCGAGGGGTTCTCACACTACTATTATCCTCATCTATCGATATAATAAAGTGATAATTAATGTGACCAATGATTGACTGTCATGTCCTAAATAACTTGCTATGTGACAACTTGTCCATAATCTTCATTCTAGAACTTGTTCCTGCCCTGACCATTGTATTCGTGCTTATACTGTCATGACCTGCACCCGTTATAGGGATGCAAGTCGGGAACAATGCCCAGCCTAACGGTAGAACGCTGTCTTGGTCAACTATACTATCTAATTATCTCACAATAATGCATAATCCTCCAATAAAATCTTAACTCCAAGAAGAGAGTAATAAACTTAATTCAACACAATACTCAATCATAATTCTATAGTACGATAAGATATCAAAGAAGTCTAACATAACTATACAATCTAAACAATTATAACAATAACAAAAGAAACAATAATCAAACTCTCAAATATACGCCAAAAACAAATCTGATACCAAATTCTAAATAGAACTAACTAGTCTACCTAGTGAATATGGCTAAAACTCTCGGCAGTCACTCCAGAACTAGTGGGTCCAAGTCTGCACCATCTATAAGTTGAAGTCCATAGTATGTCGGACACCAATCTCCCGGATCCTCTGAAAAATATTTTTCAGTCAGGAATGGAGCGAAGTACATCTCTAACAGCAGTTCTAAGCAATGATATAAACTATGTAACAGTAAATAGATGTGAATATACAAGATGCCATATACATGTATAAAAGATACGCAATAAAGAAATACAGGAAATAAATACAAGAATGAGCAATATGAAAATGAACAAGGATACTAATGACTAAGTGTGTGAGTACTAGATTTAACATGTGATCGGCTTGGGAACTTGTACAGGAATAATGACTCAGTTAGTCATACATACGGTGTATGACCAATACTCACAGGAAAACAAGACATGCACAAGAAGGGTATGATCACATATCTACACTAAAATACTCTCCACCCTCGACTGGTATAGGGGATCCAACCATGGTACGCTATGGCACGAGATTCTTTAAGAAGATAGCTAGTCTTATCGAGAATCAATGTATGTACATGTACAAGATAAACAATGAAATAAGGCTTGCACAAGATACACCAAATACCAAGGAATAATATCTCATGACGAGATCTAGATATACCAATCCATGTAACCATCGTATCAAAAAAATATGGATATCTACACTAGATACAATGAACATAGAAGATATTATAAATAAGAAACTATCAGAGAATTTACTTGCCTGAAACCTGGTGCACAGTATCATAGATGTCTGGTACGGTGCCTCGAAGACCTAGATAGGGAATACAACATCAATACAAGGTTTCAGAATGAAAATAAGTTTAAACTAGTCAACATCTAGGTCAAAGAGCTATTTCTAAGTCAAAACAGTCAAACTAGGTCAACTCTATGTCAAACTGGTCAAACTGGTCAAACTTGGTCAAACTACCTACTTCTAGGTTGCATGAGTCTATTTCTAGGATATTGGGTCCATACACTATGAACTAGGCCATACAAGCTAAATCTAGGATACTAAGATACCGTATCGCAAGATACGCAATCAAGAGATAGGAATAGTATGTATATATCCAAACCATATTAAATATAATAATCCTAATTACAATTTCTAAATGGATACCTTGGTTTTGAACAAATTTGATGTCGCACTACTAAATCCCCATCTTGATACTCAAACCCAATACCTTGAATATCCTTAATACCTTGGCATTTACCTTGGTATCCCAAGGTAATTCAAACCCTTAACATTTAGCTAATAAATATATAAACCCTCCCCCAATACACTATATGCTAATTACTATAATATATAAAAAATACAATATAGAACTATCTATAATACAATACATACATATCTACATATAGCTAATATAGCTAACTACTAACATATACCTATTAGTATATAGATACTACACTAGTTAACTTAATCCATATACATAACACACATATAATAGCATACATAACTAACTATCTATCAGACTAATTATTAACTAACTATACCAATTAGCTAATATAGTAATTAACTAGACTAACCAAAACCCTAAACTAATACTAGCTATAACTAACACTAATATATGTAACGCCCCGCTCCGCGCCGGCGTTATGTATCAAGGTGAGTGGGCAGAACTTCGTTCTCTGATTCTTGTACGCCTTAATAATAACCTGAGTTTTTGCTTGTAATGTTTTCATAAGAGAATGATAGAACCTGCCTTGCATGTTAATGAACGAACTCACCTAGCTTGTCTTTGAAACAATGTCTGCTTAACGAGAATCCTGAATCGCTTGCTTAGAATGCATGAATATGTTCACTATCGTCTGTGCTTCGAGAGAACCATATTGTGCCTGAACGTGTTCAAGTGATAAGTCGGATTGTCCCGCAACAACGATTGTATTCTGATGGTTCGTCTCATCTGCATATTAGAGTTTATTTGATAGTGTTCCATGCATTCACACGTGGTCGGACAATGGCTTTTGGTGGAGAGCTGAACTGCATGCGTCATAGCCACCATGGGTCACAGCTGCCATTAGCATCAGAGAATGAGTCATTGGTATGCTGTTCCACCAGCTGCCGATCCTGAGATACTCAGGGACCGCCCTGCATATAGCTAAGTCATTGTGTTGGCTTGGATAGTGACTGCCCCTAAGATTGTGCATTGTGTGTCTAGCTTTGCATCTGACCCTGGAGTCGCATGAGACACGCTGCGCACACCCTGAAACATGAACGGTTTGCTTGCTTGCATATTCAATATGAAACTCTGTTTCCAAACATATTTCCAAACAAGTAAATCGACTCTGCTAGAACTGCATGAAACGAACCTAGGTAAAACTAGAAAGATCACTAGTAATATAATGTTTTATAACATGATTACTTAGTGTTGGTTTGAGTGAATGCATGTTTCTGTTCAGTTGATTTATCTCACCAGTACTTGTATAAAGTACTGACCCACCAACAGTTTACTTGCTTGTAGGTACTGGATCGTCCGAGGGAGCGATAGGCGTGCCACAGTCCAGAAGACCCGGAATCCTGGTTTCGATTGTTGCCTCGAGAATGCTATCGTATAAGGGGGCATAATGTATGGAACGAACGTGTGCCTTTGCTAAAGGAAACCCAAGTTGCCTCGATTGTCCCGAACACTCAGTTGGCTAAATGCATTGCATTACAACAAGTCCCTTTACGCTGCTTACTCGATTGATGCGATGATAGCCAACTATCAACTTAAACGATTGGCCTTGCACGGGCGCAACCCCAGGCCCGTGCGGCATCACGTCCCCCGAAAGCTCGAACGGGCCCTTTCGTTAGCTCCCTTTCTCCCTCGCACCCGCGGGACGGACGCGGTGATTCGCGTCCGGCGTGCCGAGGCACGGCGATTCGTGCCCGGTTCGTTATCCCGGTCGTACGGGGCGGGGCGGGGCGGAGCGGCGGCCCGGGCGGGTTCAGGGCGTGACAATATATACATCTCAATATAACATAGAATAACTATACTACTAACATACATAGATATGCATAGCTAAAATACTAACTATTAAGATAATCTACCTATTAGTATATGAGACCAACTATCAACAATAACAACTAAACTAATACTACCTTGAAACACTAACTAAAACTACTAACTAAAGTGACTAACAACTAATATACTAACCATAATCCAATCACCTTTAATACTCAAAACCTTAACATACTAAAACTACTGATATTAACTGAACCAAAACTCAACTTTAAAGCTTAAAACTGAAACCAAACAATATCTACGCTGAACTGTGCACCGAAATCTACACAGTGAACTACCTATGTGCACTACACAGTGACTGTGTAGTGCCCAACTGCACAGTGGCTGTGCAGTGCCCGACTGCATAGTAGCTGCTCTCACACTGCCGAGACCCCCTTCTGTAACTGTGCACCTCTGCCCCGAGCCCCCCTCTCTCACACTCAAGCACACACAGACACACACAGCACTATGCCTATGTGTATAAATACACCTCTCACAACACCTAGGTAACTAGCTATATATATGTATGTATACACATATAGATATATGATATCAAAGTATTACAACTATATATATATATATATATATATATATATATATATAAACTTACCATAAATACAAGCACACACATACATATATACAATACATATATATATATATATATATATATATATATATATATATATATATATATATATATATATATACACACACATATAGATATATACATAACTATAAACACTAGCATATACACACATAGACACACACACACACACATATACACTTAACTATATACAACATTATATACATATATATATTACATAAATATCATATAGATATTTAAATACGCATGTACGTATAGGAAAAATGATCAAACATCAAACACGTGGAGTACATCTCACCCGTATCATACTAGATCTATGATGCGCTTGTGACACGAGTCCACCACACAACCAAACATACTCCGAAGGACACGAGCAAGTCTAATATATTATTTATGAATAATACGAAGAGTCACATATATCTACGTGTCCGTGTTAAAATATGACATGCACTAAGCCCCGTGTCAGAGGAAAACCCCTCAAATCAACACATATCACCAATTTTGTTGGGATACGACCTACACATACCCAATTGTGGACATGATACTAGCCACACACAAATAAACACATGTCAATTTATAGGACCAATTAACAAACACAACAAGTGTCAATCTCGGAATTCTCCCAAAATTGACATAAAAAGTACAATAACTCTCTCAATAGGCCTCCTATGAACTCAATTCCTATAGGTAGCCTATGCATATGGGTTAATTTCTCATGGTTAATTCTTATATTTATAACCTAATACAAAAGGAAAAACTGAATTGTACCTATTGGGAAATAGATTTCTAATACAACCTCCAAATTTGATAAAATTGGCCTTCAACTTGTAGATCCTTGCTCCTCTTTGTAGATCCATGCTTCCTCCTTGTAGATCCATACTCTAATAGCCTCTAATGATGATTTAGGAAGAAATTTGGAAGAAATTTGGTAGGGATTTGATGAAATTTGGTTGAGTAAAATTCTAGATCTAGATTTGGAATAAAAAATAAAGAGAGAGAAAGTTTTTATCTCTTTATATAGGCCTCACTTGCCCCCTCCCTCAAGCTACTATATAAAGTCTAAAATATCCCTTGGGGCCTCTCATGAAGAAATTAATTAAGGAGGGAAGGTTCTAGTCTAATGGGTTTAACTTAATTAATTCATCCTCCTAATGAATGAGCTTCTAATTATTGGGCTCAATTCTAACTAGAATTAAATATTGGTCCATGCATCTAATCTAAACTAGTTAGGTCCACTAACACAAGTCCAAAAATAAATCTAATATGCTAACAATTGTGGTGCTCCGTTTCCCCTATTCGGGGAGCGCGGCTAAGAAATACAAGACGGTATCGTTCGATCGGGATAGATTGAATCAAGAACTCATCCTCGTTATGGATTTGTCTCTTCGGAATCGATTTCCATATTCAGTGGACCGTGCCCCCGGGATCGACTTAGCGACAGAGTCAGGAGGGACCTCTCCGCTGCATTCTTTTGTTGCCTAGTTTTCGCTGTCGCTTGTTGCTTTCGTGCCTTGAGTTGGTTTTCGGATTTGCTTGGGTTTTCTTGAACGGTTTTGATGGATTTTATTGCTTTCGTTCGTAGGACTGCACTTTAATTCCGATAACTAAAAGAGAAGAAGAAGTACTGATCAGCTGTTCATGGCAATACAGGTGATCCAGCAGTAGGCGTCGCTCGAGCGAACTCCTAAAGCACTTCTTTCCTTCTTCCTTCCAACTACTAAAGTGAGTGGCTACCAACCCGATTAGCTAGCCCTTCTTGCTAGTCTTCACATCTAAATCTTGTGTTCGTGCTTGCCCCGATCAAACAATACCAAGTAATAACTAAAAGACTTCAAGATAATAAAAGGAATAGACTTGGGTAAAGTTATGCTTGTCAAATGAAACTTGTCAACGGTTACTTACTTACATGCTTGCTCGTTTGGAATGTTCATCATATGCATAAATATAAGTTATAATGTATATTTCTTCTTAAAACTGTGCTATGTATAGAACTTATTTTCAATGCAATAACTCAACAGGAAGACTATGCAAAAGTAGATCTTGCCCTGTTATTGCCCTGTGCCTGATATTGCCTCAAAAAGCTAACTTAGTGTACTGCGTTGATCACGGACAACTTGTGCACAAGGTCTTAGTTCCTGCGGACGGTCGCTGGGGCACTGGCACCGATCCGATCCGGACGGAACTCACGATAGTCGCCTGCTTCGGATGGAGCGGCTTGTGGCGCCTCCTGTCCTCTGCGCCGTACGTCATTACGTCCCGAGACTAGCCCGTCCATTATGGCAACGTGCCAGTGATCCCCTCGTATATTTAAACCTGTTGCTACTAACTTGTGTCTTCTTGGCAGGGAAGGCAAGGTAAGTATTATGCAGGTGGTTCAGACGGGAAGGTAAATGTCACCGAACGGTGGCAGGTTATTTCAGTGATTTCTATATCTGTTTCTTGCTGTAAAATGAACTAAGGCAAGATAGAAACCCACAAATATGCATGTTTCATTAAAACAACGTATTGATTGGTATAGTTGGGTTAGCTTGCCTTCACTAGTACGTTTCGATGTACTGACCCTCGTTGAAACAGGTTCCCCGCGCTAAGGAGAGCCGAGCGAGGAGCAGGAGACAAACCCCCAATCCAGTCCAGCTGTAGGCACGCCTCGACCGTGCCAACCTTTTGAAGCATTTTGAAGAGGAAGCATTTTGAAGAAGAAGCTAGCCACCAAGCAAACATGCAACTTCGTGGCAAAGCAGTCGTTCCGACCCAAGGTCTTATATTTTGAGTTTAGTAAAGGATGTAATGTACAGGACTGCTATCTCATTTTGTGTTAACACTTTTGTAAGCCCGTAGAGGCAATCCTTATGACTCAGTTCAAGGAGTTTGTAATAGATGTTCATATTATAAATAAAAGGAGAACTTTTCCATGCTTCAATTTGTGTTTCAATTTATCCGCGTACTCTGAATATGTGCTCGCTATGCGAAACAAAATACTTAGCCTTGTGCGGAGCGCAACCTAGGCCCGCACGGCGGTCACGCCTGGGGGACGACTATCGATTCCACGGAATCGGGGCATGACATGTTGGTATCAGAGCACAGCTTCAAAGTTCCTTTGACTCTTGAACTGGAAAGGTTCCCTTAACGATAAATTCCTGCGCGAACTCCTGAACTCGTTAAGGCCAAAATGAGATACGTTCATGCAATAAGTCCATAATATATTATGATCCTGATGTAATTTACCTTCTTTTCAAGGAATGACGCAAGCGCAACCATCGGCGCTAGCAGCAGGCGAGATAAGGACTCAGGAGAGCAGTTCCGGAACTTCAGGAAGCTCTCGGAGCCAATGGGGCATGTCTCAATCAGATTCGCTTCCGCAGGTGATGCAAATGTTAACGGAGCAACGACAGAGAGATGATGCCCGCCAAGCCAAGTTCGAGAGCAATCTTGAGGCACGACTCTCGGTCCAACAAAAGTAGGTAGATACCCTGCAGCAGCTTGTTCAGACCCTGGCCTCCAACCATTCTGCTGCGACAACAGCTACACCAGTAGAGCAGCCAGTACTTGAAGTCGAGACACCGCTAGTGCCGAGGACGAGGGAAGTGACTGCCTTCACCTTTGGTAACTTCAAGAAGGTCTGTAACACGCCATTTAATGGGACTGAGGACCCGATCGTGGCCCTAGATTGGCTCGCCGAGCTTGAAGATCATTTTTCTCTCCTAGAAGTGCCGGAAGACAAGCGCGTCACCTGTACCCAACTACTGCTTTGCCTCAATGCGCACGACTGGTGGGACGTGCATCGACGATCTCTTCAACTTGGCCATGGAGAGGAGGTGATCGCGTGGATGACTTTTCGTGCCACGTTTGAGGAGGAGTTTATACCCCCGCCTGTATGCCGTCAACGAGAAAACGAGTTCGTACAACTACGGCAGGGCAGCATGATGGTTAAGCAATACTCTGCAGAATTTAACAAACTGGCCAAATTTGCTAGTGCTTATCTGCCGGATGCAGCGAGTCATGCCAGACGATTCGAGGGAGGGATACATCCTGGCATCCACGGGCACGTAGTCGTTCCACAGTATTAGACCATGCGGGAAGTGTTGAACCATGCCCTTTCTCTCGAACCGCAGTAACTTCACGTTGCCGCCGGCGCTGTGCAAACCCCCAATCACAAACGCCAAGGCAACGATAGAGGAAACAACGCTATAAAGCGTCAAAATAATGGCGATCGTCAACGAGAAAATCAGGGGCAGCGTTGCACTTTCTGCAACAGGAGAGGGCACACCGAGAACGTCTGTCGCAAATGGCTCGGCACCTGCCTCAGATGCGGCGATCCTGGCCATTAGATTAGCAGCTGTCCGCTCCTTCCACCTCAACAACAGAATCAGACTCTGGCGCCTCAGGCAAATCGAGCGGCGCCTTAGCAAGGGCGTAATCAAGCTCAGGGCCGGGTCTATACCATGACACGGGAAGAAGCTTTAGCTTCGGATACCGTCGTGTCAGGTACTTTGCTTTTCAATAATATACCTGCTCGTGTTCTGTTTGATTCTGGTGCAACCCATAGCTTTATTTCCACAAATTTTGCCGTGGAGAACAATGTAAAAATGACTCAATTGCATTTAGATTTAAGCGTTAGCACCCCATTTGGTACAAAAATACCTGACTGTTCAGCATGCCTAGGCGGTTATATCTGTATTGGGGAGAGAAAGTTGTCACTTGATGTTTTAGTCCTAGATGTTCGGGACTACGATATCATTTTGGGAATGGACTGGCTCGGCGCGTGCGCGGCAACTATTGAATGTGCAGAAAAGCGAGTCATTTTCCGTCTGCCCGGAGAAGCCGTATTCTGTTACACCAGTAGTCCAGCGATAGATGCGACCAGGGCCTGCATGGTGATTTCGACAAAATCTGCTCGGCGAATGCTCCACTCAGGCTGCGAGGGATTTCTAGCATCAGTTCGGGACACACGGCAGGACTGCACAAACGTCGAGTCTACTTCCGTTGAGGCAGAGTTCCCCGATGTATTTTCGAGCGAACTACCCGGCATGCCGCCAGACCGAGAGATTGAATTCACTATCGATATATTTCCAAATACACAGCCTATTTCCAAGCCTCCGTACAGAATGGCCCCTGCAGAGCTGAATGAATTAAAGCGCCAACTTCAGGAATTACTTGATCGTGGGTTCATCCGTCCGAGCGTGTCTCCTTGGGGTGTGCCCGTGCTCTTCGTGAAGAAGAAGGACGGAACTCTACGCCTCTGCATAGACTACAGAGAATTGAACAAAGTCACAATCAGAAACAAATATCCTCTGCCATGGATTGATGACTTGTTCGATCAGCTACAAGGGGCAGCAGTATTTTCAAAGATCGATCTTCGCTCGGGTTACCACCAGCTGAAGATTAAGCCAGAAGACGTGCCAAAGACTGCCTTTCGAACCCGATACGGACATTACGAGTTTTCAGTGATGCCGTTTGGACTGATGAATGCACCTGCTGCATTCATGGATATGATGAACCGTGTATTTAGGCCCTTCATCGATAAATTCGTGGTGGTGTTTATCGATGACATCTTAGTGTACTCGAAGACTAGGGATGAGTACGAAGGACACCTGCGGATGGTGCTGCAAACCCTTCGAGACCATAAGTTGTATGCCAAATTAAGCAAATCAGAATTTTGGCTAGACAGTATCTCCTTTTTGGGGCATATCATCTCTTCGGAAGGCATCTCAGTTGATCCGAAGAAAGTAGAAGCAATCACATAGTGGAAACGTCCGGAGTCAGCTAGCTATATCCGAAGTTTTCTTGGACTGGCAGGGTACTACCGTAGGTTCATACAGAATTTTGCTAGAATTGCTTCGCCCTTGACTCAACTCATATGGAAGGGTGCAAAGTTTTCTTGGACGGACGACTGTGAAGCTTCGTTTACGGAGTTAAAGCAGCGTCTTGTCTCTGCCCCAATTCTTACTCTGCCGAACGGACCAGATGATTTTAAGATATATAGTGATGCCTCAGGAAAGGGTCTGGGATGTGTCCTGATGCAACGGGACAAAGTGATAGCCTATGCGTCTAGAAAGCTAAAGCCTCACGAGCAGAACTACCCAACGCATGATCTCGAACTTGTCGCGGTAGTATTTGCATTGAAGCTGTGGCGTCACTATCTTTATGGTGTGCCGTGTGAAATCTATACGGACCATAAAAGCTTGAAATACTTGTACACTCAAAAGGATTTGAATTTTCGGTAGCGGCAATGGCTTGAACTCCTAAGCGACTTCGATCTCACGATCAGATACACGCCTGGAAAGGGAAACGTAGTAGCTGACGCATTGAGTCGAGTGTTTGTAGGGAGTTTGGTTATTGATGATAGGCTGCACCAAGATCTTGAATCACTGGGCATCACACTAAAAATAAGATATAAAAAGTGGGTGCAAGTAGCTCAACTGCGCCTCAAACCCGACTTGTTACATAAAGTGATGGCCGCTCAGAAGGACGACCCATTCCTGCAAAAGATTCATGCCCTTATCTCAGCAGGAAAGGCGTCCGACTTTGCGGTAAGCACGGATGGGATGCTTCGAGTAAAGGGAAGACTGTGCGTTTCGAACGACGCGGCCCTCAGACAAGAGATACTCACGGAAGCTCACTATGCTAGTTATACTTCTCATCCGAGTAGCACTAAGATGTATCGGGATCTTCGCACGACATTTTGGTGGCACAGCTTGAAACAGGATGTGGCACAGTTTGTGTCGTATTGTATGGCTTGTCAACGAGTAAAGGCCGAACACCAGAAACCAGACGTAGAGCTACAGAGCCTTGCTATTCCGGAGTGGAAATGGGATGATATAACGATGGATTTTATTGTTGGCTTGCCAAGGATGCAACGGGGACATGATGCAGTCTGGGTTATCGTCGATCGACTCACCAAGTCAGCTCACTTTCTGCCTATCAAATACTTGGAGTGCCGACCGCCTGGCTCAGATATATCTCAACGATATCGTTCGGCTCCATGGCGTGCCCGTATCTATAGTCTCCGATAGAGATGGTCGATTTATATCACGTTTCTGGGGAAGCCTGCAGTCAGCAATGGGGACGAAGTTGAAGTTCAGCTCCGCCTACCATCCACAGACTGATGGCCAAACAGAACGCGTCAACCAGATCCTCGAAGACATGCTGCGACTCTACGCCTTGGACATAAAGACTAGTTGGGACCTTCATCTACCTTTAGCCGAATTTGCTTACAACAATAGTTATCAATCAAGCATACAAATGGTGCCGTATGAGGCATTATACGGGCGGAAGTGTCGATCTCCGATCTGCTAGGACGAAGTTGGTGAACGGCAGATACTTGGCCCTGAGCTCGTGGAGCAGACTGTCCAGAAAGTTCGATTGATTCGAGACAGATTAAAGATAGATCAAAGTCGTCAGAAGAGCTATGCGGATGTACATCGGAGACCGCTCGAGTTCCAAGTAGGCGACCGGGTATTCCTTAAGGTCTCGCCCATGCGAGGAGTTAGCAGGTTCGGGGCAAGAGGAAAGCTAAGTCCGAGATTTGTCGGTCCGTTCGAAATACTCAAGCGGGTTGCCTCAGTTGCTTATCAGATCGCACTACCACCATCCCTATCCGACGTACATGATATATTCCATGTTTCTCAACTTAGAAAATATGTGTACGATCCAAGCCACATGGTAGACCTTGGACAACTGAATCTCTAGGCCAACTTGACGTATGTAGAACAACTAGTGCAAATTTTGGATAGAAAAGAAAAGTTGCTTCGGACCCGTTCGGTTCCTCTAGTACGCGTGCTTTGTCAGAATCACTCTGTCGAAGAGTCTACTTGGGAGCTCGAATCAGAGATGAGGGAAAGGTTCCCCTCATTATTTCCTAGTGGTAGGTTCTATTCTTAAGTTTCGGGATGAAACTTCCAATTAGTTGGGTAGGATGTGGTGCCCCGTTCCCCTATTCGGGGAGCGCGGCTAAGAAATACAAGATAGTATCGTTCGATCGGGATAGATTAAATCAAGAACTCATCCTCGTTATGGATTTGTCTCTTCGGAATTGATTCCCATATTCAGTGGACCGTGCCCCCGGGATCGACTTAGCGGCAGAGTCAGGAGGGACCTCTCCGCTGCATTCTTTTGTTGCCTAGTTTTCGTTGTCGCTTGTTGCTTTCGTGCCTTGAGTTGGTTTTCGGATTTGCTTTGGTTTTCTTGAACGATTTTGATGGATTTTATTGCTTTCGTTCGTAGGACTGTACTTCAATTTCGATAACTAAAAGAGAAGAAGAAGTACTAATCAGCTATTCGTGGCAATACAGGTGATCCAGCAGTAGGCGTCGCTCGAGCGGACTCCTAAAGCACTTCTTTTCTTCTTCCTTCCAACTACTAAAGTGAGTGGCTACCAACCCGATTAGCTATCCCTTCTTGCTAGTCTTCACATCTAAATCTTGTGTTCGTGCTTGCCCCGATCAAACGATACCAAGTAATAACTAAAGACTTCAAGATAATAAAGGGAATAGACTTGGATAAAGTTATGCTTGTCAAATAAAACTTGTGAACGATTACTTACTTACATGCTTGCTCGTTTGGAATGTTCATCATATGCATAAATATAAGTTAGAATGTATATTTCTTCTTAAAACTGTGCTATGTATAGAACTCATTTTCAATGAAATAACTCAACAGGAAGACTATGCAAAAGTAGATCTTGCCCTGTTATTGCCCTGTGCCTGATATTGCCTCAAAAAGCTAACTTAGTGTACTGTGTTGATCACGGACAACTTGTGCACAAGGTCTTAGTTCCTGCAGAGTCGCTGGGGCACTGGCACCGATCCGATCCGGACGGAACTCACGATAGTTGCCTGCTTCGGATGGAGCGGCTTGTGGCGCCTCCTGTCCTCTCCACCGTACGTCATTCAGTCCAGAGACTAGCTCGTCCATTATGGCAACGTGCCAGTGATCCCCTCGTATATTTAAACCATTTGCTACTAACTTGTGTCTTCTTGGCAGGGAAGGCAAGGTAAGTATTATGCAGGTGGTTCAGACGGGCAGGTAAATATCACCGAACAGTGGCAGGTTATTTCAGTGATTTCTATATCTATTTCTTGCTGTAAAATTAACTAAGGCAAGATAAAAACCCACAAATATGCATGCTTCATTAAAACAACGTGTTGATTGGTATAGTTGGGTTAGCTTGCCTTCACCAGTACATTTCGATGTACTGACCCTCGTTGAAACAGGTTCCCCGTGCTAAGGAGAGCCGAGCGAGGAGAAGGAGATAAACCCCCAATCTAGTCCAGTTGTAGGCACGCCGCGACCGTGCCAACCTTTTGAAGCATTTTGAAGAGGAAGCATTTTGAAGAAGAAGCTAGCCACCAAGCAAACATGCAACTTCGTGGCAAAGCAGTCGTTCCGACCCAAGGTCTTATATTTTGAGTATAGTAAAGGATGTAATGTACAGAACTGCTATCTCATTTTGTGTCAACACTTTTGTAAGCCCGTAGAGGCAATCCTTATGACTCAGTTCAAGGAGTTTGTAATAGATGTTCATATTATAAATAAAAGGAGAACTTTTCCATGCTTCAATTTGTGTTTCAATTTATCCGCGTACTCTGAATATGTGCTCGCTATGCGAAACAAAATACTTAGCCTTGTGCGGAGCGCAACCTAGGCCCGCACGGCGGTCAAGCCCGGGGGACGACTATCGATTCCACGGAATTGGGGCATGACAACAATAAATAAATATTTAATATGCACAATATTTACTCAATTACCAAATGACTAAAATACTATTTTCTAGAAAATATGGTAGTGACAGATACACTTGATCGCACCGAGAGTGCTACTTGGAGATATAAATATGGTGAGCCGACGTACCAGACACTCTTGCTACGTGATATATATAATTATTTCCATGCACGAATTTGGTAGTTGGACAGTAACTTTAGCCGTGGCTAGATAATACTAATTGTTGCATCAAACTTGGGTGAATCCAGATTTAACTTTTGAGTGACAATATGGATTCGTATCAAGAGTGACCGTACTTAAAGTACGACATCTATGAAGAAATATTTATGTGACCATAACATATAATTCTAATTAACCTAGGGTTAACTAGGCAACTTAATTTGTAGAGCATTGGGAGAGAACGGCATCTCGAGATCGTGCATGTTAAACCACCCTAAATTAGCTGGGAGTAAAGGCTAGCCACCACGGATACTGTATATCATTCGCACTAGTAGAGTGCATTATCTGATTTAGTTATAAGACCGAGCCAGTATCTTTTCTATAGAAAGCTTGAAACTATTACTGATTAATAATTAGTTTAGTGCCCTTGTAAGAGACTGGTGCATCATTTTACATATATTCTTGCTCACATATCATTGGTTCAGCCAGCCCTGATCGATTATGGCACGATCTGAGGATACTTATATATTGCATTACTGGGATAACCCAGAGATCACATATCAAGCCATAATACATGATTGACCGTCTAATTTTCTTATATTATATGTCTAGCTGGGAAAGTGGACTTTCGTGGTATGATGATTCAACACATGTCCTTGTTTGGTTGTTGGATTGCGTCATTATATTACGATAATCCATGGACTAAAGCTATGTTATTTCTTATATTGTATCTCTGTTTGCATATTGTGCCTTCTATTGAGTGGAATTAGAGATATAGGCTATTGTGGCATGATAGTTCAACTCATGTCCTTATTTGGTTGTTGGGTTACGCTGTTGTGTTACGATAGGCTGTAAACTGAAACGATGACAAAAAATTATTTTAGCTTGACCTTAATCAAGGGACGTATTCTATCTTGATGTGATAGGGCACTTCATGTCCTTGTTTGGTGAAGTAGTGTCGTATCATGTCATAGATGAGACATATGTCATTGATTGTTGGCTCACGCATATCATGCTATAGCACTAGTTTTGTTTCTTTATTTCGTGCTTCCTTTGTGGTACTTGCTATTTGGGGTCTGACCCCACTGGTTTTATACTACCAGAATAAGTCAAATTAACGACGTCTAGAAACGTCGCTAAATAGCCAAAAAATGTCGCTAAATAATTTTAGCGACGTCGGTAGTGACGTTTCATTGAAGTCACCTTTAAGCTAGTCGCTGACCGAAAAAATATCGTAAAGCATCGCTATTCTGACATTTTCTAGCGACGTAAATGCGTCGCTATATTAGCAACGTTTAGCGACACAACATTGCTAAATTAGCGACGTGTTGTTTATCGCTATATGTTGCTAAGTTTTTTCTTTTTAGCGATATTGTGCGACTTATTTAGCGACTTTATATTGACCTGGCAAAACTGCCATGTCAGCAGTTTTGCGACAAAAAGCGACATTTTTAGCGACGTGGATAGTGACGTTTATAACGACATATATAGCGAAGTTTATAGCGACTTATGTAAACGTCATAAAACGTCACTAAAACGTCGCTAAAGATACAGTAAAAAATAAAAATAAATAAATATTGAATTATTTCCAAACCATTCTTCCTGCAGTTTATGAATTCATAATTTGTACAAATAGACCCGGAGCAACCCTCCGTTGAATTTGTTGGGTTCGTCGACCCCCTTCGGTTGAACACTCAATACCGATAAATTAATATACATTTAATATGAATAATATAATAAAATTTGAAGAAAACGAAACATTGATATTACAAACCAAGTCAGAAGAAAATCTTGTCATAAAGAATACAACAAATATCCACACAACTGAGTCTGAAAGCCTCGTCCTAAAGAATATAAGAAATAATGTTTGAATGCCTCAAAAATAAAGAATATCCATAAATGACCAAATATCATAGGTCTGAAACACAAACAATCAATAAACGGTCCTAACTAGGACTACTGCAGATCTGCAGGAGGATGACCACCGACGCGCATCAGGGATAAGAACAGATCATACTGCTCCCGTAAAACTGACACCGATGTCGATGGAGAAGACAGTGACGTCGGTGGAGTCTGTGTCGATGAAGGCGCACCAGGAGGATGTATCTGCTCTAACTCTGCTAGTCGATAGTTGTATAAATCCATGGTAGATAACAATCTCGTACTGTTATGAACCATTGAATCCTGCATCATCGTCAGCCTCTCGCCCATGGAAGTTGTGATGCCTGCAGCTCCGTCATGTTGCGCTCTGTCGACGCTCTAATATCAGCTGTCATATCCCGGAGCTCAAAGATGTTGCGCTCGAGCATATCAAATCATGCGATGAGCGTCGCATCGTCTGCCTGCGGCTGGGACAGGGGCTACTCCTCCATCCTTTACAGCAACTCGTTACGGAGAGACGCAATCTAACGGTCAACGGTCTCCTGGACTCGGGCCGACGACTACGAGGGCAGTAGAGAATGTACACTTTCTATGGACGCCCTAGATGACTACGTCGTAACAAGGGCGCCATAGGATCCCGTACCATAGTACGTACCCCTCTGGAGACCACCAGCGGTGGTCACCCATAACTCGTCCATCGACGGAGCTGGAGAGGGCTACGAGGAAGTACCAGCCTCTCCCACTGTAGGTGCACTAGCAGTCGCCCGCTCATGCAGCCTAAGATACTCGGCCTAGAAAAGTATGGATACTCGATAATTGCCTAAGTTATATTAAAATTAACACAAAGTAAAGTAATACTTACATAGGTCTACGAGGTCCTCTCATCAATGAGATTCCCGCCTTTTCGATGGGTGGCCAGTTAGACGGTCACCATGTTTGCATCCTCACCCCTTTATACCTGTTAAAAATATATTATTTAGTACTAAAATTAAATATTTTATCCTACTACCATTTTATCGTACTTGCATTAAAATAATATATCTGAAATAAAAAATATACCAGATGACGAAAATGTTTCGTCATCGGAATCGAGCTACCACACCACTTTGTTGCCTTCTGCCTAGCCGTCTTGGCCTTCCTCGGATCGTCAAATCTAGCCCTCATCGCAATCCACTGCTCAGGCGTGATCCAACCTTGGATCGGTTTTCCTTCGCGATCACGAGCCTTCTGGTCATCCAGAGCATCACAGATCAGCTTGGCGGCAACGACAGAAAATATCTGCTCGATTAACTCGGCTCGGTGCGGTGGATAGAAATATGTTTGCTACAATAAGTAATTTAGTAAGTTATATAATATGTATAAATTAGATGATTGATATAATATATTTTTATCTTGAAGTGCGTAAACCAGAACGCCTTCCTCTCCTCCGGAGCATCAAAATAGTTGATCCAAGGGCCACCATAATTGTTCCTTAGAAAGAGGCCCAGGCATCTCTATACCGACGAGGGACGATATCTATACAGAGATAATTATTTTTATCAAAAAAGTCAATATATGATGAATAAAGAAATACATAATATATATGATGCTAAACCATCCAATTGACTTACTTTTGTACCGTCGGCCCAAATCTTTGTCATCGTCTCCTTCGGAGGTGCGCATGGAGGATCTAGCTGATGTTGGAACGACGTCGAATCGACCTCCTCTATATGCTCATCTGTATCTATAGTCCCATCAGCAAGAGGAACGCTGGACAAGGGAGTACTATCAAGCCTGGAACTACTCGTCCCAGGAGTGCTGCCACGTAATGTCGTCGCAGTCGAAGATGTGACTGGTCGATATATTGGAGTACTAGGCGACGAGGATCCAGAACCAATAGTAGGCAGTACCGGAGGAGCACTCTGTCTACCTCGGGACCTGCCAAACGCACCGCGTCATCCTGTCATACCTGATAACAACATATGATGAATAAATAAATAAACAAATATATAGTACATTCTACAGTCAAAATGTTATGCATATCTCACAGCATTCATAGATTTATACAGTAAATAACTAGTGGTGTCACAAGTCTAAATGGATAGTACATTCTACAGTCAAAATATAATATATATCTTTGTCAAAATAGTACATTCTATAGTCAAACTATAGTACATTCTACAGGCAAAATATTTTATTTTCAATCATTTTCAAAAAATTTATCTTGTTCGCTTTCTCGTCCTCCTCTTCATCTTTCTTCTCATCTTCACTTTCATCTACTTCGTCTTCCTCTTTGGATAATTCTATATCTTTTATATTATTAGTCGTATAATGAGTAACTTTCGTTGAGTCCACATCTACAATATTTGTTACAAGAGGTAGCTCGTCCTCCTGATAAGATATTTCGTCAATGTCAAAGGTATTTCTAGCTTTAGTCTTGCATACTGCCCACTAATTCGACCTTGTTGTCCCCCGTCTAGGATAAGTTGAAAAGTATACGAGCTGAACCTGACTTGATAGGACAAATAGTTTGTAGCCTTGATATCTACGCTTGTAGTTTATATCCACAAGACCATGCTTATCAATTTTTCAACCTTGATCTTGAATCTTGAATAGCATAATCTTAGCAGGTTATGTGCCATAATTATATGTCAACTCCATAATCTCTCGTAAGATGTCAAAGAAATTATTGCCTGGATTGACGTCTTTGTAGTTCAAAGATTTGATACACAAACAACTATTTTTCGTGGAATTAAGATCCAGAAAGCCGTCTCTGATCGGAGCATTTGTTGACTTGAACCTAAACCCATTCACACAGTAACTTGGCCATATTTTGACGGCAGTAATTGGTCCCTTGGCTAGAGTTCTAATAGATTCAGTCCCGGGTGTTATTAGACGATCGATCTAAATACCAAATTAGCGATAGTAAGTTATTTATTGTGCAAGTGCATACATAAAAAGTAATTTCCAAGCTCCTTATATATGCGCTCAACTACGAAGGAAAATAGCGTCTCATTTCTTGTTCTACTTCTTCGTCTGTTATGTAGGGTCTAACCGACCTCAGCTCATCATTATATGTGCTAAAAAACAATAAAACAACCGCTGATTAGTACCATAATAGTAGCTTATACTATTACATTGAGATGACATAAACGTGGACATATTAATTACTTATCCCTCTAGCTTTTTCACTTTATCCTCGTCGTAATTGAGTAATATATACAACTGAGCAGCAATTATCTCGTCGTCATTCAAATATCTCTTCTTCATTTTCCTCGAAGGCTTTTCGAACGCATTGAATACTTTCAGTATTGCATCATTAGATTCCTGATATTCGTCGTCATTTTTCAGAGCTCTCGTTTTATTAGTAGCAATATAAGGTTTGAAATACGTCAAGAAAAAGTTTGTAATCTCCTCAAGAATATAAGCTTCACAAATAGAGCCCTCAACCTGTGCCTTATTTTTCATATTTCTCTTTAGGTGATTCAGATGCCGCTCAAAGGGGTACATCCACTGATAACCGACAGGACCACCAACACGTGCCTCATAGGAAAGAATTGGCAAATGCTCCATAGAGTCGAAGAATCCAGGAGAAAATACCTTCTCGAGCTTGCACAGTGTTACCGTAATGTCCTTTTCTAACTTTTCTAGACGATCGACGAGCAACTTAGTAGAATAAAGATCTCTGAAGAATATGCTGAGCTCTGTCAATGGATCCCAAATGACCTGTGGTAAGAATTCTCGAAATGCAATCGAAATTAACCTCTCCATGAATACGTGACAATCGTGGCTCTTCATACCCGCCAGTTTGTTCTCCTTGAGATCAATGTATCTTCTCAAGTTCGACACGTACCCGTATAGAAATTTTAGACCCTGAATCCACCTACAAAGTCTCCATTTATCCTCCTTCTCTAGTGAAAAAACTGACTTAGGCTGCTTTAACTTTTCATTCCCCTCCTCTATCAAATATAACGCAGGATGTCTACATATTTCTTCTAAGTCCAATATGGCCTTTGGATTATCTTTCATCTTTTCCTTTACCTCTATTATAGTATTAATTATGTTATCAAACGCATTCTTCTTGATATGCATGATATCAAGGTTATGTCTGATCAGATTGGTGCTCCAATATAGCAGATCCCAGAATATACTCCTCTTCGTCTAGTTATAAGTGTGACCAAATCCGTCATACTTGTACCCCTTAGCAGGCTCTTCGATAGCACTTAGTAAATCTTTTATCTCTACCCATATCGTGTATCTGGGCCACCTTGACGGTGGATTGGCCTTCTCCATAACACCCGTATAAAAAGCATTCATGTTCCTCCGGTACGGATGATCCTTCGGCAGAAATTGTCGATGACAATCGAAGAAGCACGGTTTGCCTCCGTATTTCAAACGAAAAGCCTTAGTATGGTCCATGCAATACAGACATGAGAGACGACCATGAGTGCTCCATCCCGATAACATTCCATAGGCCGGAAAGTCGTTGATGGTCCACATAAGTGCTGCCCTCATCTGAAAATTCTGCTTTTTGGAAATATCGTACGTGTTGGCACCTACTTTCCACAGCTGATTCAACTCATCTATCAAAGGCTGTAAATATACATCGATGTTCCTCTTTGGATTGTTCGGACCCAGGATAATAACGGTTAGGAACATATACAGAGTCTTCATGGACATCCAAGGCGATAGATTGTACGGAGTGACGATCACAGGCCAACACGAATACTGAAATCCCAAAAGTTTGAATGGGATAAAATCGTCGGAGGAGAGCCCAAATCTGACATTACCCGAATCCGAAGCAAAATCTGGATACTCTCGATCAAAGTGCTTCCATGCTTCTCCATCGGATGGATGATCCAATACTCCTTCGATCTGTTTTCGCCTATGCCAACTCATATTTTTTGCAGTCTCCTTCACCATAAATAACCTCTGTAATCGCGACGTCAAAGGCAAGTAGTGCATCGAATCAGTAGGCTTCTTTGCACCAACATACTTTCCTCTTCCAGTAGCCTTGTATCGATCAGCACCACAGAATCTGTACGCATCTTCATCTTTGTCGCCTTTGTAGTATAACATGCACCCGTTGCGACATGCATCAATTTTCTCGTATCCCATCCAGAGCGATCTCACCATCCTCTTAGATCGGTAGAAGTCTTTAGGCAACTTTGTATCCTCTAGTAAGATCTCTATAATCAAATCCATTAGTCGGTTATAGCATTCTTACGATATGTTAAAATTAGACTTGATGCTCAAAAATCTTGTAACCACCTCCAACGGTGAATGATCTTCACAACCAGGATATAATGGAGTCATTGCATTCTCCAACAACTCCATAAACTTCGCAGTATCGATATTCGGTGCCTCCTCAGCTGCATCATGATTGACCAAATCGAAACTAGGCCCCGCCACATCAAAAACCATGTTCACCCACCCGTCATCATAAGCAGCGTGGTCGTGGACATCCATATATGGCTCCACATAAGGCTCCGACTTCGATACTAAAGACATAAGTTCTCCATGCACGGTCCACTGATAGTAATTCGACGTGAAACCCTTCGAGTACAAATGATATATGACTATCAGTTCTGGATGATATTTCAAGTTGTGATATCTCACACACGAACACTTAATTTTGGTACCATCCATGTACTGAGGGAACGCCTTGGCGAACTGCAAGAACTGTTGTATACCCTCAATGAATTCATCCTACACACCGCACATGTCATCAGGATGATGGTTGTACATCCATGAAAGATGACGTAGATAGTAATTCATATCCATTTCTAGATACTTCTGCAAAAAATGAATAAACAACGTTAAAGTATATACTCATCGTTAAATACAATACATGCACTGATACTCCTAGTCCTAGCATATATACTCATCGTTAAATATAATACATGTACTGATACTCCTAGTCCTAGCATATATACTCATCGTTAAATACAGTGTGATTCTCTAGAGGAAGGTAAGAACTACTCTAACTTGATACACAATGCCCTTGAATGTTTCATCAACCTCATCCCTTTACATTTGGTGTTTTTACTGACAATGCCTGCTATTTGAAGCCCTATACACCAAGTCAGAGAAGGCTCCTTAAGTCAAAAAACTGTCACCATAGATGCATATGTTATGGAGCTGGGTTTCGATAAGGTAGAGGATCCTCAAGAGACGATCCTTGCATTGGTGATTAGGGAGGATCCATTGTAAGTATCGGCCTATAAATCAAATTACTACGAAGACTTAAGTCATTTTTGTTGTCAAATTTTAATATGAATCCTTCTAAACCTAAATTTTACAAGACTTAAGTCATTAAACAAATTGGCCCAAATATAACTATCCAAGTTGATTGTTAATTAATTCAAGTTATAAACTTTAACAAGAATTTAAGAGTTCAAAACCAAACTAACCGATCCACAAAAAAGAACCGGCTGAATCTTCATTATTGTGGTTAATCACAAATACCCCTAACTCAATCTAAATAAATAAAACGTAAGTTAGGGTTAGGATGTTAAGGACGAATATCTTGACCATGAAAAATTTATCAATCTACTTGGGCTGAAGCCAGGGCCGACCAATATTAGGGGGGCAAGCTTGATGATTGTTCTAGATCCCTCAAACGGGAAAGGCCCTAAAACATGGTCCAAAGTTACTTATAAGACAATCCTTCCAATAGGAAGGCCCAAACATGTACTAAACCTACTTAAGTAGAACTTCATAGTAATGTATCATCTCTTGAGGATCGGGTTAGGGTTAGGGTTTACACCCTCTGTGATAGTCTGTGTCATGTCTGTTCAGTATGTGTGTGTCATGTCTGTGTCAGTGTCATATCATATGCATCTGTGTGTGAGAGAGAAAGATCGGGTTAGGGTTTATACCCTCTATGACAGTCTGTGTCGTATCTGTGTCTGTGTCATGTGTATCTGTAGAAGAGAGAGAGAGATCGGGTTAGGGTTAGTGTCATGCCGTGTCTGTCACGTGTCAGTGTCTGTCACGTGTGTGTGTGTGTCGTATTTGTGTCAATGTTATGTCGTATCCTGTGAGAGAGAGAGAGAGAGAGAGAGAGAGTTAGGTTTTACCTAAAGGAGGAGGAGGGGGACGTCAGAGTAGGCCGCTGTGGAGGACGCCGGAGGGTGCAGTTCGTCGGAGAGGGGGGAAGAGGGGGGAGTTTTTGAAAAATTGGGGACAGATTTCGACAAAAGGGGGGAATATAAACCTATATTAAAATTTTAGCAACGTTTAGCGACGTCAACTTATGACATCACTAATAAAAATATTTTGCGACGTTATAGACATCGCTAAAAACGTCGCTAAATATCTAAAATACTAACGTCGCTAAACATCGCTAAATCATAAAACTCAGCAACGTTTAGCAACCTTAAATAAGCTTATAGCGACTATTCTATTAAAAAATTGAATTACAGTCGCTAAACGTCATTATATGTCGCCAAACAGCGACTTATAGTGACGCTAATTTTTTGAGTCGTTGAAATCTTTAATATTAGTGACGTTATTCTTTGACGTCGCTAAAAACGTCGCTATTTCATCATATTTTGGTAGTGTTTCATTGCCAGGTTTAGAGCCAGCACCTGAGGATCAAGCTTACTTCTCCCTCACTGATGGTACGCAGCCGAAGGATGGTTGCTGAGGATCATGAGTGGGTTTCTTGTTTTACTACTCGTCTTTTGTAAACTATATTCTTTTGGACGTTTAGCCAACCGACATCTGTTAGTTGGAGAATCTGGACACTAGTTTCCTATATGACTGTATTATATTCAGACTACAGCTGACTTACTGTCATGTATACTTTTGATCTTGTATCTGACATATCATTTAGTTTTGCTAGATCTCTAGAATATTCTGATACGGCATTTGAGATGCCTTACTGCTTATTCTTAAATATTCTATGCTATTAATACTTATTTGAATGATTGAGAAAATAGAAGTTCTTAACCCTAGAAGACTTGATTATAGTATGCACCCCCTTATCTCTAGACAACCTTAACATATTGCGAGTTGCTTCGGTATTCCGCAAGGTATGGTTGGCTGAGTCATTCTCCCGCTCTCCAGTATTCTGGTTCTGGGGCGTGATATCACTGAAAGCATCAGAGAGTTCATCAAATAAAAAGTCTTCATATAAGGAGTTTGTAGTTACCTGATCTACAAATGCCATCAAGCAAAGGCTTGCTGCGCCACGAGGGATTTCTTCTTCTTCGGAGTCAGTGGCTTAGCTTTCATGTCATATGCTTATATTTGAATATTTGCGTGAAAACGGTCTTTTGCTTGGGCGTTCATAATAATTCTCCTTCTTAGCTGATGGACAGTCCTTCTTTATATGTCATGTCTTCTAACAGCCATAGCACACTGGGTCTTCATCATTGTTGTCTAGATAGTCATTTTTCTTTTGATTTGATCTCTCAAACCTTAAGAATTTTTTGAAGTTCCTAACCATTAAGGCTTGTTCCTCACCTTCCAAATCATTATCTTTAATTTCTTCGTTTGAGACCTTCTTGTAGTGTGCATTGAAAGTTATGGTCTTCTCATTTGGGGCTGATTCTTCAAGATTATTGAGGTCCAGCTCATGTGTCATTAGCTTCCCTATGGGTGTCTCTAGTGTCATTGTAGTGAGATCATTTTCTTAAATAATTGTCGTTGCTTTTGGGTTCTAATTCTTTGGGAGAACCCTAAGCACCTTGCATATCTTTTTATGATTGTTATAATCCTTGCCAAGAGAAGAAAGATGATTAACAAAATCAAGAAAATGTATAAATATTTTTTGATGATTTTATTTCCCTTCATCTTGGAAGCCCCATACTCTTGTGTTAGTCCACTGATTTTGGATTCCTTCACTTGTGAGGTACCTTCATGAGTTACCTCAAGAAGTTTTCAAACTTCATTAGACGTGGTATTTATATTTAATTATTTTTTATAGGGATTAGAATATAATTTAGGATTTAGGAGTTGGTATCTTCATTTAATTAGGATACTAATAAGGAAACTGACACTTGTAGGTTTTCCTACAAAAGTGGCTAGCATTGGCACAGTCAAAGTCAATAGTGTTTGGTCAAAGCTTTCCATTTCTATGAAAATTTTGGAGGTCGGTACGATAAATAGTTGATTGTGATATAACTATATAGAGTTGGGGAGTAATTGAAGCCCACAAAAAATTTAAAAAAAGGGATATTTAGACTTTGGGTCTTAGATAAGTTCCAAAAGTGCTTTTGATTCTCCATAATATACATAATTGAAATCCACAAATAACTAGGCCTAACTTTCTAATGGTAATACTAGTTTCTAATAGACTCCTAGGTAATAGATCTAGGTATTTTTATTAGTGAATTAGAATACTAGTGGATTGGCATCCACCAAGTGCTTGAGTTATTCTCCAAAAGAAATTTGTGTCCTAATGGAGGTGTGTTGTGTCCATGTGTCCTAAATAGGATACCTAACATCGTGTCAAGAGATTACTTAAAACACATGGTTAAATATTGAGTTCTTACATAAACTAGATTAATAAGTGTCTTTCGGGTTGGTATCCTATTTGCGGTTGTGTATCAATATACATAATGATATATATATATATATATATATATATATATATATATATATATATATACTAGGAGTGTAGCCTACTGGTTACACTTGGATCTCCCGGCCGAAAGGGCAGGGATCACCCGCGCGCCGAAGCGCCCACATCGGGGGGTGGGGCTTACTGGTTACATATATATATATATATATATTCTTTTTTTATGCGGCCAACCCGCGCGTTGAAGCGCCCACATCGGGGGGTGGGACTTGATCCCTGCCCTTCCGGCGGGGAGACCCAAGTGTAACCACTAGGCTACACTCCTAGTATATATATATATATATATATATATGGTATATGATGTCACACGCACACACACACATGTGTGTGTGTGTGTGCATTAGAGCAGTAGCAGCAATAGTAGCAACAGCACATGTGCATCATGTGTGCACATGTGTGTGTTAGTGAGAGGAGTGGGTGCAAGTGTGTCCAATGAATGTTTTAGTGAGTGGATTAGTTAATGAGTGAAGTGTTTTGAGTTAGTGAGTTAATGAGTGTTGATTTAGTATTTCTGTTTAAGTGTCAAGTTTGGTATAAGTGTTTAAGTGTCATATGTACATGTGAGGGGTATTGAGGTATTGGATATCAAGTGTATCAAGGTAAGTATCCTAGAGAGTAAATTATAGGTAATTTGGTTAAGTTATTCGAGTATCTAGTATATTAAGATACCATGAGTTCAAGGTTTGGGTGTATCAAGGTATTGATATACCAGGATACTTGGGTAAGTGTAGGAGATATTGGGTATCTCAATATACCGTGTATCAAGGTAATTGGTTAAGGTACCAATATACCAAGGTATTTGGATATTTTGTATAGTGTCAAAGTATGGGTATATGTGTTTATTATCAATATGGTACTTGTGATACCAATGTTATCAAGGTATAGAGTAAATACGAAGTTATGATATAAGGTAATGGGTATCTAGGTATTGAATATGATAAAGAGTTATATATAAGTGTTATATAAGTATAATAAGTGTTATAATAACCTATACTATATATGATTTATGTATGCTACTTTGAACTATATAATCTATATTTTAGTATTAAAATCCTTATTATGAGTTCATTAGTAGGTAATAGTAAACGTAAAACCAACCATAACTTAGCTAGTAAAGTCTTGACCTAGAAACCCAATTGAACTTAATAATTAGGTTTATTTACGATACCAAAACACCTATTGATATACTTCATTCATATATATGTTATTTGGATTGCGATGTGAACTATATCCCGTATCATCATCTCACTACGGCAGACGAGTACATTCTCTGATTGTTTTCAGTATCTTGATAGTTTCTATACTTCATGTTCTTGTTATGTGTCAGGCCCCAGTCCCAAAATATCGAGGGACTAAACACGTGGCAATGGCCAGCAGCACACACCGATGGACAAACCCAAAATTGATTCTTACGCTTGATACATATATTAATATTATATGAATTCATCTCCAAGATACGTGTTTATGGTCATGTTGTTCATGATGACTTACTCCAATTTATCTAGTTTCATGTTTCTAGAATCGTTGTATCCAGACTTGAATCCATGAGTATTTGTGGGAAAGAAGAAAATACTAAGTAGATATGTGATCAACCTATGTTACTTGTTTAACAACTTGACTGATAGGTAATCATGCACTTCACACATGATTATACTGTACCATAACTTGAATGATAACCATCGTTACGATGTGCCATGTACCATTACCGATCACATATTGAAAATAGTATTTTAAATCACTTAGAGTTTTTACAGTCTTTCCTTTTGTCATTCCGATACTTTGCTATTATGATCATGGATTTTTCGTGGTTACTTATTTTTTCACATGTAATCATGCCATAATTTTGATTTACCATATTTCAAGTATTACATGTCTATTATAGTCTTATAGTTTCTACCATATATTTGAACTGCTTTTATTGATGCACTTACTCTAATCTTAATTGGATGTTGATACATATTAGGAGATGGTGTGCCCTACATTCTTAGGCTTCAGGATGATGTTAGTTGAAACAGGTCTTGATGTACCTTTGACCGTGAGTTGACCTTTGGAGAAATCTAGGCTAGTATTCTCTATTTAGTGTTATGTTTTAGTTGACCGACCGAATTTGTCTTCAGATCATTATTTAACTTGTATAAACAGTTATGGATTAAACTGGTAATTATTGGATGAATTAGTAACGTTATTTTAGAGTTATATTTCCTTATTCATTCTTCCTTTAGCATGATATGATTTGAGTACTTATTGATATTATTGGATTTATATTAAGAGATGATTCATATTGAGGTCTAAACAAAGTTTTACCGCGGACAATGCGGTGTAGGCTGGACGTACCCACATATTCGTGTCCGATCATCCGGACGCAGGTCATGACACTTTGTACATTCAAACTTTCCTATTTCATCTAGGCTATTCAAAGATTCTCCTTGTATATTGTCTCGTATCCGCAAAGATATGGCTAATAGTTATTGTTCTATTGAATGAAAATTTTCAGTTACTTTCAAAATAATAATAATAATTCATTTGACTACCGCCCCTAACATTTTTTTTTGAAAAGAGGATTTCATTAATGATCTAGATAGTTACAGAATGACATATCACTAAGGATATAGTTGAAAATACAAATAGGAGTTTCCTCATTTAGGATAAATAACTCAGATTGGCCATAAAGCATTGTTTTAAATGATAAGCAATGAGCAGCTTGATTGGCACGTCTAGGAGTGAAGGAGAATGTAATATCCCTGTCTGAGATCTGTATAGCGCGCAATTCTTCGATTGTATGGCGTGTTTGCCATAGGATGTCTGACTTTGGTTGCATGATAGAGTCAACTAATGGTTTGCAATCACCTTCTATTACTACTCCAAAGAGAGCATTCATATTGCAAATTTCTATGGCTAACCGAAGGTTCATTGCTTCTGCTTCGAGGGGAGTTCCTCCTTCTTGTTTTCTCTATAATGCACCATAGAAGATGACAACCTCATCCCTAAGGATAGTCGCTACTGCCATCGTATCATCCAAGAAAGAATCATCATAGTTGATTTTTCATTTTCCAACAGAGGGAGGGTTCCATACGGTATAGATATAGGAATTGATTGTTGAAACATGGGAATAGGCACTACAAATGCTGGATGCTTCATATTTGTTTTGTAGCTTATGAGCTTCTTTAATGATGAATCTTGTGTTGATTGTCTTATTTTCGAAGATTGCTTTGTTCCTTAATTTTTAAATGGTCCACATTTGGTATAGGCATGCAGACACGGTCGCTTAGTCTCCTCCCTTGAGGATGTTGGTTATGAAAGTAATGATTGTGGTTTAATGATGGATATGCTTTGCAAACTCCTGATTCCCAAGCCAAGAAGTACCTGAAATAGGACAATATAAAATAAGGTGATCAAGTGTTTCAATATGTACCTTACAAAGAGGACAGCTCAGATCAATGTGTTGAGTAGTGAATAAGTGATAGGAGATAATATTTTAGGTATTTCATTCATCATGATATTACATATATATACATCTACATATTAACTTGGGACCTAAGGCACATGGCCAATCACTATAAATACAATTTAATAAAATTTAATCCCAATATCCCAATCACCATATATAGCCAGCCAATTACCATATATAGCTAATCACTATAAATACAATTTAATGATACAATTTAATCCCAATACCCCCTCAAGTTGGAGCATGCAAGTCACAAATGCCCCAACTTGTGTAAAAGAAACTCAAATTGTCGTTTGCCTAAAGCTTTAGTAAAAATATCAACCAGTTACCCATCCGTTGGCACATGAGATGGACGAATAACTCCAGCAAGAACATCCCTCAAAAATTGATAATCTACCTTAATGTGTTTTGTGCGCTCATGAAAAACTAGATTCTGCGCAAGAAGTAAAGCATATTGAGTATCATAAAACAAATCCATAGTATACGAATGTTGCACCCCCAAACTGCCAAGCAACCTCTTGAGCCACTTAACCTCACACGTGACCGCCGCCATCGTACGATACTCTGCTTCGGCCGAAGAATAGGACACCGTCAACTATTTTTTTGTTTTCCAAGAGATGGACGAATCACCAAAAAAAATCAACCAACCAGACAAAGAGCATCGTGTGATAGGACAACTCACCCAATAAGAATCATACCACCCCCGGAGCCTAAATCACAATCAGAGCGAAGAAGAATGCCTTGACCGGGACAACCCTTTAGATATCTAACAACCCTCAAAGCCGTATCCCAATTATCACGTCGGGGCTCATGTATAAACTGCGACAAGATGTGAACAGCATAAGTCAAATTCGGTCGAGTAAACGAAAGATAAATCAGCCGTCCCATAAGCCATCGATATGCTTCCCCATTAGACAAAAGCGGACTTATAGAGCGTGCCAGTTGATGATGTTGTTCCATGGAAAAGCTTGCGGGTTTCGCCTCCAATAATCCTGTCTCAGAGATAATGTCAAGTGTATATTTTCGTCGACACAGAAAAATACCTTCCGCACTTTGAGCTACCTCAACACCAAGAATAAACTTCAACGTCCCAAGGTCCTTCATGTGAAAGCATGTACTCAAATAATTCTTAAAGGCAGTAAGAGCAACAGAATTATTGTCAGAGAGAATCAAATCATTGACATACACAAGAACATTTATCTAAACATCACCCTTATGAAAAGTAAAAAGCGAATAGTCAGAGTATGATTGGCAAAATCCGTACTCCCGCAAAGAAGATGCCAACTTCGCAAACCAACAACTAGGCGCTTGTTTAAGCCTATAAAGAGATTTTTGAAGCCGACATACCTGACCAGGGTGTTTGGTTTGGAAACCAGGTGGTAGTTTCATATACACTTCTTCGGTAAGATCTCCATGTAGGAAGGCATTGTGAACATCCATCTGATATAGTTCCCAATTTTTTGCTACGGCTATAGCTAGAAAGGTACGAACAGTAACCATTTTTGCAACCGGAGCAAAAGTATCAGTATAATCAATCCCTTCAACCTAATAATTTCCAAAAACCACCAAACGGGCTTTAAGCCACTCAACACTCCCATCGGAGCTATCATTTATCTTGTACACCCATCGGCTCCCCAGAGCACATTTTCCAGCCGGAAGCATCTCCATGGTCCATGTAGCACTATTCTCCAATATCTGTATCTTCTTCTGGTAGCTTCTCGCCACCCTGCATCTTTAACCGCCTCTTTAAAAGAGGTCAGTTCTGTACCTGCAGTTACAGTTGCAAGAAAATTTCTGTGTCCCAGAGAAAATCAGTCACAATTCAAAAAATATGTTATAGGATAAGGAGTACCTGATGAGTGATTAGACGTGGTGGAACGTTGGGAGGGAGGACTATGAGACAACTTTCGTATTGTATTTGTAACAAAGTCACGGAGCTTCACAGACAGAATCTTGGTACGCATGCCACACCCTAGTGCACCCTCACCATTCGACATCACCATCGCCGCCTCATCCTCTACTGTCGCAGCCGCCACGGCTGCCTCCGCCACGATGGCCTCCGTTGCCGCATCTTCCACGGAGGCCTCGGCCTCAGCCGCGCTGTCCTCCACGACGACCTTAGCCTCCACGACGGCCATCCCATCCATATGAGGTAGATCAAACCCCAAAGCATCATCGCCCAAGACAAGGGGTGCCAGGTCAGGAGGAGCCATATCACTAGGATCATCTTCAACAGAATAGTAAAACTCATTCTCATAAAATTTAACATCTCGAGAGATAAAAAAATCACCAGCAGCTAAATCATACCATTTTTAACCCTTCTTGCCATGGGGGTATCCTACAAAAATACACTTTCGACTGCGAGGAGCAAACTTATCCATCTTAGCTTTTTGGTTGTCGGCAAAATAAAGACAACCAAAAATACGTAATTCATCATAAGAAGGATGAGCACCAAATAATATTTCATAGGGGGTTTTTAAACCAAGAAGGCTCGAAGGAGTTTGATTGATCAAATAATCGGCCGCCAAAATACACTCACCCAATTTTTTTGGCAAATTTCCCTAAAAACGTAAAGCACTTGCTACATTCAAAATATGTCTATATTTTTATTCGACCCTCCCATTATGCTGAGGTGTACTTACACAAGATGTCTGAAACAAAATACCATTCTGTGCAAAGTAGTCGCGCAGGCAATTAAACTCAGTACCATTATCACTTCGTACAATACAAACTTTGGAATTAAATTGCCGCTCAATCATAGACAAAATGACGAGAACATCTTGTATACTTCAGTCTTATCAATCAACAAAAATACCCAAACAACATGATAAAAATTATCCATAATCGTCAAAAAATAATTAGCTCCACACGAAGAAGACGTAGGATACGACCCCCAAAGATAACAATGTATCAAATCAAAAATTGTAACAACCCGATAGTCACTGATAGGAAAGATACCTCGAGTTTGCTTTGCTTGATGGCAAACTTCACATGCCTTATTCACTGAAGTACTAGCGCTATTGACAACATGAAGTGACTTTACTACTTTATCAGAAGGATGCCCAAGTCGTTGATGCCAAATGTCCAGAAAAGTCGTCCCAGTCACTGCCAAGGCCTGAGTCTTCGGTACAATACGAAAGTAGTAGAGTCTGTCCCGCCGTTCACCGACGCCAATCAGGGTCCTCAAACTGGGGTCTTGTATCACGCATAAATTTTTAGTGAATTGTACAACACAATTTATATCATCAATAAGATGGGCCACATAAATTAAATTGTAATATAATTGAGGTACGAATAGAACATTCGTGAGAACCACGTTTGGTGCAAGAGCAACATGCCCGCAGCATGAGGCAACCGCAGTCCGTCCCCCCGGGAGTCTAACCAGACACTCCTCCATTGCCGTCACCCCCGACAATAAATCCAAATTCTCTGTAACATGATTCGAAGCGCCTGTATCAATAATCCAAGGTGCAATGGACTTACCCACCATATGATCCTTCGGAGATTTGGCCGAAGAATTACCAAGCATAGAAATAAGTTATTGCCATTGGTCCAGAGTAAATCCCTGCATATCGCCGCTGCCTGCACTATCATCTGCCATCAGCGGCTGTGCAGCAACGAAGCCACGTCCTGCCACCGCCGCATGCACTTTCGCACCCCGTCCATGTCTACCACCAGCCGCATGTCCGCTAAATCGGACATTGAGCAAATCCTACAGTGGTTTTGCCTCCTCAAAGTATGGTATTGTCTTCTTCACCGAAGCATCAATAATATGCAAAATTCACTGTACAAGCATCGATTGGACGCAATACCAATCCTCTAATTGATCATTCTCCGAAGGTTTATTGATAGACCCATCAACAAATCCAAATTTTTGTCTAACCAGTAGAGAAAGTCGAATTGATCTCGACCATTCCTCATAATTCTCCCTACGAAATACTACTTTCGTAATTGTATTACCCGGATTATCATTAGAACTAAGGTAATAAGGGGATGTGAGATCGATCCGCGATGCCGCCGGCGTAGAAGTCCCGCCGCTGTCGTCGTTCGTCATGTCGCCGTCGCCGCTCGACATACCGCCACCGCCGCCGCTCGAAGAAAACGTGCCCTAACCGTCAGGCTCTGATACAAAGTAAAGAAGTGATAGGAGATAATATTCTAGGTATTTCATTCATCATAATATTACATATATATACATCCACATATTAACTTGGGACCTAAGTTACATGGCCAATCACCATAAATACAATTTAATACAATTTAATTCCAATACCCCAATTACCATATATAGCCAGCCAATCACCATATATAGCTAATCACCATAAATGTAATTTAATGATACAATTTAATCTCAATAAAAACGTCGATGAATATTTGATTTGGTCGGAAGAGAGTTGGTGAGGGTTCTCCAAGCAAACATCAACACCCTCAGACAGATGTGGTTGAGTTTCCATAGTTTGGTCCATTCTTTGAAATGAGATTGGCCAGTAGATATATTGTTCCTGTTGTCTCCAAGCAAACATCAACACCCTCAGACGGATGTGGTTGAGTTTCCATAGTTTTTTGAAATGAGATTGGCCAGTAGATATATTGTTCCTGTTGTTAGTTTCATGAATAAGCCTGTATGCCGATTTGGTGTTTAGCACTCCATTCTTAGTATGTTTTCACATAAGTTGATCATTGGTGCATGTTGCAGAGAGCTGAATTTTGCAAATAGCTGTCGCTTCATGTGGTGAGAATAATAATAGAATAAGGTTCTCCTTACAACAATAAGTGTTTTTATTGATATATCACTTACAATAGTAATCCTCTGATTCGCAAACTGGTAGTCTGATACTCTAAAGTTAGGAAGAGAGGGAACCCAAGGATCATGCTAGATATTGACTTGTGTGCCGTCTCCAATTGACCAGATTACATTATCGTAAAAAAATATCCGCTGTTAAGGACACTAGACCATATACAAGAAGAGGTAGCAGATGGTTTAGCCGTCCAGGCCCCTAATATTATTTGCATGCAACAATGTATTTACAATATCACCTACAACAAAACAATTTATATTTGTTGTATGATATTTCTATTTAGAAGCAACCAGACACCTCAAAGATTTGGTATGCCATCATAGCACTTTCCAAGTTAGTGGGTGGACCCTTACCTGATGGCAAACTTGGTAAGTGGTGGTCACAAGCTCGCTGGTTGGCGGTCTGGCGAAATCGGTTTCTTATTCTGTCGGGATCCAGTTACATGTTATTATACGAAATCTGAGATTAGCTACACTTTCCAATAGCCGACAAACCAATCCCCGTCCCATGTCTCGTGCGCCCGCCACCATGCCACTCTCCACTCGTGCTGCCTACTACTACTACTCACTCTCTTCCCACCAAAGCACTCGCAACACGCATCACCGCTTCTCCCCCTCAGTTTCCCGCATCATCATCAAAAGCATAGCTTGAGCATCAATCAATATAATAATAAAGTAGAAAGAGACAGAAAGAAATAAGAAATAGAGAGAGATGAAGAAACCCTAATTTTAGCTGGGAAGGGGAAGGGGAAGGGGAAGGGGAAGGGGAGAAGATGAAGAAGAAGACATCCTTCAGCTTGGTCGCCATTTTCATGGGAGTGGTCTTCCTCGCAGCCATGAAGATCGAATACGAACACTCAAAGGTTGTTTGTACTCTCTCTCTCTCTCACTCGAGGCTGCGTTGATATTGTCCTTCTTTGATTTCTTTTTCTCACATGTGATTTGATGGGATTGGTATCTCTGTCTCAGCTGGGGGAGAGGTTCCAGAGTAGGGAACGGGAGGAGCGGAGGGAGAATCTGGCGGGGCTTCCGCGGGGGATCGTGCACTGGGAGTCGGATTTGGAGCTGAGGCCTCTCTGGGACAATTCCAAGCCCAAAGTAAGCAAGAAAGGAAGCTCATTCTTGATCGATTCCGAGTCTTTAGATTTGTGATGAAATATTTGTTATAGTTTTTCATTATTCCGATTATTGAGCCATGTCCCTGGAATGAAATGGCACTGCCTGCTCGTGTACAGTGTTGCCCAGGCACGATTATAAAGGCACAACAAGTTTTTTGAGTTGCTGTGCTTTTCCAAGAGAAATGGTATTGTTCCATTTTTGTGCATTTTCCTTATATTATACCTATTACATTATGCCCAAAAATAGATTGAATGGAGCTGGAACATGTCTATGCCTGTCTTTGGGCAGCTATGAAGCGCTGCGTAGGAACTAATGCCGATATCCTACTCTTCGGAATACATTAAATAAATAAATGCCCGCTTTGTCCTTTGAAATTTTGGTATTTTTTGTCATATATTAGTATCCATTTCTGTTGTATAGTGATACATGGGTTGCAGTATAAGCAGGAACATCGTTTCTAGGATGTTGATATGGTATGTTGGGTGTCATATTTAAGTATAGTATAAGCACATGGGAATATCATGAGGACATATTTGGGATGCCAGAATATGTCACAGGATATTCCATTATGAGATTATTGTCATAATGATTGAGATCATTGTATTAATGACTGTAAGGCTATATAATGCCAATGAGACAATCAATAAAATAATCAACTAATTTCAACATGGTATCAGAGCCAAGTTTCCACAAACCCTAGCCGTCACCAAGCTTCCACAAACCCACAGGAGGATTTCCTAGATCTCCTCCACCGAACTCTTCCACGCCCCCCCTTCTTCCCTTCTCCGCCCTTCGCAGGCCGCCCTTCGCTGTTGCTGCCCCGTCCCGCTACTGCTGCGGCTGCTGCGACTGCTGCTGCTGCGACGGCGGCTGTGACATACGTGCTGCCGCCTCCTCCGCACCAGCACGAAACAACGCCTAATAGGGATGCGTAGATCTGAAAAAAGGGGGAACATGTTCGGATCTAGGAGCGGACGACGAGGACGAGCGTGAGTCGTGCAGCGGACGTGACGTGATTGGATAGACGACGCATCGATGGAGGAGATCATCAAGAAGCTAGATTCTGCAGAGGTGGCGACGTTGATGAAGTTGTTGACGATGTCGGCTGGTGAGAACACGACACGAACGTCGCCGGAGTTGAAGCTTCCCTCCATCGATCTGAAATTAGATGGACCAGCCACCTATCTGAGTTGGTCACGGCGGGTGAGAAGAACACTCGCAGGAAAAAACATGTAGAGGTTCCTGACGGGCGAGACGACAGAGCCGGACGAGGACTCGACAGGACGCGATGAGTGGAAGTCCACTCATATGGTGATCTACATCTGGCTTCTCAACTCCTTAGTCCAGTCTATTGCCGCCACAGTAGACGGTATTGAGATGGTGAAAGATGTGTGGGAGAAGTTGAGAAGGATCTATGATGGTGTGGGGAACAACTTACGGGTCTTCCAGATAAAGGGAGAGATTGATGACACCGTATAGGGAGAGAAGACGGTGCAGGAGTATGCCACAGAGTTGGAGCGTCTGTGGTTGGATTATGATCACTCCTCAGATCGGGCGAGCTGCGGGGACCCTAAGTGTAAGGAGAGACATGTGTGTCTGCAGGAGAGTACGATAAAGTTCCTTAAAGGGCTGACTGCAGCTTTCGCACAGAGGACGGCCCTACTTCTAGCCCAACCAAAGATCCCTAGCCTTGAAGAGGCTATCTCAGCCATGATCCAGGAGGAGACACGCATCAGGCTGCAAGCCGGGACATGTGGTCCCCCCGAAGCAAAGTCAGCACTAGCGATCACCAGCTCAGGTAACACAAGATCTAAGGGAGAGCCCTAGCAGCATAACCGGCAGTGCTACAACTGTGGGGAGATGGGTCATCATCGGTATGCTTGTACCAAACCACCTAGGGAGGGAGATTCAGGTGGTGGACGAGGACCGTTCGGCGGACGAGGATATAATGGAGGACGTGGTCGTGGTCGAGGGGGTAGACGAGGCGGCCGAGGAGGTTATCGGGCGAACCTCCTGATATCAGAAGGGAACAGAGAAGCTGATGGCACCTTTACTGTGGAGGACCAGGCACTGGGAGACATGAGGAGTAGAACAGAGGAGGCGTCCACCTTATTCTTTGTTAGGGGCAACGCTGCCATGTATGCCCATCCATCAGAAGGTCATGACGAATCACTTGCCCTTGCGTCTATCTCTTCCCTTAAATCATCAGACTGGATTATCGACTCGGAAGCATCTCGGCATGTGACGGGGAATGCTAGTGAGTTTTCTTCCTACACTCACCTAGCATCAGCAGACAGCATTCAGACAGCTGATGGCACTTTCCAGCCAGTGGTCGGTAAGGGTACTGTTAATTGTACAGGTTCAGTAAGATTATCCAATGTTTTACATGTTCCATCCTTTCCAGTCAGTCTCTTGTCCATTAGTTCTATAATCCTCCAACTTAAATGCATTGTTTGTTTTGATATTCCTAAGGTGACCTTCCAGGAGAAAGGGACAGGACGAAGACTTGGGACTGGCACTTGGCATGAGGGACTGTGGTACCTAGATCGAGAAGGACTGGACTCAGCATTGGTATCTATGGCAGAGAAGGCTGGCATGGAAGGACTGCAGCAGAGGACTGAGGATACCTTGATACTCCATCATCGGAGGATGGGACATTCTTCCTTTGATACTCTAAGTAAGTTGTATCCAGAGATTTATGCAAAAACAAATAAAGAGAAATTAGTATGTGATGCGTGCGAGTTAGGAAAACTTACTAGGACCTCATATGTTGGCACGGGTCATAGGAGCACTTTTGCTTTTGAGGTAGTACATTCTGATGCCTGGGGTCCATGTGCTACTAACACTATGAATGGTTATAAGTACTTTGTTTCTTTCATTGAGTGTGCCTCTCGTGTTACCTGGTTATATTTGATGAAAAATAAGAATGATGTACCTGCTTGTTTTCGGGATTTCCATAAGCATGTCCAGACTCAGTACAAAGCAGTTGTGAAGGTACTGAGGTCTGACAATGGAACAGAGTATACTAACAGGACGCTTGCAGAATACTTGTCAGCACACGGAATACAGCATCAGACCACCTGTGCATACACATCAGCACAAAATGGAGTTGTAGAAAGGAAAAACAGACACCTTCTGGAGGTCGCAAGAAGTATGATGATCGACATGAATGTCTCACAGAGTCTGTGGGGACATGCAGTGTTGACAGCAGCTCAACTCATCAACAGGATGCCCTTGAAGGTCCTCGGATGGAAGTTCCCATGTGAGGTATTGCAAGGCAATAATAGTGGGATACTCCCACTGAAGGTGTTTGGGTGTGTGTGTTTTGTGAAGGACAACAGGCCATCAGTTGGAAAACTTGACCCTAGAGCGGTCAAATGCATCTTCGTAGGCTACTCGGCGACCCAAAAGGGGTATGTGTGCTGGAGTCCAGTAGAGAAGAAGAAGTTTGTCAGTATGGATGTCCACTTTCGGGAGCATGAGCCATACTACCACCAGGACGGAACTTCACACAACACGCCAAATACTGCCAGTATTAGGCGAGAGGGGGAGATGGAGAACTTGGTGGTAACCGATTTAGAAGTTTGGCATGGAGGCACGGAGAAGGGACAAGAAGGTGAAGGTGTTATGCCTACGGCTCAGGGAGAGTTACTTACCTACAGCAGGAGAGAGAAGCAAACTGCAGGACCAGTACCGACAATGCCAGTGCCAAGTCCCTTGCCTGCGTTCGTCCCAACTCCTGAGGCACCGACACCAACCCCCCTTCAGGTGATACCCCCTCCTTCACAAGATATCATTCCTCCTACTTCTACTCCTCCCACACCACTATCTGTACGGAGGACCACTCGCAACAATGCAGGAAATCCTCCAAACAGATGTGGTTGGGATATTTCTCAGTTTGTTTCTGTGTCGGACACAGGACACTGTGTCGGACACAGGACACTGTGTCGGACACGACTCGGACACGTTTTCGACCCTGTTTTCGGGTCCCCTTCAGGTATGTGTAACTTTCGCCTCGTAGCTCCGTTTTCAATTCTGCAAATTGCGTTGTGAAGCCTGTGTGACCCTCTCGGTGTCCGGACAAACTGTTCGGGACATCGCGGCCTGTGGCGATCGCACACCGCGATCCAAAAACAGGAAAAACCAGACCCTGTTTCACCCCAGAACCGAGTACGTCCCGCCAAACGGGACCACTTGGTCGCGTGCGGTCTTCACAGATATGTGCGCAGCGTCGATACGGACGTGTGAGATTTCACGGAAGCTGATTCGGGTGTGCGTGCACACCGGAATCAACGCGTATCCGCGGACATCGCCCCGTATCCGCCTTTTCGGCAATTCACCCTAATTTCGTGTACACTCGTCGGATCGAGACGAAACTTGCGCCATCGGACTCGTAGCAATACGCTGGTCCTGTGGGTCAAGTTTGGTTCGATTCTGAGAACGTTGACGAAATCGCGTGTCGTGGGCCCCACAGGCCCCGCTCGACGGGCGATTTGTGTTCGGCTCATCGGAATCCAAATCTGGAAGTTCCGTTGGGTTCGTATCAGCGTTCCTGACCTGTTGACACTAAGTTTGGTGAATTTGGAGACCTTTGACCCGGACACGTTTTTCGGTGCAAAGCGGGCCCAACGGCGGACCCCGTTTTGACCCGAAACTGCCGTTTTTGCCCTTGTCTCCAAATTGGACCCAAGGACAGGCGTTTCTAGCTATTTGACATCTTCTGAGCATGATGGTAATGTCTGTTTCAGCTTTTGGACTCATCTGTGAAAATTTCTCCCAAGAATCTAATTAATCAGATCCAAACAACAGGCAAGTACCTGCACTTCAAGTTAATCTTTATATTGTGATAATTAAATTCCCTGCTCTACTAGTACTCTTGCTGATTACATGCAGTGTTAGAATACTATATTTCATGTCTTGAATATTTGGAATTCATGTCTTGTTTCTCATGTCGGGTGGGAGAATACTGAAAGGCATGTAGTTTACCCTTCCCCTTGCCGTGAATAATAGCTGTTGGTACACGACTGTCCTTCAGCCGGATCTCGATTATTCGTGACTAATAGCCGTTCAAGACGGCCGGATTAGCCTTATAAACCCCTACATGCCAACTAAGTATTCTAAAAACAAACACAAGTTTCATACAGATAGTTTCTAGTCATGTTATCTTTCTTGCTGACTGTGATAGTTTCACTCTGCTCATTTACTTCTGTTTTCTCATATTCCTGTTTATAGTTGTGACTCTGAGATATTGACATTCTTTATGCAATTTTCCTTAACATGATATTCAATAATTAATTGTCATAATTATTTAGTTTAACCTTGTTGTGCACTGTGTACTCTGCTCCTTTCCTGACTGGATCTGTTGATTTAGGCGATGATGAGGACCTTGCCCCTACCTATTATGGTCCATATGAGGGTACAGACGATACCTATGAGGAGCCAGACCCTACCCAGGAGACCCCTGCTGCTGAGTAGCTTTTAGTAGCTATCTTTTATTTCTGTTCTTATCTTATTTAATCGGGTTTGTCCCCGATTTTATTTTGGAATTCTTGTACTAAACATTTGAATTGTGTCTCATTCATTTCAGTTGCAAAATTTAAGTTTCTATTCTCATTATTATCTTGCCTATGATAAATTGTGAATGAGTTAGATTAGTTAGATGGATTGACCTAGACAGCGTACTACCGCCGACTCTGCGGCGTAGGCTGGACGTACCCACGTACTCGTGCCCGAACTTCCGGGTGCGGGTCGTGACACGTTTTTATGGTGGCCCATGCAGGTCCTTATCCTTAAATAGGGTAATACCCTAGGACAGGGTATGGAATAAGATTGAGGATTCTAGGGAAAGCTCATTCACAGTATAGCGTCCTTATTTCGATTCTTGATATCATTGCTGCTCAATTTTTTTTTCTATCGCCCTTGATTTCCAAGTATTCTATTCTGATCTTCCTATCCCTTAATCTTTCAGAATGGTCCAGACCAGGAACACAGTAGGAGGCACATCAGAACCAGCTGAGCAGAATGTGCCCGAGACTCTTGCACTTCCACCGCCTCCATCTGTTCCGGCAGTTACTCTAGATGGGGCACAACTACTTGGAGTGTTCCAAGGATTAGTGGAATCCCAGAAGGAACAGACTGCACTTCTGCGGACCAGCCTCTCAGAAGCTATTAAGTCCCAGGAGTCGCCACTCAAGAGGCCAGGAAGTGCTAAAGACTTCAAGAACCTTAGGCCTCTGGAATTTTATGGAACTGAGGGCATTCTCTACGCTGATGAGTGGATAGAGAATGTCGAGAGACTCCTGAAGACTGCTCGGGTTCCCGATGATCTCAAAGTGGAATCCGCTAGCCTGCAACTGTTCGATATTGCTCGAACCTGGTTCAGAGATGAACCCCAACTATCTGCTCCCGACGTCACCTGGGAGGACTTCAAGAGGCTATTCAAGGAGAAATTTTATCCCGAAGTGGCTCGGGAAGCTCTCGAAAGCCAATTCGAGAGACTGGAACAAGGTAACATGACTGTTGATGAATATACTGCTGAATTTAGCAGGTTAAGCCACTTTGCGGAGTACATGGTTCGTACCCCGGAGGACAGAGCCCGAAGATTCAAGAAGGGGCTATCTCCGGATATCCGCCTTGCTGTCACCACCAGCCGAGCTCGCACCTATGAAGAAATCCTGAGCGTGGCACAAGGAGTCGAGAGAGACATGGGGCACAAACTGAAGCGAGAAAGAGATACCGGAAATGCGGGACCCAACAAACGCCCTTTTCAACAACAACAACAGCAGAGGGCCCCGCAGCAAAATCAGCGTCCTCCCCCTCGAGCTCCAGCACCCCAGGCTCAAGGACAGAACCAACGAGCTCCCCCTTGCAACTATTGCCAAAAACCAGGCCACACTTGGCAAGACTGTAGAAAGAGGCTAGGTGCTTGCCTCTATTGTGGTTCCCCAGCACATCAATTGAGGGACTGTCCTGTTGCTCAAGGACGTCCAGCTGCACCAAAGGCTCCAGCCCAGACCAGGGCCCCAGCAGCACAACAGAGGGGACCTCCGCTTCCAACTCAACAACAACGCTTTGCTCAGCACCAACAGCAACAACAGAGGGGTGCACCGCAGCAAGGCCGTGCTTATGCAATGACTCTGGAAGAAGCTGAGGCCACAGCAGACGTGATCACAGGTTCTGTGCTTATAAATTCAATACCAGCTATTACTTTATTTGACTCTGGAGCTTCTCATTCATTCATGTCAGTAGATTTCCTTATGAAGCATAACTTAATCACTAAACCCCTTAGGAATTGTTATAAGATCATTACCGGTGGAGGAATCATCCCGGTTAGTGATGCCTGTAACAATTGTCCTATTACATTATGTGGAAGAGTACTGTATGCTAGACTACTTGTAATGCCAGTGCCCAGTTTTGACATTATACTGGGTATGGATTGGTTAAGTCAACATCATGCCACCATAGACTGTCACAGAGGCAGTGTAATCTTCAGACCCCCTTGCAAGCCAGAATTTGAATTTGCTAGAGGTTCTAGAGAAATGGGTAATAACATAATTTGTGGAGCCCTAGTAACAGAAGAATTGCCACCTATCATCTCTGAATACCTTGATGTCTTCCCTGAGGATCTCCCAGGCTTACCCCCAGACCGAGAAGTTGAATTCTCCATTGACTTAGTGCCAGGAGCAGCACCAGTATCTCAGAATCCCTACAGAATCAACAAGAATGAGATAATAGAACTAAATGAACAAATCAAAGAGCTAGAAGACAAAGGTTTCATTAGGTCTAGTGTCTCACCTTGGGGAGCCCCAGTACTATTTGTGCCCAAGAAGGACGGAACATCCAGAATGTGTATTGACTATAGGGCCCTGAATGCCTTGACAATTAAGAATAAGTATCCCCTGCCCAGGATAGATGACTTATTTGATCAGCTGAGTGGAGCTCGAGTATTTTCAAAGATTGATTTAAGGTCTGGTTACCACCAAGTAAGGGTGAGAAAGGAAGACATCCCTAAAACTGCTTTCAATACCCGGAACGGACACTACGAATTCTTAGTAATGCCGTTCGGGTTGACGAATGCTCCAGCAGTTTTTATGAACCTAATGAACAGAGTTTTCCAGCCATACCTAGACAAATTTGTAGTGGTCTTTATTGATGATATTTTGATCTACTCCAAGACCCCCGAAGAACATGAAGAACATTTGAGGTTAGCATTGGAGACTTTGAGGGAGGAAAAACTTTATGGAAAATTATCCAAATGTGCTTTCTTCCTAGACAAAGTAGAATTCTTGGGACATGTTGTGACTGGAGATGGAATAGCAGTAGATCCTAAGAAGATAGCTGCAGTAGAATCCTGGCCCACTCCAGACTCTGTAGCTGAGATTAGAAGTTTCCTGGGACTAGCTGGCTACTATCGGAAGTTTGTGAAGGACTTTGCTAGAATTGCGGAGCCCATGACGAAATTAACAAGGAAGGATGAAGAGTTCACCTGGACTGAAGAATGTCAGCATGCTTTTGAGGAGTTGAAGAAAAGCCTGACTTCTGCCCCTATTCTGACCTTACCCTCTGGAACCGGAGGTTTCGCTATTTATAGTGATGCTTCTGGAAAAGGTCTAGGTTGTGTACTGGAACAGAACAAGAAGGTAATAGCATATGCCTCTAGACAGCTTCGACCTCATGAAAAGAATTATCCAACTCATGATTTAGAATTGGCAGCTGTCATTTTTGCTCTTAAACTTTGGAAGCATTATCTTTATGGAGAAAGGGTGGAAATATTTACAGACCATAAAAGTCTAAAATATATCTTCACCCAGAAAGAGCTAAACATGAGGCAAAGAAGGTGGCTGGAACTAATGAAAGACTTTGATATCACTCTTCAATATCACCCTGGGAAGGCAAATGTAGTTGCTGATGCTCTAAGCAGGTATCCTATGGCGATGTACCTGACTATGGACAGACACCTACTGGAGGACTTGGAAAGTTTAGGTATTGAAGTAATTATCCCAGGAAAAGAAGGCCAAATGATGAACTTGCAGATTCAGTCTACTCTAATGGACAAAATCAAGGAGACTCAATTTCAAGACGAAGGCCTGCGAAGCCTTCGAGGTCAAGTGCAAGCTGGATTAGTAGAAGATTTCAGAATTCATGAAGATGGATCACTGAGGCATGGCGATAGATTATGTGTACCTCAAGGAGACATAAGAGAAGAAGTTATGCAAGAGGCGCACAGATCGCAGTACTCTATACATCCAGGAGCCAACAAGATGTACAAGGACCTGAGGACGCATGTTTGGTGGCACGGCATGAAAAGAGAAGTAGCCAGGTTCGTGTCTCGTTGTTTAGTGTGCCAGCAAGTTAAGGCTGAAAGACAACGACCTGGAGGATTGCTTCAACCACTACCCATTCCGGAGTGGAAGTGGGAACATATCACAATGGATTTTGTTTCCGGTCTTCCAAGAACACCTAATGGTAAGGATGCAATCTGGGTGATAGTGGATAGACTGACCAAGTCGGCACATTTTCTACCTTTCAAAGTGGGGCTATCTACAGAGAAGCTGGCAGATCTATATATCAGACATATTGTTAAGTTGCATGGGGTTCCAGTAAGTATTGTCTCCGACAGAGATTCAAGGTTCACCTCTCACTTCTGGAAGAGCTTACAAGCCAGTTTGGGAACTCAACTCAAATTCAGCACAGCTTATCATCCCCAAACCGATGGGCAATCGGAACGTACAATCCAGACCCTTGAAGATATGCTCCGTACATGTGTTCTGGATTTTGGAGGATCCTGGGAAGACTATTTACATCTGGTGGAGTTCTCTTATAATAACAGTTATCAAGCCAGCATCGAGATGACTCCATTTGAAGCGCTGTATGGACGAAGATGTCGTACCCCGCTATCATGGGACGACGTTGGAGAAAGAGCCCTGCTGGGACCAGAGATGGTGATCGATTCAGCTGAGAAGGTAAAGCAAATAAGGGACAGACTTCGAGTGGCTCAAGACAGGCAACGACATTGGGCAAATAGCCACCGAAGGCCCTTAGAATTTGAGGTAATTAAATTTATAAAATTCAAGTCAATTTAAACATTTTGATTATGGAACTAAGACTTGATTATGACTCTATTTTAAGGTTGGAGAGCTGGTGTTCTTAAAGATTTTCCCGACACGTGGCACCATTAGGTTCGGAAGGAGTGGAAAACTCAGCCCAAGATTCATCGGACCTTTTGGCATACAGGAGAAAATCGGAGAAGTGGCATACCGACTGGCATTGCCACCCTCTCTGGATGGAGTACATAACGTCTTCCACGTGTCGCAGCTGAGGAAGTATGTGTCAGACCCCAGTCACATTTTGGATCACTCAGAGCTCGAAGTAGGCCCAAGTTTGACTTACCAAGAGCAACCCGTGGAGATCCTGGATCGCTCGGAGAAAGTCCTACGGAACCAGGTTATCTCCCTGGTTCGCGTAGCTTGGAAGCATCATTCTCCCGGCGAATCCACCTGGGAGCGAGAAGACGAGATTAGAGAGCGATACCCCTATCTTTTTGAACCCTGAGGTATATTGTAATTTCCGGCCTTTCTTTTCGTCCCATTGTTATTTTTAAATTTCGAGGACGAAATTTTTGTAAGTTGGGTAGGTTGTAAACCCCCTGAATTTTCAAAATTATTAAATCTTGGATTTTTTCCGATTTTCTGGAATTTTCTGTGAATTTTCTGTAATTAAAATCAAGGCTTTTAATTAATAAATGATTTTTTTGTTGGCAATAAATAATATTAAAATATCATGAAAATAACATTTTTGGGTGTAAAATAGAAAATTGGACTTAGGGTAATTTTTCTGGATTTTTCTGGGCCTCAGAGCTATTTTTAAATGCCTAAAAACAATTTTCTAATTAATTAATTAAATTAATTAATTAATTAATTATTTATTTATTTATTTATTATTTATCTATTTTATTTTTATTTTTTCTTTTCTTTTTGGCCCGCGGCCCGTTGGGCCGCGGCCTGGCCCGTAGCCCAGCCCACCCGTTCCTTGGGTCGGGTCGGGTTCAACCGAACCCGACCCGCCGCAGCAACCCGACCCGCCGACTGAGCCCCCACGATCCCCGACTTCCCCGGCCGCCCTCCGCGCGCAGCGCCGCCCCCCGCGCGGTGCGCCGCTCCCCGCGGCCCACGTCCCTCTCGCCCCCGCCTTGGCCGGCCCCCCGCAACCGCCTACCCCCCCTATTTATACCCCACTCCCTCGCCCTAACCCTAGCCACCGCCTCCGCCACCACGCGCCGCAGCCGCCTCGCTCCTCGCCGTGACCCGCCGACCGCCGACGACTCTTTCCCCCTCTCTCCTCCCTCGGCGCCGCCGCCGTCGACGAACCGCAGCCGCAGCAGCAGCACACAGCAGCAGCCGCAGCCTCCGGCCGCCGCCCTGAGCCGCCGCCGTCGCCGCCAACCGACGCGCCGCCCCTCGGCGAGCCATCCCCGGCCCTCTCCGGCGTCTCTCCGGCCTCCCTCCGCCGTGTGCCGCCGAAACCCTAGCCCTAATCACTGTTCCTGTGTCGGACACAGGACACTGTGTCGGACACGACTCGGACACGTTTTCGACCCTGTTTTCGGGTCCCCTTCAGGTATGTGTAACTTTCGCCTCGTAGCTCCGTTTTCAATTCTGCAAATTGCGTTGTGAAGCCTGTGTGACCCTCTCGGTGTCCGGACAAACTGTTCGGGACATCGCGGCCTGTGGCGATCGCACACCGCGATCCAAAAACAGGAAAAACCAGACCCTGTTTCACCCCGGAACCGAGTACGTCCCGCCAAACGGGACGACTTGGTCGCGTGCGGTCTTCACAGATACGTGCGCAGCGTCGATACGGACGTGTGAGATTTCACGGAAGCTGATTCGGGTGTGCGTGCACACCGGAATCAACGCGTATCCGATGACATCGCCCCGTATCCGCCTTTTCGGCAATTCACCCTAATTTCGTGTACACTCGTCGGATCGAGACGAAACTTGCGCCATCGGACTCGTAGCAATACGCTGGTCCTGTGGGTCAAGTTTGGTTCGATTCTGAGAACGTTGACGAAATCGCGTGTCGTGGGCCCCATAGGCCCCGCTCGACGGGCGATTTGTGTTCGGCTCATCGGAATCCAAATCTGGAAGTTCCGTTGGGTTCGTATCAGCGTTCCTGACCTGTTGACACTAAGTTTGGTGAATTTGGAGACCTTTGACCCGGACAAGTTTTTCGGTGCAAAGCGGGCCCAACGGCGGACCCCGTTTTGACCCGAAACTGCCGTTTTTGCCCTTGTCTCCAAATTGGACCCAAGGACAGGCGTTTCTAGCTATTTGACATCTTCTGAGCATGATGGTAATGTCTGTTTCAGCTTTTGGACTCATCTGTGGAAATTTCTCCCAAGAATCTAATTAATCAGATCCAAACAACAGGCAAGTACCTGCACTTCAAGTTAATCTTTATATTGTGATAATTAAATTCCCTGCTCTACTAGTACTCTTGCTGATTACATGTAGTGTTAGAATACTATATTTCATGTCTTGAATATTTGGAATTCATGTCTTGTTTCTCATGTCGGGTGGGAGAATACTGAAAGGCATGTAGTTTACCCTTCCCCTTGCCGTGAATAATAGCTGTTGGTACACGACTGTCCTTCAGCCGGATCTCGATTATTCGTGACTAATAGCCGTTCAAGACGGCCGGATTAGCCTTATAAACCCCTACATGCCAACTAAGTATTCTAAAAACAAACACAAGTTTCATACAGATAGTTTCTAGTCATGTTATCTTTCTTGCTGACTGTGATAGTTTCATTCTGCTCATTTACTTCTGTTTTCTCATATTCCTGTTTATAGTTGTGACTCTGAGATATTGACATTCTTTATGCAATTTTCCTTAACATGATATTCAATAATTAATTGTCATAATTATTTAGTTTAACCTTGTTGTGCACTGTGTACTCTGCTCCTTTCCTGACTGGATCTGTTGATTTAGGCGATGATGAGGACCTTGCCCCTACCTATTATGGTCCATATGAGGGTACAGACGATACCTATGAGGAGCCAGACCCTACCCAGGAGACCCCTGCTGCTGAGTAGCTTTTAGTAGCTATCTTTTATTTCTGTTCTTATCTTATTTAATCGGGTTTGTCCCCGATTTTATTTTGGAATTCTTGTACTAAACATTTGAATTGTGTCTCATTCATTTCAGTTGCAAAATTTAAGTTTCTATTCTCATTATTATCTTGCCTATGATAAATTGTGAATGAGTTAGATTAGTTAGATGGATTGACCTAGACAGCGTACTACCGCCGACTCTGCGGCGTAGGCTGGACGTACCCACGTACTCGTGCCCGAACTTCCGGGTGCGGGTCGTGACACTCGACATCCTTCTCCCTTCACCTTTGATTGTGGCCCACTATTTTCTTTAAAATCTCTCGCATCAAAGTTCCCTAATTAGGAAAGTACATTTTTACAAGTTTTGAATTGCGGCAAGCAAGAGAGCTCCCCTTCTTCGACTTTGGCTTACCATCTTGTTTGGCCTTGCAGGTTCCCTTTCCAACCCACTATGTAGTAATTGGTATCCTCTAGGCTCACTTCTTTAAGCTCTCAATGTGGACTATTTGATTGACTTTTGGGGCTTTTGGATTAGAACTCCGACTTTGTCGTCTCCGCTTCAATACCAAACTCATGCCCGACTCACATGGACAAGACAAACATTAATAAGCATTCATCATACAGTTGACTTGCAATGCCTTTATGAGCGAAGCTAGATTTCCATGGTGTTTGGTAGCATGGATCCAACCGAAACTTGTGCTTCCATCGTAATTTGTGCCACATATTGGAACATCGAGAGATGACTGTCCGGTGAACCATCTAACACGTGTATTCTTCAATCAGCCTCTTTCAACAACCATCAGTGGGTGTTGCCCCTGATGCTGTGTAGTTGTGATTCTTCTGAGTTCCTAGATCCAAGATCACGCATATGATGCTATGCTCTTCTGCATCCTACTGACTAAGATTGGCGTAATGCGTCCATGCCAAATAGTTGCGCAACATCTCATTTTAGCTGCCAGGAATGCCCATAAGTTGCGTAATGATGAAACTTGAACTTGTAAGTCATCTTGCAATTCTCAGATGAATATAGCGTAGTTGGGTTCTCAAGCTTCGTGGTGAGCCGTGCTGCCACAATGTTGATGTAACATCTCGCTGGCATCCTTATATGAACTGGCTCTTGACCATACAGATTGCTAGTTGCTTTTTAAGAAGTGAGAAAACCATTCTTCTTTCTTGTACTACAGGGAGAAATGCCTAGAAATTCATTTCATTGTCGATGGTAGAACTCAGATTCTATTGGGAAAGCTTGATTGATACCTAACTGACTAGATTGTGCTGACATACTTGTGGCTAACTTGTAGCTTGGTGGTAAATGCCTGATAGCATTTTTGCTCTTTCCAGGATAATAGAGCAAGGCCCAGTGCCTTGTTGGCGATGGCTGTTGGTATCTCACAAAAGAAGAGCGTGGATACTCTAGTCAGTAAGGTATGAGCACTTTGAAGTCTATCATAAATTAGTGAAAGGATGATATCATTGTGCAATATATTTAACGGCATCTAATATATTATACACTTATTTTAGTTCAGTTTCTCAAAGCAAATTGTTCCATTATACTCTTCCATTATGATGAGAATGTAAATGGATGGCGTGATCTTGATTGGAGTGACAAAGTGGTACATATAGTTGGTCATAACCAAACAAAGTGGTAACTATTTTCTTCTTTTAAATAGAAATCTTTGCTCTATCAAATATGAGTACATGTTTTGGAGTTTGCATAGAACTTAAATATCTGTAGCTTGTGTATATGTAATTATATTCTTCAATTGTCTCCCTGCACGTATTTGTCTTTCTAATAGAGAGGAGTCCACTTTATATTAAGTGTCAACTATAACTTCCAATAGCATATCTATAGCAACACATGCTCATTGGCTACATCATGATATATTATACAGTACTATGTAAATATGCAAACACATGCTAATGTTTATTGAGCTTTTTGAATCATTTCCAGCTTCTCTGAACTCAATTGTTCATTTACTCATGGAATGTTCCTAACATTCACAAGTTTGTTATGATATCGGTAAAGTTTGTTTTAATATTCACAAAAAATTCATGGGTGTTGGGATGTCTTGAATCCTAATTATATTGTCTGCTCCTCAAGTTTCTTCAGTTACACCAAACGGTAAGGACCTTTTTGAAGTGAAGTGAGTCTGAAGGGCAGAGGGTTCCATGTGGTTCCACCCACACCCGAGTTTTTGGGTGTATATTGTTTTCTGTACCTGCTATTAGTTGAGGGGTATTTTGGGGATTTGGAATATCCTAATTAGTGTAGGGTTTCTAGGGTATCTAGATAGTCGTCATCTAATCATATTGTATTGTGAATCATCTGGAAATAGTGGAAGAAGAAAATTGTTTTATGAAGAAGAAAATTGTTTTATGTTGCCCATGTTTTTTTTTTCTCCTCATTTTGGTTCCCATGTAAAATTCGTTTCTCATATGCCTTTTTCTTTCTGTTCGTTTTTTTGTTTTATCTCGATTATCCGTAATAATGCGCTATTGAAAAATAATCATTAGGAAAAATTGAGGTTCTTTGGCTTATTGTGTCATAGGGATGAATCATGATTAGCTTCTATCATTGGTCAGTGTTGGACCGAAGCTATTTTTACAAGCGTGTTTCTCCATAAGTGAATTCTGTCTTCTGTCCTTGGTAGTGTTTCCCCATACCAGAAACTTTGAAATTGTGCTTTGCATGTTTGGTTGTGCATGTTTTGTTCTTGCTCCTCTGTTCAAACATAAATTATTCTTACGATCTGCTGTTTGTCTTCTTTGAATACAATACTTAACACAAGGGGATATAAAACAAATGACTTCAGATTTCTTGTCATGTCTTCTATGAGCCTTAATATACTCTACCATATCCTCCATCTCTATTACCACCTCCCACACTTGCCCTTCATATCGAATTTGAGACTACTATACACACTACCTTTTCCATGATGACCCCATGAGTCTTTCAACGTCGTGATCAGTCTAGTGCTACCTCAGATACCACATCACATGTTCCCACTGAGCTTGTAGTTGAGACCATCATTCCTATCTTGACGGATCCTTTTGCATAATATCCTCTTTCTTTGCATCCCTCTGACCCATCCGTCAGACTGTTAGATAGGTTCACATATATGTATTCTGCTCTTCAGACCTTCCTTTCAGCTACATCCACTCACTAGGAACTCAGTTCTCGAAGCTGATACCATATTTGAGTAGCAATAGGATATGTCCGACGAGCTTCAGGCATATAACACCCATACTTGAGATCTTCCAAGAAATCACCAATCAATTGCAAATAAGTCTACATAATTAGAACTTCAACTGGTTATACCATTGATCGGTACAGGTACAAGGCTCATCTACCTTCTCGTGGTTTCTCTCTGCAGCATGACATTAACTACAGTTAGACTTTTACTCCTATGGCTAACATGACAATGATTCACACACTTCTAGGACTTGTTTCCGTTGTCTATCCATCGGACAGATGTGAAGAATGCCTTCACGGAGTTTTGACTGAGGATGTTTACATGAAACTTCCTGTTGGATTTTCTCATTAATCAGGACATATTTACCATCTCCCAAAATGATTTATGACCTAAAGCAACCCCCTGCCCCCAAGCATGGTTCTCCATGCAATGACAGTCCACCCTGTTGATTCACTTTCTGAACGATCCAACCATATCCCTTAGGGACTTTACTATTTCTGTGTTGGTGATAGCAACCAAGGTCAAATTATGCAAGCTAAAGAAATCTTGCATTCGTCAGTTTGAGAGTTTTAGATTTAAGACCTGAAGTATCTCCACTCTTTCCTTGGTGTCGAGGTTGGGCACTCCTCACACGAGTATCTTTTCTCTCAACAAAAGCTCATTATTGAGTTTTTTGACAAAGCTGATATTGTTGATACTCGGACTACATCTATGCCTACGGAGCTGAATGTTGAGCTGCGTCCTGGAAATTTGGTCCATCTCATATGAGTCAGCCTGACATCTCCCATGTCATTCATAGTTTCATACTGTCAGGTAGTTTGTTTTATCTCCCCACATTACTCATTATGAAACTCTGTGCGTTCTTTGGTATCTAAGAGGCACTATCAAAGGTCTCTCTTCTTCTTTGCATTCTCGTACTTGTGACTTTGTACATATATCAACACTGATTAGGCTAGCGATGTATCTGATCGGAAGTCAACTATTGGCTTATGTATCTTTCTTGGCGACTCCTTGATATTTTGGAAGTCCAAGAAACAAAAAATAGTGTCTCGATCTTGTGCAAATGCTAAGTATCGCGCCATAGCTGCCACTACTGGAGAGAATGTGTTGTTACATCACCTTCTTGCTTACACAATGTCATCATTTTCACAACCACTTCTCTACATTGCAATAACATCAGGGTCGTCAAGATTGTCACCAATCTGGTTTTTCAGGAGCGCATGAAGCATATTGAGATGCTATTTCTTGCAACGCCATTATCTCGATGCACAATCTCTCTTCCATTCTCAGTTCCCAACTACAAATTACTGACCTTTCTGCCAAGGCACACAATTTTCAACAGCAGTCTTTTCTGATTAGTGAACTCTCGTTGGTTTATTCATCGTGAGTTTGTGAGGGTTAAGTATATTGCGTTGGTAATAGTTGTCTTTTGTAGATTTTAGTTTTTTTTTAGTTTTTTTCCTGCTTCTTTATTCCATTGGCTAGACTAGCTAGGCCCCTTATAATCCCTTCTATACTTATCTGGCCTTGAGCTAAAGAAAGTATCCTTTCCTTACAGAGTCATAGTCTAACAATATTGCCTACTTCATTTAAAAAAAAATCTTGACTGGCTAGTTTCCTTCACTTTCCATAGCTCTGACATAGCTGACGGGTTCCAAATGTTCATGTTATAGATAGTATTTTCGATGGATATATAGAGGTTTACATTTAAGGTTACTTGTTGCAGGTGGTTTGCGAAACGTTTCTTGCATCCGGATATTGTATCCATTTATGATTACATCTTTTTGTGGGATGAGGACTTAGGCGTGGAGAACTTTGATCCTGGAAGGTACATTCTATTATTAATTTAGATGTATGTTTGTTCAATGAAACATTTGAAGTGGCAAAAAGTATCTGATGATTCTTGGCCCCTCTTTGTTCTGATGGACAACTTTGATCTTTTTGTTACTTTCTTGAGTATGGGGTTTGTGGTTTGCGATCAAGCCACTTGTCGAAGTAGTAAAGATGTTGAAGTGCATTGGGCACTATTTCTTATCATCACGATGACGATATCTTTCATATAACTAAAGTAATATGGTTGAAGTGAATGCTTCTAAAGTGTTATGTAACTATATATCACTCTTTAAATAGAAAATGCTTTGTGAAAATGTTGGAGAACTAATTAAGATGTCCAAAAAATTGAGCGCATCTGAAATGAGAATGCTTATATGGATGAACTGTAAGCACTAGGAGAGATGCCAAAAAATAAGTGAATGTTAGAGGTGGTGCGAGTTGAGGATAAGATTAGAGGCAATCCTTTAGGATGGTTTGCAGGAAGTTGACCAAGGATGCACCCTTTAGGATTTGTGAACTGATCTTTGTTCTAAGGTGCTCTTGGTCTAGCGTAGCCCTAAATGAACATTGATCAAGCTGATAAAAGAGATGACATTTGTAAATGTTAGAGACGGGATGGCCGTTGAAGAAAAAAAGTAGGTTTAAAGTAGCTGATCCCAATAATTTGAGATAAGGGATTTGTTATTGTTGCTGTTCTAATGTATTCTGGGAAGTACATATCTATCAGTAACTTCTGCGACAACGTAAATTGCTCTTTAAGGTATCATTAGCATTGTATATTTTTTGTCGTATTATAGATGAATATTCATCTCTATCAAATGTTCCCATATGCCTTATCGAACTTGTGTAGCCATTTGTATTGTATGGCCTTGAACAGTAGGATTGCTGCACTTTTGCAATACATTTGACATGTATTCCCCAATTTCAAAAGGTATTCTGGTTTTTAACATGGTCACCAAGAAATATAAACAATTTGAGACCAGAAGAACTTTGAGCTAAAAACTGGAACATTATTTATCTGCATTTTGCTGATTATGCACTATGCAAACACCCTACTTTAACCAATTCTGGTTCAAACATTTTTGATGTCCACATCTGCAGGTATATGCAATTGATGTTTTCTGAAGGATTAGAAATTTCACAGCCTGCTTTGGATCCTGAACTATCATCTGAAATCCATCATCGAATTACAGTTCGAGACAGAAAAGTGAAGGTCCACAGGTGAATTTGATATTTCAAACTACAATTTTTCTTCTGCATACACTTCCGTTTTATTCTGACACTTCAGTTACATATCCTTTACTCATATTTTGACTAGGCGGGTATATGATTATCGTGGAAGTTTGAACTGCTCTGATGAAAGCAAAGGACCTCCCTGCACTGGGTACAGATTTCCATTTTCTAGGAGTTGCTCATCCAAATCATTTGTGCTACATGAAATAGTTCCTTCAACCAACATATCATGTTTCTCACAATACTAATTCAACTCAATTAATACTATTACACTTCATTTTCGTTGCTTAATTTGTAGTATGAGGAGCCGAGACAAAATCACTGGCAACAAGAACAACATGAAAGATATCCAGATGACAAATAACAAGATAAACCAGACTGCAGCTAGCTCTCAATACCTAGATAGATCAAGAAAATTCTCTCCATCATCATGATTTAACGTGAGATTCAATTCAAGAGGTGTATGTGAACGAGTATCAGTAACAACATCTCTGTCAAGAATCTCACCAAAATCTCACCAATGAACTTGAGATTCAACTCAAAACTCAAAAGGTGTATGTGAAAAGTTCTGTTTTCAGAGTAGTGTCGCATAGTGATTAGAAAAACATTATATGAATTTTGTTGAAAAGCTGGTTGTAAGAATAGCTAGTAGTAAATATAGAAAACCATACGCTTGATGCCTGGTTGAGGCTATAGAGGGCCTTGCGAAGATGACAGACCTACACAGAAGAATCAGTCACAAACAATAAGGACTTGTCATATAGGCATCCTTGGATAAATCACCATGAATAAAATTATTCTTCGCAATCCATCTGAGCGAAAGGTCAGCTAGGAACTGATGAGAGAGAGAGCTCAGCTACGAACTGAAAACAACTAATCAAATAGTAGTAATCTTTGCAACAAGAATACAATCATAATTATAACCAATAACTCATTACTGAACAAATCCATCAGCATTGTATTGGCCATTGGTACCATTGACCAAAGTCTTGATCTTGTACACCTAGTTGCAGTTGATTATATACTATGCCAGTAGGCAAGGCTACTGATACATATCAAATTCGTCGAAAAAAGAGAGGGTACAAGTTCCCAAGTATGAGTATGCTCCAAGGCTCGAAATTGCTCAGACAGAGATGTTTGTTGCTCATTTATATTAACAACATTATGACATGACTAACTAAAAACAAGAAAAAGAAAGGACTCAAATGTAACTTAGAAGCAAGAAGGGGGGCGGGGGAGGGAGAGTCTACTTAAGAGTTTAAAGTTGGAAACGTTAGCTAATAATTTTTTTATGTTTATTAATTATTGTTATCAAAATTCATAGATATCTTAATGTTTATTAGAATTTATAAAATCCAGTTCAAAGTTACAGAGAAATTATTCGCATAGTAATTTTTATGATGTCAAGGTAAGTAATCTTTAGTTTCTTATTACTTTAATGAACATGTATTAAAAATCTTCCAACTTTCTTCCAAAAATATCTGTTTTCTTTTAAATTTTTGGTCCAGTTATGGGACAGGAGAAACGCGCTCCCGTTGCATGAGAAACGAGCTCCCAAGTAAGAACTGCCGAATCAAGATTCTTACTAAGATTCGTTGGCCTCCTAGGAGATTCTTTTTTTTTGCCTCCTAGGAGATTATGCCTTCTAAAGGTGTTATAGAAGCAAAGATAGTCAATATCTCTAGGTGCCGATGCGTGTAGAGTTAAGCAACACAACGATATAGGATTCTTGTGATTGGTAGAGTAGTAGGGACATCAGCAACTGTGGATGGATCCTCAATAATAGTGGAACGAGCACGACACTGATAGTCCCCTTAAAGATATAAAAATCGTGAGAATAATAGGATGTGTACTCTCAGAATCAGAACAAAATATCTCGTTTTTGAACAAAAACTGTCTTAACCATTGACGCAAACTCAAGATACCCTAAATAGACCTCAGACTTATGAGACAACAAATACATCCATGTAAAGCGAGTATTGGTATATTAGAATATTCTTGGTATATTTGTTGGGATATTAGAATATTCTAAAGAGGGTTTAATGAGGGTATTAATGTAAGATGAAGGGTTGTAAGGCTATAAATAATCAAAAGATTATCAATAGGGAGACCCCCGACAGTATTACAACTGCGGGAAGGTGGGCCATCTGAGGTATGTTTGCACCAAACCACCCAAGGAGGGAGATTCAGGTAGCGGACGTGGACAGTTTGGAGGACGTGGCGGTGGTCGTGGGGGTCAACGGGTGGTCGAGGAGGTTATCAGGCGAACCTGCTGGTAGCAGAAGGCGAGGAGGAAGCTAATGATGCCTATACTGAGGAGGATAAGGCACTACTGAGCATGTTGGAAGTACTCAGGAGAAAGCAGAGAGCGTCAAGCGATGGAGATAGGAGTGGGACTGAGGAGGCGTCCACCTCAGTCTTCTCCAAAGGTGGCGCTGCCATGTATGCTCATCCATCGGAAGGTACTGATGACTCACTCGCATTTGCATCTATGTCTTCCCTTAGATCGTCGAACTGGATTGTCGATACGGGTGCGTCTCGACACGTAACATGGAATGCTAATGAGTTCTCTTCCTACACTCACCTAGCATCTGCAGAGTATCGGAATCGGTATTGGACCATTCCTATGAGTATCGGGATCGGCGGTATCAGAAGTATTGACGGTTTCAGATCGGAGTTTCGGATTTTTTAGTATCGGAAAGCAAACAACTATTAGTAAATTATTAACATTTTAGAGTATATTTATACATTTATGGATAATTTAAAGTATTTTTAGTGTTGTTTCTTAGTATTTTTGATATTGAATGAAATAGTAGTCACCATTGTCGATTGATTTATATGCGATAGATAAGTTTTTCTCTTTTATATGTTTTTACAACCTTACTATGCTTTTATACCCTTGCTAATTGGTCTTTTTAATTCAATTTTCTTTGTCGAATTGACCGAAAAAGAGACCTTTAATGTCGGTATCGGTCAATATCGGTTATCGGTCGGTATCGGATCGGGACATGCCAAACTGTATCAGTATCGGCCGTATCGGATCGGTATTGGTCGATACTTCAAACTATGCTGTAGACAACATTCAAACAGCCGATGGTACTTTCCAGCCAGTGGTCGGTAAGGGTACTGTCGATTGTACATGTTCATTAAGATTATCCAATGTTTTACATGTTTCTTATTTTTCAGTCAGTCTTTTGTCCATTAGTTCTATAATCCTCTAACTAAATGCATTGTCTCTTTTGATATTCCTAAGGTGATCTTCCAGGAGAAGGAGACGGGACGAAGACTTGGGACTAACACTTGGCATGATGGACTGTGGTACCTGGATCGGGAAGGACTGGATTCGACATTGGTGTCTGTGGCAGAAAGGGCAGGAATGGGAGGACCAAAGATGAGTGCCGAGGATACACTGATACTCCATCACAGGCGGTTGGGGCACTCGTTTGGTTTTTTGAGTAGGTTGTATCCATCTATTTATGAGAAGGCAAATAAGGAGAACCAGTATGTGATGCATGCAATTTAGGCAAACTTACTAGGAGCTCATATGTTGGTGCGGGCCATAGGAGCTCTTCTGTTTTTGATATTATACATTTTGATGTCTGGGGGCCGTGCGTCACAACTACTATGAATGGTTACAAGTATTTTGTCTCGTTTATTGATTGTTCCTCTCGTGTCACCTGGCTGTATTTGATGAAGAATAAGAGTGAGGTCTTTGCTTGTTTCCGGAACTTTCATAAACATGTCCAAACTCAGTACAGAGCAGTGGTGAAGGTACTAAGGTCTGATAATGGAATAAAGTATACCAACAAAGAACTTGAGGAATACCTGTCAGCCCAAGGGATACAAGATCAGACCACCTGTGCATACACATCAGCGCAAAATGGAGTGACAGAAAGGAAGAACAGATACCTTCTGGAGGTGGTAAGGAGCATGATGATCGCCATGAATGTCCCACAAAGTTTGTGGGGGCATGCAGTGTTGACTGCAGCTCGATTGATCAACATGATGCCCTCGAAGGTACTGGGATGGAAGTCTCCATGTGAGATATTGCAAGAAAATAATACTGGAATACTCCCACTAAAGGTATTTGGCTGCGTATGTTTTGTGAAGGACAACAGACCGTCTGTTGGAAAACTTGACCCTAGAGCAGTCAAGTGTGTATTCGTGGGCTATTCGACGACTCAGAAGGGGTACTTGTGCTGGAACCCAGTAAAGAAGAAGAAGTTTGTGAGCATGGATGTTCACTTCAGAAAGTTTGAGCGATACTACCGTCAGGAGGGAACCTCATCCATGAGTAACTCACCTGATACTGAGAGTATAAGACGAGAGAGGAAGATTGGTGAGAGTGTGGTGACCGATTTAGGAGTATGGCATGAAGGAACGTTTGAGGAGGAGCATGAGAGTGAAGAGGAAAGTGAAGCAAACTACTGGACCAGTACCTATAGTGCCAGTGCCAAGTCCCTTTCCTGTGTCCGTCTCAACTCCTGAGACACCTACACCACCACTACCAGATTCTCCTTCAGGTGATATCATTCTTCCTACCCCCACACCATTATCAGTACAGAGGACTACTCGCAGCAATGCGAAAAATTCTCCTGATAGATATGGTTGGGACCTTGCTCAGTTTGTTTCATATAATAACATCTCTTCTCATGGAGCATTCATTGCATCTTTGGATAGTATATTACTGTACCTAACAATTGGCAGGTTGCTAAGAACGATCCAAAGTGAAAATCGGCGATGCACGAGGAGTTAGGCGCTCTTGAGAAGAACCACATTTGGGAACTGGTAAAACTGCCAGAGGGGATGAGGGCAGTCGGATGCAAGTGGATCTTTACTGTGAAGCAGAACCCAGATGGAAAAGTAGTACAAGGTTCGACTGGTAGCAAAATGATACAGTTAGACGTACGACATTGACTATGATGAGACCTTTGCACCAGTGGCGAAGATGAGCACCGTCAGGACCCTGATTTCTTTGGCAGCGAATGGTGGATGGAAGCTACACCAACTTGATATGAATAATGCGTTTCTTCATGGGGATCTAGTGGAGGAAGTGTACATGGAGATACCATCAGGATTCTGCGCCGATAAGATAGTGGGCAAGATCTGCAGGTTGAAGAAGTCCCTCTATGGACTGAAGCCGTCTCCTCGAGCGTGGTTTCACAGATTCAGGAGGGCGATGATGGGGATGTGATATTAGCAGATCAATGCTGATCATACTGTGTTCTTCCGTCGGAGTGGAGGCCACATCACAATGCTTGCGGTATATATGGACAATATGATTATCATAGGAGATGATGAGCAGGAGATTGCCCGACTCAAGGGAAAGCTTGGCAAGGACTTTGAGGTGAAGGACCATGGCCTTCTTCGGTACTTCCTTGGGATTGAGATTGTTCGAGAAGCAGAGGAGATTGTTCTTTCTCAGAGGAAGTATGCGCTGGACCTTCTCACAAAGACAGGGATGTTGGGATACAGATCTGCATCGACGCCGATCAACCAGGGGTTCAAGCTGTGTGCTGAGGCTGGAGAACCAGTTGACCGAGACAGATACCAGAGACTGATGGACAAGTTGATCTATTTGAGCTACACACGTCCTGATATCTGCTTTGCAGTGAGTGTGGTGAGCCGCTACATGCATAACCCAAGGAAGGGTCATATGGACGCAGTGAACCAGATTCTGAGATACTTGAAGGGTGCCCCCGGAAAGGAGTTGTTATTCAGAAAGAATGATCACTTGAGTATCGAGGGCTACTGTGATTCTGACTGGACTAGCTGTACTGATGATAGGAGGTCTACTTCGGGCTATTGCATATTTGTAGGAGGCAACTTGGTCTCTTAGAGGAGTAAGAAGCAGTCGGTGGTGGCCAGATCGACAGCTGAAGCGGAATACAAAGCTATGGCCTTGGGAGTTACAGAGCTGCTATGGCTGAAGAGTATGCTGGTGGAGCTGAAGCTGGATCAAGGAGTCAATATGAAGCTGTGGTGTGACCAGTCAGCCATCAGTTTCGCCAACAATCCAGTGCAGCATGATAAGACCAAACACATCGAGATCGATAGGTTCTTCATCAAAGAGAAGTTGGACCGTGGACTACTGGAGCTAGGTCATGTTCCAACCAAGGAGCAGGTAGCAGACAGTATGACCAAGGGACTTAGTTCTGCAGATATGATTAGAGGATGTGACAAGATGGGCTTAGTGAATATCTTTCGTCCATCTTGAGTAGGAGTGTTGGTATATTAGAATATTCTTGGTATATTTGTTGGGATATTAGAATATTCTTAAGGGGGGTTTAGTGGGGTATTAATGTAAAGGATTGTAAGACTATAAATAGCCAAAAGATTATCAATAAAAAATATAATAATTACTCCAAAATATTCTACAGCGAGTAAAGTCATCAATAAAAATCACTTAATATATGTTTCCTCCTTTTGAAAGATTGAAGGACCTCATACATCAGAATAAAGACCCTGAAAAGAAGAACTAATACACTCAATAGAAGGACACATAACTGGCTACATGTTTTGACAGTTTACATTCAGTACACAGTATAAGGAACCAAAAAAAAAATTTTGTTAAATAAAAAGTAAATGAAGCCTAGGGGGATAAGCGCCCTAAACATCGGTGCTATATATCACAAGTAGATGGTGTTTTAGTAAGATCAAGGCAGGTATCTGCAGCAGAAGGAAGTGAAACTGTGAAAGTGTGAGGTGGTTCATGTAATACAACCTGTCATGCCTATGTCATGTCCCAATTTCCCTTCCCGTGTGAGGATCCTGTACAAAGAAGTGAAAGTGAATGTAAAGTGAATGTAAAAGTGTAATGCATGTCAGTCAAGACAGTGAGAAAAGACTTGTAACAAATCCAGGAACATGACATACTGTTGAAATTAGTTGATTATTTTATTGATCGTCTCATTGGCATTATATAGCCTTACAGTCATTAATATAATGATCTCAATCATTACGACAATAATCTCATAATGGAATATCCTGTGACATATTCTGGCATCCCAAATATGTCCTCAGGATATTCCCATGTGCTTATACTATACTTAAATATGACACCCAACATACCATATCAACACATACATGGGAGATCGAAAAACTAGGTAAATCGGACAAATCACCACGAGCAATAATAGGTACATATCATAATAGTAGGAATGGTAGCAGAATGAATTGGCTGTGCAGCAGTATAATGAGAAGCATCAGTAAACAGATGGTAAGAAGCCTCATAATTTGAAATCCAGGATTAAGGAGGTATACATGAGCGAGAGGTGCAAAGGTAGAAGTATCATATTTAGTATCCCGTGGACACAAATACCAAAAATGTGTAATATACTAAGATATGCTAAACCTGCCGAGTAGTATCCTGTCCAGAGTAGGCAGACATAACAGAAGTTGCATGACCAGTCGCTTCACTAGTTGCATCAGAAACAACTGCTTGGTGATGCTTAGGACACACTTAAGCTTAAGTAGTCTTGTGGAGCTCAACCCTTTGATGACAGTGAGTCTATATCGAGGAGCTCCGCACAACAGTGTGATCCAAAAGCTAGGTACGCTGAGGATTAGAGTTTTTGAACTTAGGGTTAGAGTTGGGGATTTGAGAATTGGGGAGAATTAAGGTTTTTTGGAATTAGGGTTAGGGTTTTGGGATTTGAGAATTTGAGAATTTTGGGGGTTTATGGATCTTGAGAAAATTGTCTGATATCATGTTAGAACATGGGATCAATGATCTATTAGGTCTATGACTAGGGGTATAATACAAGTATAATATGAGTTCTGACAACCAATTTGGGACTTAAGCTGACAATTACATTCCTCCCGAAGTTCACATACCATTTTCTCTGTGTTGTGATTGTGATGTTCTGATGGAACTCTAATTATAATCATTTAGTCATGCCTGCCATTTAAGCTATATCAGAAAATTGCAGTTGAGCAGTATTTGGATATTATAAACATATCTGACATGTCTGTTTATCTTGGTCTGGTCTAATAAGAAGGAACCTGGAAACTCTATAATTTCCCCACTTATTTGGGATAGTCGTTCCTTCACTCTTTGGCGTAATGTGTCATAGTGATGAGTGCAATTTCTATAGCAAATTGTATCATCCTACCTCTTCGTCTAGACTCTTTATAATATAGGGAAACATGGAGGGTGCTCCTTGGTTGCATGAGAGCTTAAAATGCAACCCAAAGGGTAGGTCTACCTACCTACCAACGGGCCACCTAGGTTTTATGGCATGGTCCTCTCATGCTCATAGCTAACTTGGCTAGGAATTTGGCACCAAAATAGAGAATTGACTTTAGGTCAATAACCAGGCATATAACTTCGTCGTCGACCCCATTCTGTTGGGAGAAGGCTTGGATGATGATGATGATAATTTTTCCTTATCTCTGGTATTGTAATATAGACACTATTTTGTTCTTGAGATAAACATTTACCTTTCCTGAGATCAGGCTGCTCCAGTTCTATTATAGACTGAATTTTATTTATCTATTCTTTATATTAGATGGGTTGAAGGGATGGCACCTGTATTCTCCCGAGCTGCATGGAGATGTGTATGGCATCTCATCCAGGTGAAAATTTGAAAATTTATTTTTGAGCTAAAATTTTGATGATAAGCATTATCCGAAAAATCATGGTATCTACTGAAAATCTGATATTTCAAGGACTTTGCATAAGAAATACATAAGGTATAATTTGGTTACCCTACATAATCAGAATTTTGTTTGACATGATTGAACTCAAAACTTAAGGTGAATACGGAGACCATCTTTACTTTTATACAAAACCACCAATGTTTACTTTAATCTTTGAGATGAACCCTTGATATTTATGCTGACAACAGCTTGTATGTTGTTTTTTCTTTGCTTGGAGAAGTTGGATGAATTTCTGGAAGTACTTCCGTGTTTCGATACATGTAGCATGTCTTTGGAAATGTTTTAGTGCATTTGATGAATAATGATTACTGAAAATATTGTTGATTGTGATGTCATGGCTAAGCTTGTCTATGTTTGTTAAATGACAATGTAGAATATTTTGGAGTAATTGTTATATTTTTTATTGATAATCTCTTGACTATTTATAGCCTTACAACCCTTCATCTTACATTAATATCCCATTAAAATCCCTGAAGAATATTCTAATAACCCAACAAATATACCAAGAATATTCTAATATACCAACAAATATACCAAGAATATTCTAATATACCAACACTCCTCCTCAAGATAGGCGAAATATATTCACTAAGCCCATCTTGTCACATCCTCTAATCATATCTGCAGAACTTAGTCCCTTGGTCATACTGTCTGCTATCTGCTCTTTGGTTGGAACATGACCTAGCTCCAATAGTCCACGGTCCAACTTCTCCTTGATGAAGAACCTATCGATCTCGATGTGTTTGGTCTTGTCATGCTGCACTGGATTGTTGGCGATACTGATGGCTTACTGGTTGTCACACCACAGCTTCATCTTGGCTCCTTGATCCAGCTTCAGTTCCACCAGCATACTCTTCAGCCATAGCAGCTCTGCAACTCCCAAGACCATAGCTCTGTACTCCGTTTCAGCTGTCGATCTGGCCACCACTGACTACTTCTTACTCCTCCAAGAGACCAAGTTGCCTTATACAAATATGCAATAGCCCGAGGTAGACCTCATGTCATCAGTACAACTAGCACAGTCAGAGTCACAGTAGCCCTCGATGCTCAAGTGATCATTCTTCCTGAATATCAACCATTTTCTGGGGGACACCCTTCAAGTATCTCAGATTCTGGTACACTGCGTCCATATGACCCTTTCTTGGGTCATGCATGTAGCGGCTCACCACACTCACTGCAAAACAGATATCAGGACGTGTGTGGCTCAAATAGATCAACTTGTCTACCAGTCTCTGGTATCTGTCTCGTTTAACTGGTTCTCCAGCCTCAACACACAGCTTGAACCCCTGGTTGATCGGCGTCGCTGCAGGTCTGCATCCCAACATCCCTGTCTGTCACGCCCCAGTCCCAAAATGTCGTGGGACTAGACACGTGGCAATGGCCAGCAGTACACATCGATGGACATCCCAATTTAATGGATCCATCGAGCATACTTAAGCTGTAATATAGGTCTACAATATCATATCAAAAACTAATCTCATCCACACACAGAATAATAAGAACAACAGCAGATAAAAGAAAGTACATCAAGTCCAGTCTCAGCAGAGTACGTCGGGGAACAACCCGATAAGAGTCTAAAACACTGGTTCATCCGACCAGAACAAAAGAGTCCAAAATAAAGTATCTGAAGAGTACAAATAACATAATCTCAAGTAAAATCTTCTGCCATCACCTCTGCTTCTATGTTAGGTTCTCCTTCACCAACAGCTCCTGGTATAACTTCAGCTCCTGTCCCGTAAACCTCGGGATAATGCTCTTCTACTAAACCTGGGGACATCATCCATTCCAGGTCCTCAGGGGACATAGCAAGGTACAAATAATACAAGCCAGAAATAAATGCAGTGAAATAGTAAATGAAATAAGCAGGGTAACTACATAACCAACTAAGTGAAAATGCAACTGAGAGCAACACTAGTACTCAGGCTGAGACTGCTACAAGCTCTGTGTCGGGGAGCCGGTAGCAGCAATATCTAGTAGTGGTCTAGCTCTGCTCGAGAGTCTACAACCTCACAATAGTAGTATATATGTATAGAACAGCCTGTAGCCTGTGTGTCTCTCCCCACCCAATGTAACCACACGTCTCATGTCCATGTCACGTGAGATCAGATCTAATGCAACAGTCATAAACTAAGAATATATAACTATGTCCATCCTGTATCCTATACAGAATCGCCTTGAATATGTCAGGAAGATTCTGTCAATGTATGGTGTCAAGTGTCCTAGGTTGTAGTGTACTTGATAATCAAGCACGAGAATATAAAGGGTCTCGAATATCCATCACTAAAAGACGTACACAACTCCGCGTACGGGGTTGGCACCCGACTGTGATCGGACGCTAAGTATGTCATACGTTCCTAGGTTATAATATGTACAATATTCCAGAAAATAAAGCAAAAGAACTAAATAAACTAATAAACTGCAATTTATGGCAAGGTACACTTGCCTGGGATTGGAATATCAGTGGCGGTCCTAGTAACAGTGGGTTCAGCAATAACTCCTCCAAAAGCTGAAATAAACATTAACAACAGTCTCAGAACATAGGAAATAGTTAGGAACGGCTGTCCTTAAGTCCAGTTTGGACACAAGGGCAAAAATGACACTACTGGGCCAAAGCGGGTCCATATGTGGGCCGCTTTGCACCGAAAACCGGGTCAGGGTCAAAGTTCTCCAAATCAGTCCAACTTAGTGTCAACAAGTCAGGAACGTTGATACGAACCCAACGGAACTTCCAGAATTGGATTCCGATGAGCCGTTCTCAAAATCGCCCGTCAGTTGGAGCCTGTGGGGCCCACGACACGCGATTTTCCAACATTCTCAGAATCAAACAAAACTTGACCCACAGGACCAGCGTATTGCTACAAGTCCGATGGTACAGGTTTCGTCTCGTTCTGACTTGTGTACACTAAGTTACAGCGAATTGCAGAAAAATCAGATACGGGCCGTTGTCCGCGGATACGCACTGATTCCGGTGTGCACGCACATCGGAATCAGCTTCTGCGAAAGCCCGCACGTCCGTATCTACGACGCTGACGTATCGGTGAAGACCGTACGTGACCAAGTCGTCCCGTTTGACAGGGCGTACTCGATTCCGGGGTGAAACAGGGCTAAGTTTTTCCTGTTTTTGGATCGCGGTGTGCGATCACCACAGGACGCGATGCCCCGAGCGGTTTGTCCGGGCACCGAGAGGGTCATACAGGCTTCGTGATAAAACTGACGGAATAGGAAACCGAGTTACGAGCAGAAAGTTGTGGTTACCTGAACAGGGCTTGAAAAGTTCTATCTGCGCGTGTCAAGTTCGCGTCTCTGTGTCCTGATTCCGTGTCCAAGCTGTGTCCTGGCTCGTGTTTGCGTTCTGGGTCGTGTCCGCGTTGCTGGTGGCTCGCTGGACAGCCGAGGGTCTGTCGGAACTGGTCTGGGGAGGTCGGCGACGAGTCTGAGTGGTCGTTACAGCGCCTGAGGCGGCCGGACGTCAACTGGACGGAGGAGAAGTTGGGGCTCTGGTTCAACAGCAGGATTGAGGCCGAGGCGGCCGGACTGGGATGGGCGGACGTGTCCGGGTGTCTGGGCTGCGTCACCTGTGGTTGGAGACACCGGAGTCAGGTCGTCGGGTGTGAGCCGAAGGGAGCTGCGGCCGAGACGGAGCGTTGTCGCGCTGGAGGTGAGGTCAGGGGCGGAGGAAAGGCGTCGGGCGTAGGGTCTTCGAGTGGAGTGGCGGAGCGGCGGACTGGTCGTGCGGTGGCGCTGGGTTTCTCCTGGAGGTAGGCGGTGTCAGCGGGTGTAATGGTCGCCGGAGAGGGTGGATGTCAAGGGGATTTCCGGCAGCCCTAGGTAGGTTTATATAGGCTGGATTGGGAGATCTAGGGCCAGTCGTTGGCCGGAATTCGAAGGGAGACCGCCGTCGGTTACTGGGGAGGTGAACCGGGGAGTCTGGGCTGCGGCGGAGGCCAAGCGGCGGCGGCGGAGGCGTTACCGGCAGCGGGAGGTCAAGGGTCGGGATCTTAGCCGTTGGGGAAGAAAGAGTGCGGGTGGGTTTGGATCCTTAGCGGGTCGGGTCTGACCCGGATCCGACCCACTAGGGAAGCGGTTCGGTCCAGTCAGACCGGCCGGTCCGGTCCGGTTCAGGGTCGGTTTGGTTAATTGGTTTATTTAATCAGTAAATTTTTTTTTTACAATAGTTTTTAATCCTTTAAAAATTCATCCGGGGTCCAATAAATTCCCGGAAAAATACCCCATGCTCGGTTTTTAATTTTACACATGAAAATATAATTTTCATCACATTTTCATATTATTTAATTTCATTTAAAAATTCATTTTAATTCAGACAGCTTTAATTTATTGGTTTAAAAAATTACTGAAAATTGCTAATTAATTCCAGAAAAATAAATTTTAAAATTTTTTTTAAAAATTCAGGTGATTACAATCTACCCCCCTTAAGAAAATTGCGTCCTCGCAATTTAAATATTACACTACTAAAGAACAGAACTACAGGAATTACAATAATTACTTTAAAATTATACCTGCATCCTCGAATAAGTGGGGATATTTCTGACGCATTATATCCTCCCGCTCCCAGGTAGATTCACCAGGAGAGTGTTGCTTCCAAGCCACACGAACCAGTTTAATTGTCTGCCCCCGCAGTGTCTTCTCACTGGTGCCAAGTATACCCACCGGTTGTTCTTCATATCTCAGGCTTGGGCCTACTGCGATCTCAGAATGATCCACTATGTGACTTGGGTCAGTCACGTACCTTCTTAACTGTGAGACATGGAACACATCATGCACTCCCTCTAGAGATGGAGGTAGTGCAAGACGATAGGCCACCTCACCAATGCGCTCCAGGATATCGAAGGGCCCAATGTACCTTGGACTCAATTTGCCTCTGCTCCCAAAGCGGATGGTTCCTCGAGTAGGTGAAATCCTCAGAAATACATGTTCTCCCTCCTTGAACTCTAGTGGACGTCGGTGTGTATCAGCCCAGTGCTTCTGTCTGTCCTGAGCTGCCCGAAGATGATTCTGGATTTGTTTCACCTTCTCTACTGTTTGCATCACCAACTCTGGTCCTAAAATTTGTCGCTCTCCGACATCACTCCAGCATATTGGCGATCTGCACTTTCTACCATATAACGCCTCAAAAGGTGCCATCTTGATGCTTGCCTGATAACTATTGTTGTATGAGAACTCCACTAAATGCAAATGGTCTTCCCAAGACCCTCCAAAGTCTAACATGCAGGATCGTAGCATATCCTCCAGGATCTGTATTGTACGTTCTGATTGACCATCTGTCTGAGGGTGATAGGCCGTGCTGAATTTTAGTCTGGTGCCAAGACTCTCTTGCATGCTTCTCCAGAAGTGAGAGGTAAATCTCGAGTCTCGATCTGATACAATACTAACCGGCACTCCATGCAACCTTACAATTTGTCGCATATAAATGTCGGCTAGCACCTCTGTGGACTGTCCAACTCTAAACGGCAAGAAGTGTGCCGATTTAGTGAGTCGATCCACGATCACCCATACAGCATCTTTTCCGCTGGGGCTCCTTGGGAATCCTGTGACGAAGTCCATGGTGATATGTTCCCACTTCCATTCTGGTATGGGAAGCGGTTGAAGCATTCCGGCAGTCCTCTGATGCTCTGCTTTCACTTGTTGGCAGACTAAACATTTAGCCACAAATCTGGCAATCTCTCTCTTCATCCCATGCCACCAATAATACTGCCTTAGATCTCGATACATCTTTGTTCCTCCTGGATGTACAGAGTATATGGAGCTATGTGCTTCAGTCATTAGCTCCTGTCTCAATTCTCCATTTGGAACATATAAACGATCTCCGCACCTTAATGTTCCATCCTCATGTATGCGAAGTCCCGTCTGCATGCCTGCTTCTGTCTTCTCCTTGAGTCTTCGAAATCTTGCATCCGTGGGCAAAGCTTCTTTAATCCTTTCCACAAGCGATGACTTCACTTCCAGATTAGCTAGCAAGCCACTCTGTCTTGGTAGAATAACCTCTATCTGGAGCTCCTGTAGATCTTTCAATAGTTCCGGCTGCATTGTCAAGAAATACGCCGTAGGCTTCCTGCTAAGTGCGTCTGCTACCACATTCGCCTTCCCTGGGTGGTACTGAAGGTCTATATCAAAATCCACCATCAACTCAAGCCAGCGTCTTTGCCTCATGTTAAGCTCCTTCTGGGTATATACATACTTCAGACTTTTGTGATCAGTGAAGATTTCCACCTTCTCTCCATAAAGATAATGTCTCCAGATCTTAAGTGCAAATATTACAGCAGCTAGCTCCAGATCATGCGTTGGGTAGTTCTTCTCATGGACCTTCAACTGTCTCGATGCATAAGCAATAACTTTGCCGTGTTGCATCAAAACACATCCTAGGCCACTACCTGACGCATCGCTATAAACAACAAAACCGCCTGACCCTGAGGGAAGAGTCAAGACTGGTGCTGTTGTTAAACGCCTCTTCAATTCTTCAAAGGCCCTCTGACATTCTTCTGTCCATGCAAAGTCCTGATCTTTCCGTGTCAACTTCGTCATTGGCTCAACAATCCTTGAGAAATTTTCTACGAACCTTCTGTAATATCCAGCAAGTCCTAGAAAGCTCCTCACCTCAGCAACTGATGTTGGTGTAGGCCAAGTCTCAATAGCAGCAACCTTCTCTGGATCAACTGATAGGCCTTCTCCTGAGATAATATGCCCTAAGAATGGCACCTTATCCATGCAAAACTCACATTTACTGAGCTTAGCATAAAGCTTCTCCTGCCTCAACGTCTCTAGCACGATTCTGAGATGCTCCTCGTGCTCTTCGTGGCTTTTGGAATATACCAAAATGTCATCAATAAACACCACAACAAATTTATCCAAGTATTGGTGGAAAACTCGGTTCATCAGGCTCATGAACACCGCAGGCGCGTTGGTTAAACCGAACGGCATCACTAAAAACTCATAGTATCCATATTTAGTCCTGAAGGCTGTCTTCGGGATATCTTCCTTCCTTACCCTAATCTGGTGATAACCGGATCTAAGGTCAATCTTTGAAAATACCCTAGCTCCACTCAACTGATCAAACAAGTCATCAATACGAGGCAAGGGATACCGGTTCTTAATGGTCACAGCGTTTAACGCCCTGTAATCAATGCACAGGCGAACTGTTCCATCCTTCTTAGGTACAAACAGGATAGGTGCTCCCCAAGGTGAAACACTAGGCCGGATAAATCCCTTCTCCAGAAGTTCATCAACTTGCTTCTTCAACTCAACTAACTCCTTAGGTGCTAGTCTATAAACCGATGAAGTGATCGGTTCTGCTCCTGGAATTAAGTCTATGGTGAATTCTATTTCCCGATCAGGTGGTAGACCTGGAAGATCATCGGGAAATACATCCACAAACTCTGATATAACTCTTGGGTAACTTGACTCCCCTTCTACAGTTAATACCCTAAGAGTTGGCTGAACACCTTGTTCTACAGCTCCTCGAAGAAATTCAAACTCTGAGTGTCCAGGTGGTCTGAATATAACTTTTCCAAGCCGACAATCAAGAGTAGCATGATACTGACTTAACCAGTCCATACCAAGTACCACATCATAGTCAGGCATAGAAAAGATCAGAAATTGGGCTCGCATCTCTCTTCCGCAGACTACTACTGAGCATGATCTACAGATATCACTAACAGGTATAATTCCACCTCCCGTAAGAATTCTCTTAGTCTTCGGAAGGGGTGCAGTAGCTACTCTATGTGTGGCTACGAAGCTAGCAGCTATAAAAGAGTGCGATGCCCCAGAATCAAATAATGCTACAGCAGGTAATGAAGCTACTAAAATAGTACCTGCTATAACTTCTCCAGCAGTAGCTTCTTCCTGAACAGCCAATGTAAATGCCTGACCTCGTCCCTGAGCTGGACCCCTCTGCTGACGAGCCTGCTGGAATAGTGCTGCCTGAGGTGGTAGTGGTGGTCTAGGCTGATATCCTCCTGGAGCTGGTGGTCTGACTCCTCCAACTCCCGTCTGCTGTGCTCCCACTGCGGGATAATCTGTCCTTGGTGCAGGTATAGCTAGTCGTGGTGCTCCATCTCGGCGTTCAGTGCAGTCCCTGGATAGATGCTGGTTGGAGCCGCATACCAGGCACAGTCCCAATTTGCGTCGGCACTCCTTTTCAATGTGACCCAACTTGCCGCAGAAATGACAAGTAGGCAGGGTCCTTGGTGCTGCTCTCTGCGGTATATTCCTCTGGAGTCGCTTTGCAGAATCCCCTTGTGCTGCCTTGGATGGTGCTGAGGAAAATGGTCGCTTCAGGCTTGACTCCCTCCTGGTGACGCGCTCCATGCGTCGTGCTGCCGCAAGAACATCGTTGTACGATGTAGGGGCAACAGATCCAATCAACCTCTGAAGCTCGAACCTGAGTCCGTCAAAGAATTTCTCCGCCTTCTCTTCTTCGGTAGGAATTAGAGAAGGGGCGAAACGACTCAGGCGAATGAATTCAGCATTATACTCCTCCACCGTCATGTTGCCTTGGATGAGGCGGTTAAACTTGTCCCTGAGTTCTGATCTAGCAACAGCTGGGATATACATCTCTTGGAAGAGTCTGGAGAACTCCTCCCAAGTGACTCGGTCATGTCCGAGCCTCCTCTCTTCAGCTAGCCACCAGTGGTGCGCGTTGTCCGTTAGTTGCATTCGGACAGCAGTCATCCATCTCTCCCGCGGAAGTTCAGCTGCTTCCAACTGATGTTGTGTATTGGTGAGCCACTCATGCACTTCAGTTGGTCCTTCCTTGCCCGAAAAGGTACGGGGCTTGAGTTGACGGAAATCAGTGATAGATCCCGTCACTGGTCGCCTAGCTTGCGGGTTTGCTTGCTCCAATGCATTTACTAGGCTGTTTCTCAAGTTCTCTGCCTCCTGACGCTGCGCCTCCTGTTGAACTTGTTGTTGAGCTTGCATCATAGCATAAAACATCTGGAACATTTGCTGCCCGTCCATTGCTTGTCCTGGTGGGAAGGCAGGCATCTGTGGAGTGAACTGAGGCGGTGGTGGGATATCATCGCGCCTGAACCTTGAGTTATGTTGCTCATCTTGTCCACTCTGAGAGGATTGACCTCTGTTCTCTGGTGTAACTCCATCACCATAGGTAACCACAGCGTCTTGTGGTGTAAAAGGAACTTCATCTCCATTTCTCGGATCCATTTTTCTGCATGCAAAATAAACTTTATGAGAACGTTTAGTAGAGTCAAGCAGGATGCAAAATCAAGTACTTAATTCGAATGCGATATAGAGTTTCAAAAACGTTCAACAATTGGATGAGATCCTATAGCCTATCCTATCTTTTTACAGGTTTGTTTGGCCCCTAAGTTGAGACCAACAATTTGTAGGACCTGCATGGGCCACCACAAAAACCATGTCACGCCCCAGTCCCAAAATGTCGTGGGACTAGACACGTGGCAATGGCCAGCAGTACACATCGATGGACATCCCAATTTAATGGATCCATCGAGCATACTTAAGCTGTAATATAGGTCTACAATATCATATCAAAAACTAATCTCATCCACACACAGAATAATAAGAACAACAGCAGATAAAAGAAAGTACATCAAGTCCAGTCTCAGCAGAGTACGTCGGGGAACAACCCGATAAGAGTCTAAAACACTGGTTCATCCGACCAGAACAAAAGAGTCCAAAATAAAGTATCTGAAGAGTACAAATAACATAATCTCAAGTAAAATCTTCTGCCATCACCTCTGCTTCTATGTTAGGTTCTCCTTCACCAACAGCTCCTGGTATAACTTCAGCTCCTGTCCCGTAAACCTCGGGATAATGCTCTTCTACTAAACCTGGGGACATCATCCATTCCAGGTCCTCAGGGGACATAGCAAGGTACAAATAATACAAGCCAGAAATAAATGCAGTGAAATAGTAAATGAAATAAGCAGGGTAACTACATAACCAACTAAGTGAAAATGCAACTGAGAGCAACACTAGTACTCAGGCTGAGACTGCTACAAGCTCTGTGTCGGGGAGCCGGTAGCAGCAATATCTAGTAGTGGTCTAGCTCTGCTCGAGAGTCTACAACCTCACAATAGTAGTATATATGTATAGAACAGCCTGTAGCCTGTGTGTCTCTCCCCACCCAATGTAACCACACGTCTCATGTCCATGTCACGTGAGATCAGATCTAATGCAACAGTCATAAACTAAGAATATATAACTATGTCCATCCTGTATCCTATACAGAATCGCCTTGAATATGTCAGGAAGATTCTGTCAATGTATGGTGTCAAGTGTCCTAGGTTGTAGTGTACTTGATAATCAAGCACGAGAATATAAAGGGTCTCGAATATCCATCACTAAAAGACGTACACAACTCCGCGTACGGGGTTGGCACCCGACTGTGATCGGACGCTAAGTATGTCATACGTTCCTAGGTTATAATATGTACAATATTCCAGAAAATAAAGCAAAAGAACTAAATAAACTAATAAACTGCAATTTATGGCAAGGTACACTTGCCTGGGATTGGAATATCAGTGGCGGTCCTAGTAACAGTGGGTTCAGCAATAACTCCTCCAAAAGCTGAAATAAACATTAACAACAGTCTCAGAACATAGGAAATAGTTAGGAACGGCTGTCCTTAAGTCCAGTTTGGACACAAGGGCAAAAATGACACTACTGGGCCAAAGCGGGTCCATATGTGGGCCGCTTTGCACCGAAAACCGGGTCAGGGTCAAAGTTCTCCAAATCAGTCCAACTTAGTGTCAACAAGTCAGGAACGTTGATACGAACCCAACGGAACTTCCAGAATTGGATTCCGATGAGCCGTTCTCAAAATCGCCCGTCAGTTGGAGCCTGTGGGGCCCACGACACGCGATTTTCCAACATTCTCAGAATCAAACAAAACTTGACCCACAGGACCAGCGTATTGCTACAAGTCCGATGGTACAGGTTTCGTCTCGTTCTGACTTGTGTACACTAAGTTACAGCGAATTGCAGAAAAATCAGATACGGGCCGTTGTCCGCGGATACGCACTGATTCCGGTGTGCACGCACATCGGAATCAGCTTCTGCGAAAGCCCGCACGTCCGTATCTACGACGCTGACGTATCGGTGAAGACCGTACGTGACCAAGTCGTCCCGTTTGACAGGGCGTACTCGATTCCGGGGTGAAACAGGGCTAAGTTTTTCCTGTTTTTGGATCGCGGTGTGCGATCACCACAGGACGCGATGCCCCGAGCGGTTTGTCCGGGCACCGAGAGGGTCATACAGGCTTCGTGATAAAACTGACGGAATAGGAAACCGAGTTACGAGCAGAAAGTTGTGGTTACCTGAACAGGGCTTGAAAAGTTCTATCTGCGCGTGTCAAGTTCGCGTCTCTGTGTCCTGATTCCGTGTCCAAGCTGTGTCCTGGCTCGTGTTTGCGTTCTGGGTCGTGTCCGCGTTGCTGGTGGCTCGCTGGACAGCCGAGGGTCTGTCGGAACTGGTCTGGGGAGGTCGGCGACGAGTCTGAGTGGTCGTTACAGCGCCTGAGGCGGCCGGACGTCAACTGGACGGAGGAGAAGTTGGGGCTCTGGTTCAACAGCAGGATTGAGGCCGAGGCGGCCGGACTGGGATGGGCGGACGTGTCCGGGTGTCTGGGCTGCGTCACCTGTGGTTGGAGACACCGGAGTCAGGTCGTCGGGTGTGAGCCGAAGGGAGCTGCGGCCGAGACGGAGCGTTGTCGCGCTGGAGGTGAGGTCAGGGGCGGAGGAAAGGCGTCGGGCGTAGGGTCTTCGAGTGGAGTGGCGGAGCGGCGGACTGGTCGTGCGGTGGCGCTGGGTTTCTCCTGGAGGTAGGCGGTGTCAGCGGGTGTAATGGTCGCCGGAGAGGGTGGATGTTAAGGGGATTTCCGGCAGCCCTAGGTAGGTTTATATAGGCTGGATTGGGAGATCTAGGGCCAGTCGTTGGCCGGAATTCGAAGGGAGACCGCCGTCGGTTACTGGGGAGGTGAACCGGGGAGTCTGGGCTGCGGCGGAGGCCAAGCGGCGGCGGCGGAGGCGTTACCGGCAGCGGGAGGTCAAGGGTCGGGATCTTAGCCGTTGGGGAAGAAAGAGTGCGGGTGGGTTTGGATCCTTAGCGGGTCGGGTCTGACCCGGATCCGACCCACTAGGGAAGCGGTTCGGTCCAGTCAGACCGGCCGGTCCGGTCCGGTTCAGGGTCGGTTTGGTTAATTGGTTTATTTAATCAGTAAATTTTTTTTTTACAATAGTTTTTAATCCTTTAAAAATTCATCCGGGGTCCAATAAATTCCCGAAAAAATACCCCATGCTCGGTTTTTAATTTTACACATGAAAATATAATTTTCATCACATTTTCATATTATTTAATTTCATTTAAAAATTCATTTTAATTCAGACAGTTTTAATTTATTGGTTTAAAAAATTACTGAAAATTGCTAATTAATTCCAGAAAAATAAATTTTAAAATTTTTTTTTAAAAATTCAGGTGATTACACTGTCTCTGTGAGAAGGTCCAGCGCATACTTCCTCTGAGAAAGAACAATCCCCTCTGCTTCTCGAGCAATCTCAATCCCAAGGAAGTACCGAAGAAGGCCATGGTCCTTCACCTCGAATTCCTTGCCAAGCTTCCCCTTGAGTCGGGCAATCTTCTGCTCATCATCTCCTGTGATAATCATATCGTCCACATACACCGCAAGCATGTTCATGTGGCCTCCACTCCGACGGAAGAACACAGTATGATCAGCATTGATCTGCTGATATCCCATCCCCACCATCGCCCTCCTGAATCTGTCAAACCACGCTTGAGGAGACTGCTTCAGTCCATATAGGGACTTCTTCAACCTACAGACCTTGCCCACTGTCTTATCGGTGCAGAATCCTGATGGTATCTCCACGTACTTCCTCCACTAGATCCCTATGAAGAAATGCATTCTTCACATCCAGTTGGTATATCTTCCATTCACCATTCGCTGCAAAAGAAATCAGGGTCCTGATGGTTGTATTCTTCGCTACTGGTGCAAATGTCTCATCATTGTCAATGTCGTATGTCTGACTGTATCCTTTTGCCACCAGTCGAGCCTTGTAGCGCTCTACTTTTCCATCTGAATTCTGCTTCACAGTAAAGACCCACTTGCATCTGACTGCTCTCTTCCCCTCTGGCAGTTTTACCAGTTCCCAAGTGTGGTTCTTCTCAAGAGCGCCTAACTCCTCGTGCATCGCTGCTTTCCACTTTGTATCGTTCTTGTCAACCTGTCAATTGTTAGGTACAATAATACTATCCAAAGATGCAATGAATGCTCCATGAGAAGAAGAGATGTTATTATATGAAACAAATTGAGCAAGGTCCCAACCATAACTATCAGGAGGATTTCACGCATTGCTACAAGTGGTCCTCCGTATTGATAATGGTGTGGGAGGAGTAGGAATAATGATATCACCTGAAGGAGAATTTGGTGGTGGTAGTAGTGGTGGTGTAGGTGTCTCAGGAGTTGAGACGGATGCAGGCAAGGGAGTTGGCACTGGCACTATAGTTACTGGTCCTGAAATTTGCTTCCCTTTCCTGCTGTAGGTAAGTAACTCTCCCTGAGCCGTGGGCCTAACACCTCTCATCGCCTCCCCTTGTTCCTCTTCACTCTCCTGCTCCTCCTCAAACGTTCCTCCCTTCCATACTCCTAAATCGGTCACCATACTCTCACCAATGTCCCTTTCTCGCCTCATACTCTCAGTATCAGGTGAGTTGCTCATGGATGAGGTTCCCTCCTGACGGTAGTATGGCTCAAACTTCCCGAAGTGAATATCCATGCTCACAAACTTCTTCTTCTCTACTGGGCTCCAACATACCTACCCCTTCTGAGTCGCAGAATAGCCCACAAATACACACTTGACTGCTCTGAGGTCAAGTTTTCCAACAGACGGTCTGTTGTCCTTCACAAAACATACGCAGCCAAACACTTTTAGTGGGAGTATCCCACTATTATTTTCTTGCAATATCTCACATGGAGACTTCCATCCCAGTACCTTCGAGGGCATCCTGTTGATCAATCGAGCTGTTGTCAACATTGCATGCTCCCACAGATTCTGTGGGACATTCATGAAGATCATCATGCTCCTTGCCACCTCCGGAAGCTGTCTGTTATTCCTTTCTGCCACTCCATTCTGTGCTGGTGTGCTGGTGTGTATGCACAGGTGATCTGATGCTGTATTCCTTGGACTGACAAGTATTCCTCAAGTGCTTTGTTGGTATACTCTGTTCCATTGTCAGACCTTAGTACCTTCACCACTGCTCTGTACTAAGTCTGGACATGTTTATGAAAGTCCCGGAAACAGGCAAAGACCTCACTCTTATTCTTCATCAAATACAGCCAGGTGACACAAGGGGAACAATCAATAAAAGAGACAAAATACTTGTAACCATTTCATAGTAGTTGTGGCGCACGGCCCCCAGACATTAGAATCTATAATATAAAAAACAGAAGAGCTCCTATGGCCAACACCAACATTTGAGCTCCTAGTAAGTTTGCGTAAATCATATGCATAACATACTAGTTTCTCCTTGTTTGCCTTCTCATAAATAGATAGATACAGCCTACTCAAAATACCAAAAGATGAGTGCTCCAACCGCCTGTGATGGAGTATCAGTGTATCCTCGGTACTCATCTTTGGTCCTCCCATTTCTGCCCTTTCTGCCACAGACACCAATGCCGAATTCAGTCTTTTTCGATCCAGGTACCACAGTCCATCATGCCAAGTGCCAGTCCCAAGTCTTCGTCCCGTCTCCTCCTCCTGGAAGATAACGTTAGAAATATCAAAAGAGACAATGCATTTTAGTTGGAGGATTATAGAACTAATGGACAAAAGACTGACTGAAAAAGAAAGAACATGTAAAACATTAGATAATCTTACTGAACCTGTACAATCGACAGTATCCTTACCGACCACTGGCTGGAAAGTACCATCGGCTGTTTGAATACTGTCTACAGATGCTAGATGAGTGTAGGAAGATAACTCACTAGCATTCTCTGTCACGTGTCGAGACGTACCCGAATCGACAATCCAGTCCGACGATCTAAGGGAGACATAGATACAAGGGCGAGTGAGTCATCATTAACTTCCGATGGATGGGCATACATGGCAGCATTACCTCTGGCGAAGACTGAGGTGGACGCCTCCTCAGTCCCACTCCTCCTGTCTCCATCGCTTCACGCTCTCTCCTTTCTTCTGAGTACTTCCAGCATGTCCAGTAGTTCATGATCCTCCTCAGTATAGGCACCATTAGCTCCCTCATCGCCTCCTGCTACCAGCATGTTCGCCCGATAACCTCCTCGACCACCCCGTCGACTACGGCCACGTCCTCCAAACTGTCCACGTCCGCCACCTGAATCTTCCTCCTTGGGTGGTTTGGTGCAAGTATACCTCAGATGACCTACCTTCCCGCAGTTGTAACACTGCGAGAGGTCTCCCTTAGGTCATGTGCTGCCTGAATTGGCAACCGCCAGTGCTGTCTTTACTTCAGGATGACCACCTGTCCCTGCCTGTAGCTTGATACGAGTCTCGTCCTGGATCATGGCCGAGATAACCTCCTCAAGTGTAGGAATCTTCGATTGGGCTAGAAGTAGTACCGTCCTCTGAGCAAACACTGTTGCCAGCCCCTTAAGAAATTTCATCGTCCTCTCCTGCAGATATACCTGTCTCTCCTTACACTTCGGGTCCTCGTAACTCGTCCGATCTGAGAAGTGATCATAATCCAACCACAGTCGCTCCAACTCTGAGGCATACTCTTGTACCGCCTTCTCTCCCTGTACGGTGTCGTCGATCTCCCCCTTGATCTGGAACACCCTCAAGTTATTTTTCACATCATCGTAGGTTTTCCTCAACTTCTCCCACACGTCTTTCATCATCTCAAGGCCATCCAGTGTGGCGGCGATCGACTGAACTAAAGAATTGAGGAGCCAAATGTATACCACCATATGAGTAGACTTTCACTCGTCGCGTCTTGCCGAGCCCTAATTCGGCTGTCTTCTCTCCTGACAAAAAACCCTCCAAGTTCTTCCCTGCGAGGGTTCTCCTCACCCGTCGTGACCAACTCAGGTAGGTGGCCGGTCCATCAAGCTTCAGATCGATAGATGGAAGCTCCAACTTCGCCAATGTTCGTGTCGCGTTCTCAACAGCCGACAGTTTCATCAGCTTCATCAACGTTGCAACCTCCGCAGAGTCCAACTTCTTGATGATCTCCTCCATCGATCCTCCTCTTCTCCGATTACCTCACACCCGTCCCACGATTCACGTTCGCCCTCTTCGTCCTCTCCTAGACCCGATTATGTCTCTCTCCTATCAGATCTAGGCCTTCGAAGTCAACGTCTGGAACGACCTGCAGGAGACGCCAGGAACAGTGGCAGAAGGCTCCGCGGGAGTCGCGGATTCGCGGTTGTGGTGGCGGACGAGCGGCGACGGTGGTGGTGGACGAGCGGTGCAGCAGCGGTGGCAGGTGGTGGTGGCGGGTTGTGTGGCATCGGTGGCGGTGGCGACTAGGGTTTGGGAGGTGGTGGCTAGGGTTTGGGCTCTGATACCATGTAGAATATTTTGGAGTAATTGTTATATTTTTTATTGATAATATCTTGGCTATTTATAGCCTTACAACTCTTCATCTTTATATTAATAACCCATTAAAACTCCCTGTAGAATATTCTAATATCCCAACAAATATACCAAAAATATTCTAATATACCAACAAATACCAAAAATATTCTAATATACCAACAGACAACAACACAAAATATTATATGTTCATGATTATGATTAAGATATGGTTTTGAGAAATTGGCTTTTGCATCTACAGCACATGATTCACGTTAGTAATTCTTTAGCCAATATATGAAATTCATTCAACACTATGGCCTGGACATTATGAATTTTCTTCTTCTCATTTTTAAGTTTATGTTCTTTACATATTTTAGGCCAAGATTAATGGTATGGAATATTTTGTTCGAAGAAGAGCAACAACTATAGACTCATATATATGGAATCGGCTACATGAATTGTTTTGCTCCATTCAGCTTTATTGAGGGCCATATCCTTCATAACATTAGCAACTGCTACCACAAATGTTGTTCATTTTGGTATACTTACGTTCTACAAGCTTCTCCCACTAAGATTCTACTTCTGCTAACTCATGCATCTATCGGTCAACCTCGACCTCAAACATGTCCAAACCATCTCAATGTCTTTCCATTATCTTATCCTCGATTAAGACCATCACTATCTTTGCATGAATGCACTCATTCCCTATCCTATCTTTGAATGGATTTCTTATCATCGATCTTAATATTTTATATGCATGTTTTCCGAACAGTGGTACCTTAAAAGTTAAAACATGGCTGGTGCAGCAATCTTATAGAAGTATCTTCACAACTTGAAGGGTATTTTGCTATTACAAAGTACACTAAATTGGCTTCTCTGTTTTAATGCTCCAACTTTATGGGGAACATCCTCGATTTTGCCTTCATGGTGAATGATTGAACGTGGATAATGAAAATACTCACTGTTTCATATTTGTTCGCCATTAATGTGAACATTTTGTTCATTTTTCCTTTTATATGGGAACCCTACTTTAGTAGTCTTAGTCACTCAAAAATTCCGTTAGATTTTAAAGTTTGATTCTAAAATTTTATTTCACAGTTCCGCCATCTTTAGTAGTCTCTTTAACTATCAGGAAACAACATACTTCATGACCTCATTCTGATGTACCTAGTAAGTTCATTCATAACTAATGTGGACATGCAAGTGCTTAATACCTATTCTTGATGTAAGCCTATGGTAATTGTAAGTCAGTTTGTGTCTGGATTGGGCACATACTAATTGCAACTCAATAAAAAGTCCTTTGTTAATTTGAAACAGAATGAACTTTTAGTTAAAATCGGTAGGATTTTATGCCAAAATCCTACTAGTAGCTCCTAAGATTTATTGCGTATAAAATATAACTTTAACCTGGTTTATTTTATAAGCATATATTATTTACACCTGTATTTGCATTCAAACTATAAACTTAGAGATGTGATGATCATCAATATCAAATTTACCAGTGTTCGTATCTATTGTAATATGTTGAATATCATGCAGAATGACTTGATTCATGGTTGGGGTTTGGACATGAAGCTTGGATATTGTGCGCAGGTGAAGATATTAACTAAAGCACTTGTCTAAAATCTAAATTAACTTCCCCAGGTGGCATATGTGTTCTATATGCCTAGGTTTCTATTTTGTATGCTCCTCCCTGTTTTTGACAATTTTAACATTTGATATTTTCTTTAACTAGAACAACATGCATATCATTCAAAAAAAAAAAAAAAAAAAAAAATACTATTGTGCAGCCAAAGTTCATTGGACTTAGATATGATAACTGATACATTCTATTTACTTGTGTCCCATGGATTTCTATCAATTTTCTTGAGCACAACAGTTGGCACTGATGTAATCTAAAAATTTTCGGACTCGCAGTTTGACTATTGTTTCAGTTTCTAATGGTCACATGCAGTGGACATAGGCCACATTTATGACAATTAATTTTCATGTTTTATCAAGTTAATGTATAATATTTCTTTTGTATCTTACGGTACCTAATTTGATTATGGCTTACTTGCACAGAAACCCCTCTTTTTTGTGATTTTTGTTGTTGTTTTTGTTTCGCATATATATATATATATATATATATATATATATAAAGTCCTCTGTCTCCAGGGCAATCCCCATTAACAGCAGGATCGAGTGATCTGCTTGCTAATGGTTCTGATCCGCGGGACAGTGCGGGAGGCTGGACGACTGTGGTCTGTGGATAGATGCAGGCTAGGAAGGATGCCAATATCTCGTATGGGGTCAGGCCGTTATGGTGAGCAAGATACGCACGTGCGACTCGATCAGAGCCGTGCCCCTCCTCCTAATGCGATGCGGGTATGGGCTTCTACCGATTTTAATAATACTCGAAGCGGTATAGGTGGGCAGTCGAAAAATAGAACAATACCTGCAACTTGGCCAAGGATGTATGGAGATTCAATGCCAGGTAGCTATCAAGTAAATCCCATGCCGGTATCATGGGCAGAAGTCTGCAAATCGTCTACATGGCAAGAAGTGTTAAACCTACAATATGTTGAATCTCGTGTCATAGATGGAGAGAAAGTTGTTGAAATCACGATGGATGATCCGGAAGAAACAATCGAATATTGGAAGAATATGCTCATCCTTTATGTGATTGGAGATAAGCCATTCTATTGGCAACTACGGGTTTGGCAACTACGGGTGTTTGAACATAGAGTTCGACGGCCTAGTGGGCAAATGGAAGCGTTTGCGTGGGAGAATGGTTTCTATTTCACAAAGTTTGAACTTGCTAAGGACTTGGATAGAATATTGGATTGGGGGGTTGTGTGTGTGTGTGGGGGGGGGGGGGGGGGGGGGGGGTGGGCGGCGGTTGTGGCTTGGTCGTTTGATGGGCGTCCCGTATTTCTTAGAATCTTGAATCTAACTTTGAGCGGGATCATCTAACTACTGTCCCAATTTGGATAAGGTTCTCATGGTTATCTCCACAACTATGGAGGACCTCATTTATTATGAAGATGGATAGTGCAGTAGGTAAACCTATTTCGTACCGATATACCCACGGCACTAAGACTTGGTATACACAAGAGTATTTGTTGAAATTGCTACTTCTGACATACTACCAAGGTGACTTAACCTGCAGCTTCCTCTGGTCTTAGTAGGTGACTTCAACACCATACTGCATGCTCACGATACGATAGGTGGTAGGCGAGTTCCTGCCCCAATCCTTTCAGACTTTCATCGCTGCTTCTATGGGTCGGGCCTTCAGTTCATGGCTCGAATAGGACATATCTGGTCTTGGTCGAATCATGTTGTAGAGAATCGCATCATATGTCAATTAGATCATGCTCTTTGTAATAATAAGTGGCTTGAGCTGTTTCCTAATACCAAAGCCGAAGGTCTTGTTGCATTATCAAGTGATCACACTCCTATTTTAATCTGGTTCTCGGAGCCTAATCGACAGTGTCAATGCATTCTGAAACTGTAACTCAAGGTCTGATATAGGAGGATATCAGGAAGTAGTAGCTAGGTGGAGGGGAATATTCAGTATTGCCTTGTTAAGCACCTCAAGAAATTTAAGAATGCTTTGAAAGCTTTTAATAGAACCGGTCTTGTCCAGTGCTTACAGGAGATTGAGAAGCAGCTTAGAGAGGTACATACCCAACTCCAAAACTCTCCTTTAGATTCTGAACTAGCTGCTAGGGAGAATGTGATGCATGAACAGGTTCATCGTCTTCGGTTTCAAGAACTACAATTGACTCAGAGACAAGTGTGCATGGCTAAAAGACGGAGACCGCTGCTCCAAGTTTTTCATTCCACTGTCGATGCCTGACAGAATCGGAATATGATTAGTAGCCTTATTGATGAGACGGGAAATGTAATATCCGAGGATGATGGTATCCAGGTAGAGGCTGTCAACTTCTGTACCCAACTCTACAACCAAACTGGGTATATGTCTGCTTTTCCAGAGCTCATATGCAAAAGGATCATTATGGAGGAAGGGAATAGAGTTCTACGAAACACTATTATGCTCGTCGAGATTGAAGAGATCACAAGAGAGTCTGATCCAAATAAATCCCCATGGTCAGATGGTTTTTCAGCCAAATCTTTAAAGCTTATTGGGATACTCTCAAACTTCATGTTCTTAATATGGTCATGATTTTTTCCATTCAGGGAGGCTACCGAAGGAGCTAAACTATACATTCGTCACTCTTATTCCAAAGAAGGATGCAAACGACCATGCAAGGACTCATATATGCCAATCAGAGTGCTTTCATTAAAGGTCGATCATTTGCAGAAAACTCTTCTTGCTCATTAGATGGTTCACGAGTTCAATAAGAAAGGAGGAATAAAGCGTGTATCAAATTGGATTTGCGAAAAGATTATGATATGATGAATTACAAATTTGTCAGCCATACTATGCTAAGTATGGGCTTTGACAGTTGGTGGATTGATCGAGTTAGAGAATGTATCAACTCCTACATTCTCCATTCTTGTCAAAGGACATCCGTATGGTTTCTTTGGAAGCAACAGAGGACTTCGCCCAAATGACCTTCTATCCCATAGGGCCATACCTATTCACAATTGTGATGTGAGTACTTTACTTGCTTAATGGACATAGCATCCATCATCGACGAATGGTGCTGCTCTTTAAAAGAGAAGAGGAAGATGTACTCGTGTTAGAAATATTACCTTGATACCTGTAAACAAAATGACAAAGAGTTAGAGTTACCGGTCTACGGGGAATTCATGCACGAAACGTTGCCCTAAGAGAATATTCGGGGTCTATGTGCAGACATCCTCTCGAATCCTCCTAGAGGTAAAATCCCTTGCTATTGGTTTTCTGTCACCGCACACTACTTCGGAAGAACGACCCGAACTTAACTTTGCCCAGAGGAATAAAATTGAGGACTTGATAGAATAGAATTAGAATGAAAATGGAGAAATAGAGAAGACTTTCATGTTTTTGGAGGAAGAATAGAAAGAGATTTTTTCCGATCTCAGATTTCCTCTACGAGTCCCTTTTCAAAGAAAACAACTAGAGTATATAAGGACCCAATCCACAACCAACAAATAAATGGCCACTTAACAGGAGTTAATAGCCAAAAAATAAATGGTCACTTAATAGGAATTGAAAGGCTAATAAGATCACCAACAACCAACAAAATAAATGACCATTTAAAGACGAAATAATAGGCTAACAATTTTTTTTACGTTATAAACCAAAGACACGACCAACGAAACTTGGTTTTTTCCCAATACATACATACAATTCCCCCCAAAAAATCAAGTTTCGAAAAAAGATAACAATATTCAAAAGAATAGAGAATTTTTGGACAAATGAATACTATGAATATGTGAGATGGACTACAGCCTTGAATCTCACTTAGTGACTATTGTCTTTATCTGAAGAAGTGCTTGATGGACTAAACCTTCAATCAGACTTCTTGAACCAGATTCAGAAAATAGCACACATAGTACGCTAGATGTTCTTGGGTCTATCGGGATGACGCTTTTGATTGGCCATGCGCACTTTTTTTTGTTCATGAGAGTTGTCTGGGATCGCCATGTCCCATAATCGCGACATTCACGACCTCTCATATAGGTAAGTCTTTAAAGGATTGGTGATCGGTGTCAACCCTGCATAAAATGCTTGGACCTATTAAGAGTTTTAAAACTCATCCTAACCAGATCACACCGGAACATTGTCACCATAGGGATGGGGTTTCATTGTACACCTTGTACAGCCACTTGGGCATTAGTTTAATGAGATTTTAATCTCTGGATCAGTGTTCCATAAAAGTCACCGAAGTCCAACTTGTTTCTACCCATCGCCGACTTTTTGGAATCTCCATTCAGACTCGGCTGGATTGCCACTACTGGTGATTTACTTATGGGCTTAAACCCACCCCCTCGATGATATTATGATTTAATATCCTTGACAGACTCTTAGTCAAGAGATCTGCACGGTTCTTTTATGACTTTAGGCTCTTTATTACTTGATGTGCTGCTGCAGGTACCTGTTCCTCTTAGAAATTCACAAAGTCATGCTTGCTTTAGAAGTTCATTAGCACAATTTATAAAAATTGATAGGTACATAAATATGTAGATCATGTATATGCATAATAAGATGCCTGGTCCATTCAGTTTTAGGACAAGCTGTGTCTACAGATATCATTTCATAGTCTATGTTCTCCTACCTTTGTTACATGAACCTCAGGAGATAGTAGTTTCTCCAAGAGTAAATATATATTCCAAAATGGATTCGACATCATGTGAATTAGTTATCCAATATGTATCTGAGTAATCTTCTATGACATTAGGGGGTAGTTAATTTTTTTTTATAACCTAGAATACCCTTAAACTACTTTCTAGTATAAATCAGTGTAACTGGTTTGGGTTGCTAGTATGTCTGCCTAGTCTTCCAACCGCAAATATAATACCATATCTGAAACTATTGGTTATAAGTGTGGTTACATCAATTGCTGATGTCAGCCCCAAGGTAGCGAGCCAAAATCACATATGGCTCTGTCACCTCTTAGAAAAATGGCTATTGAATTTTTCAGGCTGTGCACAAAAAAAATCATCTTTACTACCCATAGTGACAATCTAATGTTATGCAAGAATAGTGTATTGAATTATTATGACAATCTAGAGTACTAGATCAATAGTTTGAATGATTTTGCTAATGAACCTTTACAAATCTTTAGTCAGTCAAGTGTTGATCAACTTGGGTTAGCTGCAGTGTTCTAAATGTCGGCCGCCTCGACCGTCTAGGCGGTGCCTAGGTGGTAGACGGTCTCTCTCTGCACCGCTTTTCGGTAGTAGGTGGAGTAGGCGGCCAATGGAGCTTTGGCGGCGTAGGTGGGCGTCTAGGTGGAGCAATACCTAACAAGATATTTTGGCCAAACGGTTTTGCAAGTATTATGGGCCTATGGTTCACTTTTGCAAGACTAAAACTTAATAAATCTTTGTTCTACAACATAGTTATGTATGAAATATTCTTAAAATATGCATATAATGCAAAAAACTGTGGTAAAATAGTAAACAAATGTCCAAAATGCATCAATCGTCTAGGCGGTGCCTATGCTGCCTAGGCGGTAGGCAGACTCTTTCTGCCGTGCACCCGTCTACTGCCGTTTAGAACCTTGGTTAGCTGTAGGGCTGGTTTCCAGCTAGCGGTGGTCCGAAGACACTTAAATACCGTGTCGCTTAGGGCTATATACACCCTTTTTGACAGAAGGACCCTTTCGACTTTTATCCAAACTAATCTTCACTTTAAAACTTAGATTAAAAGGGATTTACAATATCACTAAACTATTTTCTTTTGACTAAATGTTTGAATGTGTCAAAAGAAATTATGTCACAGATAATATACAAAGCAATGTTTGCCTAACATAATCTAAATATTGTGACAGAATAATATTATGATTTCTTTCTCACTAGAAATTCAACTATTGAGACAATATCGTCAGCTAAGGTTCAAACATGCAAAATTGAAAGAATATCACTTTAATACAGCAATATACAGTACCATATATATAAACCAAAATAATGGGCTCATATATTTCGACAATTTATGTCCAGTTAAATTTAGGAATCATAAAATGACTATAATATGTATGTTGTAATATGAAAAGTACCTTCATCCTTATCATGTTTGAGCCTTTTTCAAACAAGTCACAAACTCTAATGCTTCTGGCTTGGAGAGAGAACATTTCAAAGATCATGTTAAAAGTAATATAGTACAAAAAATACTTTTGTGTTAACATGTTCTTCTTTTCCTAAAAATTAAAAATATTTCTAATGATCCTATTTTCAAGAAAATATAAGTTAGTTTGTATATTAACAAAAATTGTAACTGAAATGATGCACAAAGTTGTTTATTCTGGCACAACAATACAATTGACTATGAATTTTAATGATTCAAACACTATGCGCACAAAATTGATGCATATTTTAATCTGACACAAGTTGTCTAATCTAAAAGGTAAATCATTTGATGCAACAAGATTACTCTATATTTGTTGGCTTGATTAAATTTTTTTTTTTTTTACAGACATCAATAACCAACTACAAGTCATATAGTGGTCTCTCTATTGTGGTTCATCTCGTGAGACAACTTTCATGACTGAAACCCAGTTCTTTTTCTATCTTGTATATAAAATTGTCATACTAAGCCATTGACAAAATACCTAAAGTAAGTTGTAAATAAATTGATATCAGTACATGGTTCATGAGAATACAAGTTTTTTAACCGAATAATATTCTAACTCTATAGCAAAATTATATTTCAATGAGTTAAAATTATAAAATCACACAATAATATTCTGATTTAATTATGCAATAACATTACTAGTGTGTACAATTACCAAAGATCCGTATCAAGACAACACTATCCAAGTTGCCATACCACCATTTAATAAAATTTACACATAACTAGTACATGTAAGAATATATGAAAAGAAAGTAAGCTGCATTTTGTTTTAAGAAACAATCACACAAACTACCACTTGCAAAATCATGATTTTTGTTAATGGTGGTCCACTTACCTTGGTAAGCCCAATCAGTTCTCTCTAATTTCCATCGTATATGCTAGGAGATCTTAGATCTAGGCATATTCATATAAAATGGAATTCTCAGCTTTGCAAATTTTTATTTAACTATATGCGAACTAGAATATAAACTACAAGAATACAAGTGACCATAGTTCCTTATTAGACTTTCAACTGGTAGTTCAGTCTCAAGGTTCCTACCTGCTTTATTCTCGTATTGATAGTGCTTTTGGTCACAACTCATACTCCTAATTAACTAATAGACTCTGTTAGCAAGTGGGGATTAATGTGAAATAGGGAAGAAGCATTTGCAGAACCAAAGTTGACTTTACTTAAAAATTAGTCTGTGATTCACAAAATAACAAAAGAAAACAAATCATAGTTCTCTTTGATAGACACCACAAAATGCCACTTTAACATAGTGTTGCAAGACAAAAACATTCTCAGTGCCAAAAGACTTAATTAAGCATGCCATTTAAAAAGTTATCACTGGAAAGTATCTCATATAAAGAAAGCAAGATGGAAAAAAAGATCATACAGATTTGTATCGATGTGCAACAATAGAAATCATGCATATTAATACATTGATTTTTATGCAGTGAATTGTAAATCAGTAATCTGAATGTATGTGTTGATATGGTATGTTGGGTGTCATATTTAAGTATAGTATAAGCACATGGGAATATCCTGAGGACATATTTGGGATGCCAGAATATGTCACAGGATATTCCATTATGAGATTATTGTCATAATGATTGAGATCATTGTATTAATGACTGTAAGGCTATATAATGCCAATGAGACAATCAATAAAATAATCAACTAATTTCAACATGGTATCAGAGCCAAGTTTTCACAAACCCTAGCTGTCACTAAGCTTCCACAAACCCACAGGAGGATTTCCTAGATCTCCTCCACCGAACTCTTCCACGCCCCCCCTTCTTCTCTTCCCTTCTCCGCCCTTCGCAGGCCACCCTTCGCTGTTGCTGCCCCGTCCCGCTACTGCTGCGGCTACTACTGCTGCGACTGCTGCTGCTGCGACGGCGGCTGTGACATGCGTGCTGCCGCCTCCTCCGCACCAGTACGAGACATCGCCTAATATGGATGCCTAGATCTGAAAAAAGGGGGGACATATTCGGATCTAGGAGCGGACGACCAGGACGAGCGTGAGTCGTGGAGCGGACGTGACGTGATTGGATAGACGACGCATCGATGGAGGAGATCATCAAGAAGCTAGATTCTGCAGAGGTGGCGACGTTGATGAAGTTGTTGCCGATGTCGGCTGGTGAGAACACGACACGAACGTCGCCAGAGTTGAAGCTTCCCTCCATCGATCTAAAATTAGATGGACCAGCCACCTATCTGAGTTGGTCACGGCGGGTGAGAAGAACCCTCGCAGAAAAAAACATAGAGGGGTTCCTGACGGGCGAGACGACAGAGCCAGACGAGGGCTCGACGGGACGCGATGAGTGGAAGTCCACTCATATGGTGATCTACATCTGGCTTCTCAACTCCTTAGTCCAGTCTATTACCGCCACAGTAGACGGTATTGAGATGATGAAAGATGTGTGGGAGAAGTTGAGAAGGACATATGATGGTTTGGGGAAAAACTTACGGGTCTTCCAGATAAATGGGGAGATTGATGACACCGTACAGGAAGAGAAGACGGTGCAGGAGTATGCCACGGAGTTGGAGTTCTGTGGTTGGATTATGATCACTCCTCAGATCGGGCGAGCTGCGGGGACCCTAAGTGTAAAGAGAGACATGTTTGTCTGCAGGAGAGAACGATGAAGTTCCTCAAAGGGCTGACTGCAGCTTTCGCACAGAGGACGACCCTACTTCTAGCCCAACCAAAGATCCCTAGCCTTGAGGAGGCTATCTCAGCCATGATCCAGGAGGAGACACGCATCAGGCTGCAAGCCGGGACAGGTGGTCCCCCCGAAGCAAAGTCAGCACTAGCGATCACCAGCTCAGGTAACACAGGATCTAAGGGAGAGCCCTGGCAGCATAACCGGCAGTGCAACAACTGTGGGGAGATGGGTCATCATCGGTATGCTTGTACCAAACCACCTATGGAGGGAGATTCAGGTGGTGGACGAGGACCGTTCGGCGGACGAGGATATAATGGAGGACGTGGTCGTGGTCGAGGGGGTAGACGAGGCGGCCGAGGAGGTTATCGGACGAACCTCCTGATATCATAAGGGAACGGGAACGGAGAAGCTGATGGCACCTTTACTGTGGAGGACCAGGCACTGGGAGACATGAGGAGTAGAACAGAGGAGGCGTCCACCTCATTCTTTGTTAGGGGCAACGCTGCCATGTATGCCCATCCATCAGAAGGTACTGACGAATCACTTGCCCTTGCGTCTATCTCTTCCCTTAAATCACCAGACTGTATTATCGACTCGGGAGCATCTCGACATGTGACGGGGAATGCTAGTGAGTTTTCTTCCTACACTCACCTAGCATCAGCAGACAACATTCAGATAGCTGATGGCACTTTTCAGCCAGTGGTCGGTAAGGGTACTGTTAATTGTACAGGTTCAGTAAGATTATCCAATGTTTTACATGCTCCATCCTTTCCAGTCAGTCTCTTGTCCATTAGTTCTATAATCCTCCAACTTAAATGCATTGTTCTTTTGATATTCCTAAGGTGACCTTCCAGGAGAAAGGGACAGGACGAAGACTTGGGACTGACACTTGGCATGAGGGACTGTGGTACCTAGATCAAGAAGGACTGGACTCAGCATTGGTATATATGGCAGAGAAGGCTGGCATGGAAGGACTGCAGCAGAGGACTGAGGATACCTTGATACTCCATCATCGGAGGATAGGACATTCTTCCTTTGATACTCTAAGTAAGTTGTATCCGGAGATTTATGCAAAAACAAATAAAGAGAAATTAGTATGTGATGCGTGCGAGTTAGGAAAACTTATTAGGAGCTCATATGTTGGCACGGATCATAGGGGCACTTTTGCTTTTGAGGTAGTACATTCTGATGTCTGGGGTCCATGTGCTACTAACACTATGAATGGTTATAAGTACTTTGTTTCTTTCATTGAGTGTGCCTCTCGTGTTACCTGGTTATATTTGATGAAAAATAAGAATGATGTACCTGCTTGTTTTCGGGATTTCCATAAGCATGTCCAGACTCAGTACAAAGCAGTTGTGAAGGTACTGAGGTCTGACAATGGAACGGAGTATACCAACATGACGCTTGCAGAATACTTGTCAGCACACGGAATACAGCATCAGACCACCTGAGCATACACACCAGCACAAAATGGAGTTGCAGAAAGAAAAAACACACCTTCTGGAGGTCGCAAGAAGTATGATGATCGACATGAATGTCCCACAGAGTCTGTGGGGGCATGCAGTGTTGACAGCAGCTCAACTCATCAACAGGATGCCCTCGAAGGTCCTCGGATGTAAGTCCCCATGTGAGGTATTGCAAGGCAATAATAGTGGGATACTCCCACTGAAGGTGTTTGGGTGTGTGTGTTTTGTGAAGGACAACAGGCCATCAGTTGGGAAACTTGACCCTAGAGCGGTCAAATGCATCTTCGTAGGCTACTCGGCGACCCAGAAGGGGTATGTGTGCTGGAGTCCAGTAGAGAAGAAGTTTGTCAGTATGGATGTCCACTTTCGGGAGCATGAGCCATACTACCACCAGGACGGAACTTTACACAACACGCCTAATACTGCCAGTATTAGGCGAGAGGGGGGGATGGAGAACTTGGTGGTAACCGATTTAGAAGTTTGGCATGGAGGCAAGGAGAAGGGACAAGAAGGTGAAGGTGTTAGGCCTACGGCTCAAGGAGAGATACTTACCTATAGAAGGAGAGAAGCAAACTGCAGGACCAGTACCGACAGTACCAGTGCCAAGTCCCTTGCCTGCGTTGGATGCAAGTGGATCTTTACCGTGAAGCAGAACCCAGATGGACAGGTTGAGCGCTACAAAGCTCGACTAGTAGCCAAAGGATACAGTCAGACGTACGACATCGACTATGACGAGACCTTTGCACCAGTTGCAAAGATGAGCACTGTCAGGACTCTGATTTCTCTGGCAGCGAATTGTGGATGGAAGCTACACCAACTGGATGTGAAGAATGCGTTTCTTCACGGAGATCTAGTGGAGGAGGTGTACATGGAGATACCATCAGGATTTGTACCAATCAGACAGTAGGCAAGGTCTGCAGGTTGAAGAAGTCCTTCTATGGACTGAAGCAGTCTCCTCGAGCGTGGTTTGACAGATTCAGAAGGGCGATGATAGGGATGGGATATCAGCAGATCAATGCTGATCATACTGTGTTCTTCCGTCAGAGTGGAGGCCATATCACCATGCTTGCGGTGTATGTGGACGATATGATTATCACAGGAGATGATGAGCAGGAGATCGCCCAACTCAAAGGAAAGCTTGGGAAGGAATTCGAGGTGAAGGATCTCGGCCTTCTTCGGTACTTCCTTGGGATTGAGATTGCTCGAGAAGCAGAGGGGATTGTTCTCTCTCAAAGGAAGTATGCACTGGACCTTCTCACAGAAACTGGGATGTTGGGGTGTAAACCTGCAGCGACACCAATAGATCAGAGGTTCAAGATTGATACTGAGGCTGGAGAACCAGTTGATCGGGACAGATACCAGAGACTGGTTGGTAAGTTGATCTATTTGAGCTACACACGTCCTGATATCTGTTTTGCAGTAAGTGTGGTGAGCCGCTACATGCATGACCCACGGAAGGGTCATATGGATGCAGTGTACCAGATTCTGAGGTACTTGAAAGGTGCTCCCGGGAAGGGACTAATATTCAGGAAGAACAATCACGTGAGCATCGAGGGCTACTGTGATTCTGACTGGGCTAGTTGAGCTGATGACAGGAGGTCTACCTCGGGATATTACATATTTGTAGGAGGTAACTTGGTCTCCTGGAGGAGTAAGAAGCAGTCTGTGGTGGCCAGATCGACAGCTGAAGCAGAGTACAGAGCTATGGCCTTGGGAGTTGCAGAGCTGCTATGGTTGAAGAATATGCTGGTGGAGCTGAAGCTGGATCAAGGAGCCAAGATGAAGCTGTGGTGTGACAATCAGTCAGCTATTAGTATCGCCAACAATCCAGTACAGCATGACAGGACCAAACACATCGAGATTTATAGATTCTTCATCAAAGAGAAGTTGGATAGTGGATTGCTGGAGCTTGGCCATGTTCCAACCAGGGATCAAGTAGCAGATGGACTAACCAAGGGACTCGCCTCAGTGAGCATGATTAGAGGATGTGACAAGATGGGCTTAGTGAATATCCATCTTAAGGAGGAGTGTTGATATGGTATGTTGGGTGTCATATTTAAGTATAGTATAAGCACATGGGAATATCCTGAGGACATATTTGGGATGCCAGAATATGTCACAGGATATTCCATTATGAGATTATTGTCATAATGATTGAGATCATTGTATTAATGACTGTAAGGCTATATAATGCCAATGAGACAATCAATAAAATAATCAACTAATTTCAACAGTATGTATGCATCAAAATTTTCAATACGTTAAACAGAGCATGAATATTCGAATATTCTCTTAGATTGTTAGAAATATTACCTTGATTCCTATAAACAAAATGACAGAGTTAAGAGTTACCGGTCTACGGAGAAGTCATGCACGAAAACTTGTCCTAAGACTTGTCCTAAGAGAATATTCGAGGTCTATGTGTAGGCATCTTCTCGAATCCTCCTAGAGGTAAAACCCTCTTACTACCGGTTTTCCGTCACCGCACACGGCTTCGGGAGAACGATCTGAACTTAGTTTTGCCCAGAGGAATACAATTGAGGACTTGATAGAATAGAATTAGAATGGAAATGGAGAAATGGAGAAGACTTTCATGTTTTTGGAGGAAGAATAGAAAGAGATTTTTTTCAATCTCAGATTTCTTCTATGAGTCCCATTTCAAAGAAAACAACTAGAGTTTATAAGGACCCAATCCACAACCAACAAATAAATGGCCACTTAATAGGAGTTAACAGATAAAAAATAAATGGTCACTTAATAGGAATTAAAAGGCTAATAAGACCACCAACACCCAACAAAGTAAATGACCATTTAAAGAGGAAATAATAGGCTAATAATTTTTTTTACGTTATGAACCAAAGACAAGACCAACGGAACTTTATTTTTTCCCAATACATACAACAACTCCAACAAAGAGTGTTCTAATCAGGACCCATGGCAAACTCTTCTCTGTATCGAAAAAGCAATTGCCAGTTCGCTACTTAGGCCTCCCTTTGTCTATTAACTATGCTAGAGATGTTGATTTTACAGACATAGTTGACTATGTGCAAACTAGACTTAGAGGGTTGGCAAGCTCAACTTTTTTCTTTTGGTGGGAGATTGGAATTGGTTCGTGCAGTTATCATAGCGGTTGCAATGTACTGGTTGCATGCAATACTAATTATGACCTCTACTATTGTGAAAATTAAATGATATTGTGCAGAATTTGTGTGGCGTGCATGCGATTAGCTAGGCAGAGTTGTATAGGCCAAGAGAGGAAGGTGGAGTAGGTGTTCGTTCTCTCCTGTTAAAAATAATTAGATTTATGATAGATATTAATTAGATTTAGGATTAGATTTCTTTTTCCTATATGGATACATATTTCTTCCCCTCCTTCTATCCATATATTATCCATATATGGGTACGTTCTCTATCCATATATATTCGTAGTTGTATGACTTTTTACATATCTATTAATAAAATCAATATTGTTGATTCTTTTCATGGTAGCAGAGCTAAAGATTTTTCAATCCTAGGACCGTTCAAGAAAATCCATCTGCTTCATTATCTTCTCCGGCCAAATTTTAGATCGTCGTCTCCAAGCATTGCCGTCAATTTTTTGGTTGTAACCATAGCAACCGACTTGTCCCTCGTGCCGATAGCACTGAAGACAAATAAGCAAGGAATCTGTTTGTTTGCTTCTACATATAAAGTTCTTTTTGGCGCGGCCTGCAAACACAACTGGGATACTGGGATACTTCTGTTTGTTTGTTTGTTTGTTTACTTGCAAACAAAAATTCTATTCCGATTAAAGTCCTTTTGCAAACATAGGATATGATTGCTTTGTACGTTTGCTAGCTTCAATAAATAGTCCTTTTGCTTGCTTTTATTTGTGTAAGGAATTTTGTGATTAGATATTATAATCTTTAAAAAAAAGGAGAAAAAGAAAAGAAAAGAATGTCTTCATCGGAACAATTTCGAGATTTTCTTTCGACTTCCATTGATTTTTCGTTGACTTCTTCTCATGATTGGGTTGAGTGAGTTGCCTCAGCCCGGACCACTCTACGTGATCGTTGTCTTCTTGGTCATCTTGATGATTCTATCCTGAGGCCGCCTGAACCCGTTGTTGATGATAAAGCAGAGACTAGAAATACTATTCGTGTCGCTCAAGACACTTGGGACGACCACGATGAGCGGATCGTTGCTTTCATCATCTCTTCTGTTGATCGATCACTTTGTCCAGATCTTGAGGATATTTCGTCCGTTTTATTATGGGACCATTTAACTAAGTTTGTTCAGTCGAGTAGTGCTCGTATCAGTTGATCACTTAGGCATTGGCCGCCAGGTAGGGGATCGCACTATTCAGGAGTTCGCCACATTGATGCGGGGTTACTGGCGTGAGCTACTAAAATTAGAGGGTTCTGGTCCCGATTCTATACACACGCGCACTTGTCGGGAACGTCGACAACTTTTTCAGTTTCTCATGGCCCTGTGTCCTGAATTTCAGTCAGCAAATAGCCGGATCATTCAGAATAATACCATCCTAGATGCATCTATCTCTGATCTTACAACTGAGGAGACTCGTCTGCGTTCTCTTTCTACTAACATATCTACACCTTCAGGTTCTGAGACTGTTCTTCCTGTTGCTCTACGTTCTCCTACCACTTCCAAGAAGGCTTGTGCTCTATTTCTCTTCGTCTTTCATATACCTATTGCGGGAAGCTTGGTCATTCCGTTGCCGCTTGCTATGCTCGTCAACGATCTGGTATAATATGTGCTCACTGCCAAAAGCTTGGACACTCAGTAGATGATTGTTTTGTGCTTCACCCACAATTAAAAATTCAATTCCTCGAGCAGATGAAGACAAAGGGTTCCTCCTTGACTCGTTCCCGGTACATCAGGCTCATATTGTTGATAGTACTCAGACATCGACAAATATTCAGCATCATCTTACTCAGTTAGAGCTCAGCTCCAGCGCCAGCTGTCTTCGCTGGCTCCTCTATATCTGCCTCAACTGGTTTGTCTACTTCTTGGATATTAGGCTCTGGTGCTTCTCATTATATGACTTTTGATCTTAGTTTCTTGTCTAATATTACACCTTTACCATCACACTTTTCCTCCTTACACACAACTGATGGTTCTCAGTTGGTTATCACTCAATCCGGTTCCGTTATTTCTGACAATCTGAGTCTTTTGTTTTACATGTTCATCTTACTTTACACCTCATATTGGTTAGTAGCCTTTGTGAGAGTGAACTTATTGTTACTTTTGATTTCCTTATATGTTCTGTACAGGATTCTCGAACAGAAAAATTTATTGGTCGTGTTAGTAGGAAGGGACGGTTGTACCACTTAGAGTTTCTTCATCTTCCATTAACTCAACCTTTGAGTTCTAGTCATGCTGCTATCGTTATGTCTGCTGTCGACTTGTGGTACAGATGCTTATGTCATATTTCAGAACGTCGTCTAAAGACTTTATTCCATAGTGGAGCTCTTGGACGTGGTTCTTTCTCTTCTCTATTCACATGTACGGGTTGTAAGTTGGCAAAACACTTAGTCCTACATTTTTCAAAGAGTTTCTAAATTTAATAGTATTTTTGAATTAGTCAATTCTGATATATAGGAACCTGCTCCTATCCCATCTATGTCTGGATTTTTTTTACTACGTGAGCTTTATTGATGATTACACTCGTTATACTTGGGTCTATCTTATGTGTCACCGTTCCGATCTTTCTATCATTTATAGGACGTTTACTACTATGATTCATACTCAATTCAATGCTCGGATTAAGACTTTTCGCTCTGATTGTGCTCATGAATATCTTCCACTACGATGAGATCTATCTTGCAATCTCACGGCATCCATTTTCAACTGTCCTGTTCTTACACACATGAACATAATGGAGTAGCCGAGCGCAAACATCGTCATATTCTTGAGACATCTCATGCTCTCTTAATATCCTCTTCTGTTCCTCAAACATTCTCGACAGGCTATTCTGACGTCTTTTAATCTTATAAATATTACTCATTTCTCTGTTTTTTCTGGTCGGACACCTCATGAGTATTTTTTCTTGTCCTCCTTATTACAGTATGCTTCGCACTTTTGGGTGTACTTGTTTTGTTCTTCTTTCTGAGACTGAACATACGAAGCTGACAGCTCGATCAGCAAAGTATGTGTTACTCGATTTTAGTTTCGAGCACAAGGGATACCGTTGTTATGATCCCTTGGCCCGTCGTCTTCGTCTATTACGCCATGTCACATTTCTCGAGGACTCCTTATTTTACTGTACCACCTCCGGATGTTTATTTCTTTTTTTCCCTAGCTCCAACATCTAGTGTTTCCATTGATCCTACTCCATTACTTCCCTCTCCTGGTACAACTCCTACGATGCCTCAATCGCTGACTCATGAGGATCCTCCACATATTCCATCAGCCTCCACTACATCTTCTTTACCATCTACGCCTCCACCACAACCTCTGCGCCAGTCCCAACGTACTCATCGACCTCCTGCTCGTTTTACTCCTGACTGTTCCTGTCCACCGGACAAGTATGGTTTTGCTACATTAGTCTCATATTCTCTACAGTTCTATTCCTTCCTTCTATCTATACTACACGAGAGCCCAGTTCTTATCAAGAATCTGTTTAGTACCCTGAGTGGCAGGAGGCTATGGCAGAAGAGTTTCGAGCATTTAAGCAGACATGTAATTGAGATGTTGTTCTACTCCCAAACATAGTTCAGCCTGTTAGTTGCAAGCGAGTCTTTTAAGGTCAAGTATCGACCTGATGGATCCATTGAGCGACACAAGGCTCGCCTCGTTGCCCGGAGATTTACACAGGAGCATGAGATTGATTATGATGAGACATTTGCACCTATTGCTCAGATGACGACAGTTCGTATATTACTAGCTGTTGTTGCCACTTGTCAGTGGCTATTCTATCAGATGGATGTGAAAATTTTCTTTCTTCACGGTCCTTTATCAGAGGTTGTCTATATGGAGCCCCCTCCAGGTCTTTCTATTCCACCAGGGCATGTTTGTTGCCTTTGTCGTGCTATCTATGGTCTCAAGCTAGCTCCCCGAGCTTGGTTTGAGTGTTTTTGGAGTGCTATATGTGAGGCAGGTTTTCAACAGTGTTATCAGGATCATTCATTGTTTGTGCGGTCGTCATCATAGGGACGAGTTTTTTTTTACTCTATGTGGATATGATTTTGACTGGCGATGATTTAGCAGGGATTGCAGCTACTCAGAGGTACCTTTATCAGCAGTTTCAGATACAAGACCTTGGCAATCTTCGATATTTTCTTGGACTCGAGATTGCACAAAGTAAGAGAGGGATACTAGTTTCTCAGCAAAAATATACTTCGGAGATTATTTCGTCTGCTGGTCTATCGGATAGTCGCATAGTTGATACTCCTTTAGAGCTTTATGTGAAGCTTCGACCCACAGATGGCGAGCCTCTCACAGATCCTACTCGCTACAGATGGCTCGTGGGTCAACTTGTGTATCTTTGTTTGACCAGACCAAATATTTCTCATGCAATTAGTATTTTTAGCCCGTTTGTTTTCGCGCCTCGATCAACTCACTATAGTGCCTTACTCCGGATTCTCCGATGTCTTCAGGGGTATATTACGCACTCATTATTTATGTCTTCTATATCTGCTCTGGAGTTTCGAGCAATTTCTGATGAAGATTGAACAAGAGATCCGTCTACCAAACGATCTACTACATGATTTTGTTTATTTTTTGGAGATTCGTTGATCTCATGACGAAGCAAGAAACAAGACGTTGCATATTCTTCTACTGAGGCAGAGTGCAGAGCTATGACTGTCACCATCAGGGAGATCGTCAATGTACGTAGACTGCTTCGGATATCGACATTGCTCCTTTAGGACCTATGCCGCTTCACTGTGACAACAAGAGTGATATACAGATTGCAAACAATCTGGTTTTTCATGAATGGATAAAATACATTGAGATTGATTGTCACTTAGTCCATAATTTTTTTTTGGCTGGCACTGTTTCTCTACACATGTGACGTCCATTGATCAGCTGACAGATTTCTTTACAAAGTCACCCCACACCGCGATTTCAATTTTTGTTGGAAACTCATGTTGTTTGACCCACCATGAGTTTGAAGGAGGGTGTTAAAAATAATTAGATATTAATTAGGTTTAGAGTTAGATTCATTTATCCTATATGGATACATTTCTTCTTCGCCTATCCATATATGGATACGATCTCTCTCTATATGTATTCGTAGTTGTATGACTTTTTACATATCTATTAATAAATCAATATTGTTGATTCGTTTCATCTCCAAGGACTTCGGGACATTGCATACATCAAATTGGCATGGTAGTTCTTATAGAGTGGGACTCCCTTTGGGCTAACTGGAGAATAGGTATGCATCTCGTTGCAATTTTTGGACCATGCAACCCGATAATAATTACTCTGTAACCTTCAAAACAATTCTTAATCAACGAGCAAGGTTGAAACAATCATTAACAGATGTATCTGTAAATGCATCTGTAATGGGAGGGATACAAATTTTGTTGGGTCCAGTCTAGATTTGGTAACATCAAATTTTGGAGCCTGAATATGGTCAAAGATTTGATTTGATGCGATTTGAAAATCTATATTAATTATTTGATTAGATTTACAAATTTGCATATTGGACATCCATAATTGCTGCTGGCGATTTTAGGTAATATGTTTCCTATTTTAGGGTTTCCTATTTAGGAATTCCTATGACCTAAACTAGAGTTTCTCAACTATATATATGGGTTGAGGGTGGAGGCATAAAGAGGAGCACACGTTGGAGATTCAGGGTGCTTGTCTACAGAAAATCTAAAAGAAAGTTCATAATTTGCTCTTAGGGTTCGCCATCCAACATAGAAGGAAGATGAGACATGATCGAGAAGTCGTTGTCTTCGTTCAGGAAGATCGCTACGGGTAGGGTGAGATTTTATTATAATCTGTCTTTTCTTCTCGAGTGTGGTGTGGAGGTTGAACCTATTAGGGCAAATGGTTCAACATTGGTTTTTGTTAATCTTGTAATTTAACCTGAGTTATATAGATTGAGTTTTGTGCAGGTGAAGGTGACGTAGTCACCGACCATATACGTTGTCTTTATTTGTGCTTGGTGTTCGTTAGACGGTTGATTATCTCAGGTAGGTTGGCCTAAGTTTTCGCTGTGGTCAGTTTCATATACGGTGTTGGAGCGTTTGTAGTGCATGTCTGATCCCAGCGTCTGGTATCAGAGCATCTGGCTCTGGTGTCTGATTTTCCAACAACTGATATCAAAGCTCTCAGGTTCGCGAGAGAGAATATGCAACCATGTATACTGAGCAGATGAATACACATATGATCACCCTCACAGGGGGAACTAAGACGATTTAGAAGCCAATGATGGAGGATCTACTCTGGTGCAAGAACTTGCATGGTCCGTTGGAGGGCGACAACACCAAACCATCGGACAAGGCTGTTGAAGACAAACGATTGGATCGGAAGGCCGTTGGATTTATCCGCCAATGGCTGGACGATTCTGTGTTTCACCACGTGTCTATGGAGAGTTCGGCAAAAGCATTATGGGAGAAGCTGCATTCTCTGTACGAAAGGAAGACGGTTGACAACAATGCATTTCTTATTCGCCAACTCGTTAACTTGAAATACACGGAGGATGTCCCGGTGGCACAGCATCTGAACGAGGTTTAGGGTATCATCAATCAGCTGTCTGCGATAAATATGGTGATTGATGATGAGCTTCATGCCCTTCTGCTTTTGAGTTCTCTGCCGGAAAGCTGGAAGACGGTGGTGACGTCGGTAACTTCGTGCCTGATGGAGTTGTCAGGATGGAAGCAGTCAAAAGTAGTTTGTTGAATGAGGGGGACTGGCGTAAGCAAGTTGAATCGTCGCAGAAGTCCGTTCTGGTTTCTTCCTACAGAAAGGGAAGACCCAAGTCATAGGCGAGAATATGGTTGCGATTGTGGACCGCAAGGAGGGCTGTTATCACTGTGGCGAAATGTGTCATATCAAGAGGAACTGCATGAAGTTCGAAGCTGAGAAGGCTAAAGGTAAGGATGATCAGGAGGATCTCACGACTGTGGGAGATTATTGCAGAAACCGACGCAGAGGAACCTTGTGGCATGTATCATGATGGTGATTAGGACAGGACACGAGATCGTCGTATCACGTCACTCTACATAGGAAGATCTTTACGTCATACCGATGCGGTATGTTTGGACGTGTGAAGATGGACAACAAGGGGACGGCTGTAGTTGTGGGCATTAGTGATGTGAACTTGATAACGGAGCTTGGTGAGAAGTTCGTTCTCAAGGATGTGCGACATGTGTCGAGTTTGCGTTACAACTTGATTTCGGTAGGAAGGCTGACGGATAATTGCTGTCGAAACGTGTTTGGGGACAAAGATTGGATGCTTACGAATGGTTCCTAATAACTGGCTCGATGAGATTTATGTTGTGGCATGTACAGGATCAAGCCGCTGAGTTGTACATGTTGGCCACATACATCGGATGTAGGCTATAAGGGTGTTCGACAGGAGTTTGTGGATCGTTGCAAACTTGTTGAGGAGAGTCTTCGAGATGCTTTGAGCGATACAGAAGATTCGGTTCGTCGAGACAAAGCGACGAAAGGTGATGAGTTAAAGATTGAGGGTCAGTCTGTCGGTCCCATGACAGTTGGTCGTTGTCCAAGTGGGGATTGTTCCACGGATCCGATTTTGGTGATGGATGGTTTGGCAAAGCTTCACGGAGCGACGTTGGTTTCAGCAGTTCGAAGCCAGGAAGGAGATTAAGGTGTGCAGCAAACTCAATCAAAGGCTGGTGCATCTCTATTTGTATAGTTCTAGGAAAGCTGTGGGTCATAAAAGGCATGCATAGTGCACGCTGTTTTGCTCGAGGATGCATGTGCACTGGGGAGCTTTAGTGTCGGACACGAAGGTGGGCAGGTTCATGAGTCTGAATCTCGGGAGAACTGCACCGTTCGTTTGGTTGGGCCAACCAAGGGTGAAAAAGCTCATCGGAACGATAGTACGTTTCAGTAGAAGACGGAAGTCAGGGACAGATAGCTAAGACTTATGGTGAGGCTGATCGTCTAGGACTTTGGTCTTGGTCGTGTCATTGATATCGGCAGGATCCCAGTGGTGAAGGTGCTATGCATGACAGCTAGAGTCGACATGACGGTCGAGGAGCTGGAGATGAAGGAAGATGCAAAGCAGCTCGGGGGATCGGAGATCGGTGATATGGGGGAGCAGGAACTCTGTCGTGGGACGACAAGCATGGAGTCCAGTTGAGGAGCCATGGGGTCAATACCCTCTCATCAGATTGGAGGGAGAGTATGTTGGGTCCAGTCTGGATTTGGTAACAACAAATTTTGGAGCCCAAATGTGCTTAAAGATTTAATTTGATGCGATTTGAAAATTTATATTAAATATTTGATTAGATTTACAAATCTGCATCAAATATTTAACCAACGGTTAATCCGAATGGTTTTAAGAACATGTGCTCTTAGCGCACTAGCCGTGTACGAGGGCATGCCCGTGATATAGAATACATACATGTGCGTAAAGATACATGTTTGATGGTCGATCGTAAAAATGGAAAGAGAAAATCACAAGACTATGTGAAGCTTATAGCTTTTCTTGTCCAATTGCAACAACTAACACAAATTCTTTTCTATTCCATGAATGGAAGGGGGAACCAAAAAAAGGCATGGAGAAGCAAGATGCGCAGTACCAAGTAAGTAGTAGGAAGAAGACGGGCACACCTATCACTCAAGAACTCTTGCTATAGCCCCTTTTTCGAACAAATGCCAAAATTTTTCTTGTATGGCCCCACGGCGTCCTTTTGTGAAAACCATTACATGAATGCACTTTCAAAATGGAATGAGGCGAGCGAAGTGAGTTTGATAGCATTTCAAATTTCTTATATAACTGTAAAAATAGTCTAATTTGTTCATTTGACGATGGTCGCTACGAGGGAAATCAACTGTTAATCAAAAACTTTCTACAAACTTTATGAAAATGCATTCTCTTTCGTAGGGAAAATTGACTTTTCATCAAAAACCCTAACATTCGACTCAATGACACACCAATCGACCAACCGACCGATGTGGCAGGGTATACACGTTTTTAGAGGCTAGGCTTTTTGTTCTCCGGTCGCCTCACTCCACTCGCCTTCTTTTGGCATCATAGGTAAGGCAAAATGCTCTTTTAAAAAAGCATCTAGTTCCATCTTTCTTTCGTTAGTGAAGCAACCTTTTTTTAAGAAGGATTTGAATAATTCGGGATCTATACTACTTAGAATGACTCTCTCATATTGATAGCGCTCAGGTAAAGGTGAAGGTGCAGGATGTGCTTCTTCCCTTTATCGCGGCTTATATTATTTTCATATAAATGTTATAAGAAATCCTATCTCCTCCTATCTCTACTTCTGCTAACGAACGCTAGAATTGGGATATCGAAAAAGAGGGTAGACCGTAGAAAGAAGGTTCAACACAAGATAAGGTCAAGGCACTATCAGAATGGCTGGACAATAGTAGGCTGGCAACCCGAAACATGTATGCGTCAGCTTTTTTGAGACCATAGATTTCGAGGGCTTAAGATACCAACGAATGAGTCACATCATTAGTCTTTGGCCATCAATTACTATATTTGTTCTTCCGGAGTCACCTTACTAACGTTCGCCTCATCTTGCTCGGTCTCACACCCTGCTCTGCATTAAAAAGGGCTGGCCTGTCAAAAGTCCAGTTCCTTCGCGAACGGAGTTCAGAATCAACAAGGGTTCATAGAACGAAGGGAGTGTACAACTGGGGAGCACCCCACTTTTTTGTTGGAGAGATAGAATGGAGTTCTTCACAAAGTTCGAGACAAATGCGCTAGGTCTATAGCCTCTTCGTTTTGAGACATTATGGCTTTGACCTTGTAAACTCGATTCGAAGTACTCAAGGGTATTCATAAAAACAAAAAACCTTCTGATCGAAGGAAGGTCCCTTGCTTTACAACAATTGTGATGAATTAACTAAATGACCTTATTCTCCCCGAACACTCTATTACTAAAGAAGGATTGTCTCCATAGTTGTAGCACCCTCCCCCTCTGGAAGGGTTTGGGTTAAAAGCTGCTAGAGCTGATTTTTTTTCCAGAGAGCTAGTGGTGCTAGGCATCAGCTTCAGTCGTGCCGATTCTTGTGCCATAGCAGCTACGGCCTCCTCCAGTGATGGCAGCCTGGGTTGAGCAAGTAGGATATTTCTCCTCTGCTCGAATGTCGGGTTGAGCCCCTTCAGGAACTTTATCATCCTCTGTCGCGCAACATACTCCATGAACTTCTTATAATGTTTCACAAATGTCGGTTCCACTTGCTCATCTTCCACGCCAATGGGGTCATAGTGGTCGAGATCTGACTAATACTTCTTCAGCAGAGTCGCATACTCCGAGATGGTGTGATCTTCTTGGACCACCTTATCAAGTTCATCTTGTAGTTGGAAAATCCTTATAGGGTTGCCCGACCGTACATATCTCTCAGCGTCATCTAAATGTCACCAGCACCCTTCATTGCTTCTACGTTGTCCGACACTTGGTCGGTCAATGAGGCTGTCAACCATCTAGCAATAACATTATTGACGATCTCCCACACAACAAATTTTTGTAAGGAGTGATCTTCAGGTGCCTTGGTTTGGCCATTCACATAGCCCACCGAGCCTCTTGCCTTCAGAGTCTGCATCGTCTGACACGACCACTTCAAGTAGTTGGAAGTACCCTCCAACTTTATCTCCAGTTTTTCCAACTTTCCTATTTTGTATGGTGAAGGATCCACATCTGCGTGTGCACCACCGGAGGTAGTCTCGGTCAGCCTCTTAGAGAAGAGATCGTTCACCAAAACCTTCACTCTTGGGCCGTCAGCTTGCCGTAGATCGTCTCCATCGTCTTCTTGTCCTCTTCCATCAACAAGATCAGCAAGATGGTGGCAGATCTAGATTGTCTCCACCTTTGATCGTCATCTTCTCCACGTCTACTATTCCTCCTTCAGCGGCAGTGGTGTCCCTGAGAGTCGCTGCTTACGTCACGTGCACGGCTTCGACCCGAGGCCGCATGGCCTGACGAGAAGGAGGAACCGACAGTTGTAGTCGAGATCAAGAGTTCACACAAGAGTTCCCTCACTGATATATCTTGATCCAACAAGCAACTATATAATTAATATCCCAATTACAACTTACTGATATAAAACAATAATTAGAAAATTAAAATTTTCGGTCTTCCGTACAATCGCAGTTGCATATGGACAGAGCCGTGTTACAACTTGCAGGAGAGAAGATGAAGAAGAAGATCGTCGGGGTCAGGGGTCGCCGGGATCGCAGCGGCAATAGCAGCAGTCGCGACAACAACAACAACAGCCGCGACGGCGGGGTAGGCCGGTGGCGCGTGGCCAGGCGGTCGCCGGTGCCGGTGGGGAAAGAAGGGAGTGGGGGGCTATGAGAGGGTTAGGGATAGAATTTGGAGAATGATAGGGAGATTTGGCTCCGATACCAAATAAAAACTTGGTTTAATACTTAGATTAATTTTATTGATGGGTGGGACTACATATATATATGAGAGGCTAACCCCTCTCTCTAATATTCTACTAGATGTGAGACTAAACATCCACTAATACTCTCAACCGTTTCCATGAAGTGAGGATCACGCTTGATGCAATCTAGATATATAACTTGAGCATTCAGTTTCTATGGAACCAAAAAGTCAGTGGACATCAATTTTCAGAACATGAGTTGTGAGTTTGATGTGAAGGTTAAGGATTTATGCAAAATTATTTATAATTGTTGAAATTAGTTGATAATTTTATTGATTGTCTCATTGGCATTATATAGCCATACAGTCATTAATACAATGATCTCAATCATTATGACAATAATCTCATAATGGAATATCCTGTGACATATTCTGGCATCCCAAATATATCCTCAGGATATTCCCATGTGCTTATACTATACTTAAATATGACACCCAACATACCATATCAACACTCCCCCTCAAGATGGGTGAAAGATATTCACTAAGCCCATCTTGTCACATCCTCTAATCATGCTCACTGAGGCGAGTCCCTTGGTTAGTTCATCTGCTACTTGATCCCTGGTTGGAACATGGCCAAGCTCCAGTAATCTACTATCCAACTTTTCTTTGATGAAGAATCTATCAATCTCGATGTGTTTGGTCCTGTCATGCTGTACTGGATTGTTGGCGATACTAATAGCTGACTGATTGTCACACCACAGCTTCATCTTGACTCCTTGATCCAGCTTCAGCTCCACCAGCATATTCTTCAACCATAGCAGCTCTGCAACTCCCAAGGCCATAGCTCTGTACTCTGCTTCAGCTGTCGATCTGGCCACCACAGACTGCTTCTTACTCCTCCAGGAGACCAAGTTACCTCCTACAAATATGCAATATCCCGAGGTAGACCTCATGTCATCAGCACAACTAGCCCAGTCAGAATCACAGTAGCCCTCGATGCTCACGTGATTGTTCTTCCTGAATATTAGTCCCTTCCCGGGAGCACCTTTCAAGTACCTCAGAATCTGGTACACTGCATCCATATGACACTTCTGTAGGTCATGCGTGTAGCGGCTCAACCTGTCCATCTGGGTTCTGCTTCAGGGTAAAGACCAACTTGCATCCAACTGCTCTCTTCCCCTCTGGCAGTCTCACAAGCTCCCAAATGTGGTTCTTCTCCAGAGCTCCCAACTCGTGCATTGCCGCTTTCCACTTTGGATCGTTCTTGGCAATCTGCCACTTGTTAGGTACAATAATACTATCCAAAGATGCTATAAATGCTCCATGAGAAGAAGGGATATAGTAATAAGAAACAAACTGAGCAATATCTCAACCATATCTGTTTGGAGGATTTCCTTCATTGCTGCGAGTGGTCCTCCGTACAGATAGTGGTGTGGGAGGAGTAGAAGTAGGAGGAATGATATCTTGTGAAGGAGGGGGTATCACCTGAAGGGGGGTTGGTGTCAGTGCCTCAGGAGTTGGGACGAACGCAGGCAAGGGACTTGGCACTGGCACTGTCGGTACTGGTCCTGCTGTTTGCTTCTCTCTCCTGCTGTAGGTAAGTAACTCTCCCTGAGTCGTAGGCCTAACATCTTCACCTTCTTGTCCCTTCTCCTTGCCTCCATGCCAAACTTCTAAATCGGTTACCACCAAGTTCTCCATCTCCCCCTCTCGCCTAATACTGGCAATATTAGGCGTGTTGTGAGAAGTTCCGTCCTGGTGGTAGTATGACTCATGCTCCCGAAAGTGGACATCCATACTGACAAACTTCTTCTTCTCTACTGGACTCCAGCACACATACCCCTTCTGGGTTGCCGAGTAGCCTACGAAGACGCATTTGACCTCTCTAGGGTCAAGTTTCCCAACTGATGGCCTGTTGTCCTTCACAAAACACACACACCCAAACACCTTCAGTGGGAGTATCCCACTATTATTGCCTTGCAATACCTCACATGGGGACTTCCATCCGAGGACCTTCGAGGGCATCCTGTTGATGAGTTGAGCTGCTGTCAACACTGCATGTCCCCAAAGACTCTGTGGGACATTCATGTCGATCATTATTCTTCTTGCGACCTCCAGAAGGTGTCTGTTTTTCCTTTCTGTAACTCCATTTTGTGCTGGTGTATATGCACAGGTGGTCTGATGTTGTATTCCGTGTGCTGACAAGTATTCTGCAAGCGTCCTGTTGGTATACTCCGTTCCATTGTCAGATCTCAGTACCTTCACAACTGCTTTGTACTGAGTCTGGACATGCTTATGGAAATCCCGATTGATCTTGTAAATATCATTAACCAGGATAATTCCTACCCCGATCATGATCTTGTAAGTCCTAAGCAAGGACACATCTACCAAATGATGCTTCAGAGAAAAAAAATTAGATATAAAACTATAGGAAGCACCACTATCAAACAAAGATAAAGTTGGAAAGGAATCAAGAAGAACAGAACCTGCGATAACATCTCCGTGGGTTCGAACTCTTCGACTGTCATAGCGAATGCTTGTCCCTGATATACACCTACCTGATACGGGTGCTGGGCATAAAGCTGCTACTAGGTCTGAAACATCGGTCCCCTTGGTTGTACTGCAGGTGGCTTTGCTTGTTTCCTCAGAGCTGGAGATTCTTCCTGAACTGGACGACAAGGATTAGATAGACACTCTCTCAGCTGATGCCCCTCGGTACCATAATACAAACAAACTCCCAACCTCTTCCTGCAAACTTTCCAGATATGGCTGGCTTCTTGCAGAAGTGGCAGGAAGCTTGTTGTCTCTGCTGCTGCGGTGCCTAGTGAAATAATGTCCTAGCTAGAGTCTGGTGCTGTTGTGGAAGATGAAAAGGCCTGGACTGGAAATGAGGACGCTTAGCAGTCATTGTGCTGCTATTAGCCCCCAGAAAAGAATTACGATCTCTCTTGGGTTTCAAACCCAACTCCTGCTTAACTTTGCGTGCCTCCTTAAGTATCAACGAATAGGTCTCATAGAAAGACGGAATGAGGATCTTTACTTCCCAGTTCAGACCCTCGCTGAAACGGATTGCTCGAACCTCTGACTCCCTCACAAAGTACTCCTTAAATTAGCTCAGCCTACGAACTCTGCGGCGTATTCCTCCAAAGACTTGCTCCCCTGAGTAAGGCTCTCAAACTGCCTTCCCAAGTTGAACATGTCCGTCCGAGCAAATAACTTCCTATTGAAGAGGCCTTTGAATACCTCCCAAGACTGGCCTGCATTATCAAGAAGTGGCTCATTCCTGAACGAAGTGCGGGCGATATCGAATAGCTGAAGTCCTACTACCACAACCTTTAGATCCTTAGCAAGACGGGACACCCTCATGAGATAATCAATATCCTTGAGCCAATTATCAGAGTAGATGATGCCCTCCGTCTCCTTGAAGACCCGAGGTTCCAGCTTCTTGAAGTCCTGGATATTATTCGGCCGGAGCTGGGCAACCTGTGGAACAACCTGCTGCTGGACCGGAACTCCTCTCTCTACTGCATCAAGGGCAAGCTAATAAGCACTCTCAATGCCCTGTCGCAACACGTCAGTCTGCCTCTGGTGTTGTCACGACCAGCACCCGATGTAGGGATGCAAGTAGTAAACAACGCCCAGCCTATGCTACAGCATCGACGGTGGAACGTTGTTTGGGTAAACTATCTATCAATATAAATATGCCACCAAAAATAGGAATATACTCAATCACAGATCTAAGATAGAAATAAACACGAATATAATAAAAAAATAGAAGAGTCATAAATACAACTCATGAGACAAATAATAATATCCAATGAGTCAAGAAATACTAAAATTGAGTTGGAGACAAATCCAGTACAAAAGGAACTAACAACTAAACTAGAAGTCCTGGGTCGTCTGTCTCAATCAGGATGAGACCCTCCTGAGCCAAGGTCTCTAGCTCTAAGCCAACCACGTCTTGATGCCCGTAGTAAGTGGGGTACCACTCCTAAGTGTCATTTGGAAAAAAATATCCAGTCAGGAAAGGAGCAGAGTACATCTCTAACAACAGTTTTAATAAATAATATAAACTATATAATAGTAAATAGTTATAAATACACAAGATGCAATATACAGATACAAGAGATATGCAATAAAGAAAATACTGGAAATAAATAATAGAATGAGCAATATGGAAATGAACAAGAATACTAATGACTAAGTGAGTGAGTATCATCTTTAACATGTGATCGGCTTAGAAACTTGCACAAGGATTATGGCCTGGTTAATCATACGTGCGGTGTATAATTAACACTCACAAGGAACAAGACATGCACAAGGAGGGTATAATCACATATCTACACTAAATACTCCCCGCCCCCGACTGGTATAGTGGATCAAACTATTGTACGTTATGACAAGGGTTTCCACAAGAAGGGCGCTACTCTTCTCATGAACCAATGTCTGTATTTGTACAAGAAGAACAAAAAAATAAGGCTTACACAAGATACACCATAAATACCAAGGAATAATATATCATAACGAGATTCGGATATACCAATCCATGTAACCATCGTTTCAAGGAATCAAAGATATCTACATAAGATACAAGAGACATAGAGGATATCATAAATGAGAAACTATCAGAGAATATACTCGTCTGAAATCCGGTGAACAGTATCACAAATGTCCGGTACGGTATCTCAAAGACCTAAATATGGAATATTATATCAATACAAGGTTTTAGAATAAAAATAAGTTAAACTAGTCCACTTCTTGGTCAAAGAGCCATTTCTAAGTCAAAATAGTCAAACTAGGTCAACTTTAGGTCAAACTGATCAAACTAGCTATTTCTAGGTTGTATGAGTCTAACTCTAGGATATTTGGTCCATACACTATGTGACTAGGCCACACTAGCTATACTAGGATACTCGAAAATCAATAGGATACCGTATCGCAAGATACACAAATTAAAGATATAAAAATATCATAATATGTATATACAATCAACAATATCTAATATTCTTAACTAAACTAATGCTAAGTGGATAACTTGACTTTGAACCAATGCGGTATCACACCACTACACACCCATCTTGATACTCAAACCCAATACCTTGAGTATCAACCCAATACCTTGAGTATCCCTTACTACCTTGACATTTACCTTGGTATCTCAAGGTAATGTCAATTCTAGTATATACTAACTATCCAATATACTAAACTATAAACTAACAACTATTAATTAATATAAAATACTACTAACTATACTAACTTCCAATACATAATAATACATATATACATTCATACCTACATATATATAACTACTAGAGATACATATACAAACATACCTACATACATATCACCAACTAGAGATACAAGTATATATATCTAGTTACTAATTAACAATACGAATACATATATATTTATAACTACTATTAATAACTAACTACATATATATAACAATAACAAATAATTACTTAACTAACTATCAAGCTAACTAGGAATTTAAATGACTAACTAACTAACCATTAACTTAAACTACCACTAAACTAGCTAACCAACTAACTACATACTTAGCTGATACATGCTGCCCACTGGATGCAGTTGCTGCTGCTCAAAACTGCCACAGAAAGTGGATGCTGGCTAAGCTACTGCTGTTGCATGCTACTAGCTGCAGCTGCTGTAACATACTGCCTCGAGCTATTGCTGCAGCATTGCTGCCACTTATGCTAAAACTGCTAGCTGCAGCTGCTGCTACCACTGTACTGTATGCTATTGTTGTAGCTGTGTTGCTCGTGCATTGCCTACTCGTGCACTGCTTGCTTGCTATTTTCTTAGCTGTTGCACTAATCAATGCATGATGTTGTAGCTGCTCTATGTTGCTGATCCCCGCTTGCTGTGGTGTGCTTCAGCATGTTGTATTGCCTACTGTTGCTCGATGCTCAACTGTACTGTGCACTACCCGGCCACCTAGAACACAGTCACACACACACAAACACACAACTACACACTCCCATATATATATATATATATATATATATATATATATATATATATATACACACACATATATATACATCTATATACATATCAATATATATATAGATAAACATATATAACATACACACATACATATATACCCCTCTTTAAGTATATATATATATATAAACACCAACATATATATATATATATATATATATATATATATATATATATATATATATATACAAAGCACTATACATATATGCAGATATGAATACATATATCACTACACATATATATATACATAACCATGAAATTACATATCACTAATATCTATAAACAACTATTAAAACGCAAGGAAACAAACACGTGGAGTGCATCGCATCCGTATCACACTAGATCTATGATACGCTTGCGATACGAGTCCACCACATAACCAAATGTATCCCGAAGGACACTAGCAAGTCTAAAATAGTATATATGAACAATACGAAGAGTTAAATATACATCTACGTGTCCGTGTCAAAATATGATATGTACAAACCCCCGTGTCGAAAGAAACTCCCAAATTAACCCGTATCTGTAAATTGTTGGGATACGGCCTACACGTATCCAATTATAGATACGACACTAGCCACACACACACATGTTAATTTGGTCTAATTGACCAATTAACAAACATAAGATGTGTAAATCTCAAAATTCTTCCGAAATTGACATAAAATATACCATAACTTTCTCCATAGGCCTCTTATGAACCTAATTTCAATTCCTATGGGTAGACTTAGCATATGGGATAGTTCCTAATGATTAAAACACATATTTAGAGTCTAATCAAAGAAAAAATGAATTATACCTAATGGAAGATGGATTCCCAATAAAACTTCCAAAATGGGTGAAAAGAGCCTTTAACTTGTAGATCCTTGCTCCTCCTTATAGATCCTTGCTTCAATAGCCTCAAATGATAATTTGGGAATGAATTGAGAAGAAATTTGGTGTGGGAATGAAGAAATTGGGAAGTGGAAATTCTAGATCTAGATTTGTAATAAAAATGAGGAGAGAGAAATTTCTCTCCTATAAAATATAGACTGGCCACTTGACCCCCTCCCCAAGCCACTATGAAATGTCTAAAATATCTCTTGGGGCCTCTCATGAAGAAATAATTAAGGAGGGAAGGTTCTAGTCTAATGGGTTTAATTTAATTAATCCTCCTCCTAATGAATGGGCTTATAATTGGGCTCAATTCTAACTAAATTTAAATATTGTTCCATGGATCTAATCTAAACTAGTTAGGTCCACTAACACAAGTCTAAAATAATAAACTAACAACTAACAATAATCAAATAACATAAAAAATAAATATACAAAATGCATAATATTTAATTAATTATGAAATGACCAAAATACTATTTTCTAGAAAATGTGGTAGTGACAAGTCTACCCCCCTTAAAATAATTTCGTCCTCAAAATTCAAAGACGAAACTAACCCCAAAAATAAAACAAAAAAAATAAAAAAAATTAGAACAGAACATGCCTCAAGGCACAAACAAATATGGGTAACGCTCTCGCTTTTTATCCTCTCTCTCGTTTTTATCCTCTCTCTCCCAGGTAGACTCCCCTGGAGAGTGATGCATCCAAGCGACGTATACCAAGGGAAGTGTCTGGTTCCTCAGCACCTTCTCTCTCTGATCCTGAATCCCAACTTGCTACTTTAGATAGCTAAGGGTAGGGCCCACCTCTATCTCCGAGTGATCCAACACGTTACTGGGATCCGCCACGTACCGTCTCAACAGCGACACATAAAAAATATTGTGCACTTCCTCTAATGCAGGTGGCAAGTCTAGTCTGTAAGCAACTACACTGACCCTCTTAAGAATAGTGAAAGGTTCGATGAATCGCAGACTAAGCTTTCTGCCTCTACCAAAAAGAATCATGACTCATGTCAGAGAAATCCTAAGAAACACCAAACCACCAACCTAGAATAAAACACAATCTTAAGAACTTAATCTATAACAAACAACCAATATCAAGCACAAAATAAAAATCTAAAACTATACCTCAAACTCCAAAGGTCTCTGGTGGGTATTGGCCCAATGTCGTTGTCTGTCCTACACCACTCGAAGTCGGTCTCTGATCAGTTTAACCTTCTCCACTGCATCCACAACCATCTCTGGCCCTAGGAAAGCTCTCTTTCCACCATCGTCCCATGACAAGGGGGTACGACATCTCTGACCGTACAAAGCCTCAAATGGTGATATCTCTATACTAGCCTGGTAGTTTTTGTTGTAAGCAAACTCTACAAAATGGAGATGGTCCTCCCAAGATCCTCCAAAATCTAGTACATAAGTGCACAACATATCCTCGAGAGTCTGAATAGTCCTTTCTGACTGCCCATCTGTCTGGAGATTATATGTAGTACTGAACTTGAGCTGGGTGCCCAAACTCGCCTGCAAATTCCTCTAGAAATGAGAAGTGAAACGACTATCCCGATCCAAGACTATGATGACGGGAACCCCATGTACCCTGACTATCTTCCTCACAATATCTCTGTCAGCTTCTCTATAGACACACCCACCTTGAAAGGCAAAAAGTGGGCCAACTTGGTCAACCTGTCAACGATGACCCAAATTGCGTATTTTTCTCCTGAAGATCGTGCAAGTCCGGACACAAAATCTATAGTAATGTACTTTCACTTCCACTCGGGAATGGGTAATGGCTGAAGTAAACCACCTGGCCTCTGCCTTTCAACTTTTACCTACTGGCATACTAAGCATCTGGATACAAATTGTTCAACTTCCTTCTTCATGCCATACCACCACACACTCTCTCGCATATTCTGATACATCTTCTTGGCACCTGGATGTATGGAATACTGAGAATGATGCGCTTCCTGCAACACCTCTACACGCAGCTCCCCACTAGGCACAGATAATCAAACACCATGCCGCAAAAAACTATCATCAACAATGGTAAAATCATCCTCTAATCTTGCTCTCACCTGAATTCTGATGCTCCTCAGAGATACATCCTCATACTGAGCTTCTTTGATCCTATCCATCAACTCCGAGTGTATCTGCAATCCCCACTCTGTATAGCAAAACCAAGAACTATCACCTCAATGCCCAAGTTCTTCAAGTCCTCTAATAAATATCGATCTTACGTCAACAACATAGTTACTAGATACCTGCTTAAGGCATCAGCAACTATATTGGCTTTTCCAGGATGATAATGAAAAGATATGTCAAAATCCTTTATCAGCTCCAACCACCGACGCTACCTCATGTTCAACTCCTTCTGCGTGAAAACGTACTTCAAGCTCTTGTGGTCTGTGAAGATATCTACACGCTCTCCATACAAATAGTATTTTCACAACTTCAGGATAAAGATGACTGCTGCTAAGTCCAAATCATAGGTAGGGTAGTTCTTCTTATAAGGACGCAACTGCCTGGATGCATAGGAAACCACTTTTCCATTCTGCTGAAGAACACAACCCAAACATTTCTCCGATGCATCACTATAAATAGTAAAACCTCTAGACCTTGATGGCAACATCAAAATAGGAGCAGCCGTCAACCTCTTTTTCAATTCCTTAAAAGTAACCTAGCACTCCTCTGTCCAAACAAACTTTACATCTTTCCTGGTGAGTCTAGTCATCGGCTCGACAATCCTCAAAAAATCTTGCACAAACTTTCTGTAGTAGCCTGCTAGACCCAAGAAACTTCTGATCTCTGCCACTGAACTCAGGGTCTTCCAAGACTCCACTGCTGCGATCTTCTTCGGATCTACTGAAATTCCATCACCAGTCATAACATATCCTAAGAACTCCACTTTGTCCAGGAAGAACTCACACTTGGACAGCTTCCCATATAACGTCTCTTTCCTCACACATCCAACACAATCCGCAAATGCTCCTCGTGCTCCTCCGGTGTCTTCGAGTATATGAGTATCTCATCGATGAACACCACTACGAACTTGTCAAGGTACTGATGGAATACCTTGTTCATCAAATTCATAAATACCGTCGGGACATTAGTCAACCCAAACAGCATCACCATGAACTCATACTGGTCATACCAAGTCCTAAAAGTAGTCTTCGGAATGTCCTTCGACTTCTCTTTCACATGGTGGTAGCCTGATCCCAAATCAATTTTAGAAAATACCTTGGCACCACTTAAGTAATCGAATAGGTTATCAATCCGTAGCAACGGGTATTTATTCTTGATAGTAAGATTATTCAATGCCCTGTAATCGATGTACATGCGCATCGATCCATCCTTCTTTGGTACAAACAATACTGGGACTCCCCACAGTGAAGAACTTGATCTGATAAACCCCTTATCCAGCAACTCATCTACTTGATTCTTTAGCTCGACCAGCTCGTTGTTGTTTACTCTATAGACATACTATGAAATTGGTTCTGCACCTGGCACCAAGCCTATAGAGAATTCAATATCTCGATCTAGCAGAAATCCTGGCAATTCTTCATAAAACACATCCAAGAGTTCTGCTATCAATGGATGCGATAACTCCTTGTCTTCCACCATAACTCCATAGATAATGCCTTCTCCTTGTTCTGCAGCTCCTCTAGCAAACTTAAAATCTGGCTCTCCTGGCGGGCTAAACAAAACTTTACCTCCTCTATAATCTATACTAGCATGGTGCCTACTCAACCAATCAATCCCAAGTACAATGTTGTAGCTCGAAAGTGGTGTCACTACCATATTTTTTAGGAAAGTGTATTTTGGTCATTTTATAATTAATTAAATCTTATGCATGTTGTATAATTATTTATTTTGTTATTTAATTATTGTTAGATGTTATTTTATTATTTTGGACTTGTCTTAGTGGGCCTAACTAGTTTAGATTAGATCCATGGACCAACATTTTTAATTAGTTAGAATTGAGCCTAATTATAAGCCCATTCATTAGGAGGATGATTAATTAAATTAAACTCATTAGACTAGAACCTTTCCTCCTTAATTATTTCTTCATGAGAGGCCCCAAGAGGTATATTAGACATTTCAAAGTGACTTGGGGAGGGGCTAAGGGGGCCGATCTATTTAAAAAGAGGGGAAAATTTCTCTCTCCTCTTTTTGTTTCAAATCTAGATCTAGAATTTCCCTCAACCAAATTACTTCATTCCCCATCATTTTTCTACCAAATTTCTTCCTAATTCCTTTATATATCACCATTGGAGACAAGTAGAGAAAGGATCTAGAAGGAGGAAGAAAGGATCTACAAAGAGGAGCAAGGATCTACAAGTTGAAGGCCAATTTTACCAAATTTGGAGGTTGCATTGGGAATCCATCTCCTAATTGGTTTAATTCAGTTTTTCCTCTTTAATTAGATTCTAAATATATGTTTTAATCATTAAGAACCACCCCATATAATGAGGCTACCCATAGGAATTTGAATTTGGTTCATAGGAGGTCTATGGAGGAAGTTATGGTGTGTTTTGTGTCAATTTTAGGGGAATTCCAAGATTGACACATGTTATGGTTGTAAATTGGTCAATTAAATCAAATTAACATGTGTTTGATTATTTGTGGCTAGTGTCGTGTCCATAATGGGATACGTGTAGGCCGTATCCCAATAATTTGGTGGTACGTGTTGGTTTAAGAGTTTTTCTCCGACACGGGACTTTGAGCATGTCATATTTTGACACGGACACGTAGTTATGTAATTGACTCTTCGTATTGTTCATATTTACTATTTTAGACTTGCTCGTATCCTTCGGGGTACGTTTGGTTGTGTGGTGGACTCGTATCACAAGCGTATCATAGATCTAGTGTGATACGGGTGCGATGCACTCCATGTGTTTGTTGTATTGCATTTCTAGATCCAATTTTCATTGTTTGTAGCTATTGGTAATATGTGTATATATATGTATATAAATATAGTGTTATATATATATATATATATATATATATATATATACATACTAGTGTATGGATATATATATATATATATATATATATATATATATATATATTTTTGTACATGTGTATATATATAGATATATTGATATGTACTTGTGTATGTGTATGTTATATAGATATACCTATATATGTATATGTATATGTATATGTATATGTATATGTATATGTATATAGATATAGATATCTATATAGATGAGTATTTATATATGTATTGTGGTGTATGAGAGTGTATAGATATATAGGTGTCTAGTTATGGTTGTGTATATTGTATGTGTGTGGAGAAGGGGTCCGGCAGTATATACATGGAGATAATCGAGTAACAGCAACAGCAAACAGCAACAGCAACAACAAACAACAACAGCAACAACAACAGCAACATCAACATCAACAGCAAACAACAACAGCAACAACAACAGCAACAGCAACAACAACAGCAGCAAATACAATCAGCAGCAGCAGGTACAAGCCCGAGGAGAAGCAACAGCGTGTATCCGGATTTCAGTCAGCAAGTTAATTGTTAGTAGTTAGGTGATTAGTAGTTAAGGTTAGTTATACTTGTTGGTTTTGATGTTAGAAATTACTAGTTAGCTAAGTAACTATATATATATCTATGTATGTTAGTTATTAGTAAGTATCTAAATGTATGATATGAGATAGTTAGATAGATATGTATTAGTTAGATTCTTAAACTATATGTATCTTATAAGTATTGTATTGTAGATAGTATCTAGGTATTAGTATGTTATATATTTTAGTAGTTAGTTTATTAGCATATAGTTAATTTTGGGTGTTAGCTATAAATGAGGTTTTGTATTACCTTGGGATACCAAGGTAATGTCAAGGTAATGGGTAGATACTCGAGGTATTTGAGTTGGGTATCGAGATGGGTGTTTAGTGGTGCGATACCGAGTTAGTTCAAAGCCAAGGTATCCACTTAGCATTTGTAATAAGAATTTATATATTTAATATTGAGTGTATGGATATATGATATTCTATATCTTTTAGTGCGTATCTTGAGATACGGTATCTTTGATCTTTATATTAGCCTAGTTTAACTAGTGTGGCCTAGATTCTTAGTGTATGAACCCAATATTCTAGAGATAGACTCATGCAACCTAAAAATAGGTAGTTTGACCAAGTTTGACTTAGAGTTGACCTAGTTTGACTATTTTGACTTAGAAATGGCTCTTCGACCTAGATGTTGACTAATTTCACTAATTTTTATTTCAATACCATATATTGATGTTATATTCCCTATCTAGGTCTTCAAGACACGTACCGGACATCTGTGATACTGTGTACCAGGTTTCAGGCGAGTACATTCTCTGATAGTTTTTTATTTATGATATCTTCTATGTCTCTTGTATCTAGTGTAGATATCCTTGATTTCTTGACACGATGGTTAAACAGATTGGTATATCCGGATCTCGTCATAAGATGTTATTCCTTGGTATGTATGGTTTATCTTGTGTAAGCCTTATTTCTTTGTTCTTCTTGTACATGTACAGACACTGATTCTCGAAGAGATTTGCTACCTTCCTAGAGAATCCCGTGCCATAGCGTACCATGGTTGGATCCACTATACCAGTCGGGGGTGGGGAGTATATAGTATAGATATGTGCTCATACCCTCCTGGTATCAAGTCTTGTTCCTTGAATAGTGTTAATCATACACTGCACGTATGATTAGCCAGGCTATTAATCTTGTATCAAGTTTTTAAGCCGATCACATGTTAAAGCTGGTACTCACTCTCTTAGTCATTAGTATTCTTGTCTATTGCCATATTGTTCATTTTTGTATTTATTTCCAGTATTTTCTTTATTGTATATCTCTTGTATCTATATGTTGTATCTTGTATATTCACATCTATTTACTGTTATATAGTTTTTATCATTGATTAGAACTACTATTAGAGATGTACTCTGCTCCTTTCTTGACTGGATATATTTTCCCCAGATGACACTAAGGAGTGGTACCCTACTCATTACGGGCCCCAGGATATCGTGGGATTAGATCCAGAGACCCTGGCTCAGGAGGATCTTATCCCGACTAAGATAGATGACCCGGGACTCATAGCTTAGTTGTTTAGCTTCTTTTGTACTAGATTTGTCTCCAGCATACTGTTTAGTATTTTTTTTGACTCATTGATGTTATTATTTTGACTCATGAGTTATACGATGACTATTCTATTCTTTTATCATATTTATGCTATTTCCCATCTTAAATCTGTGATTGAGTATATTTATATTGATGGTGGCATTGTTATGTCGTGATTATAGCTATATAGTTTACCCAAACAACGTTCTACCCCCGATGTTGTGACATAGACTAGACATTATTTCTGACTTGTATCCCTACAACAGGTGCGGGTCATGACACATTTTTAGTGGTGGCCCATGCAGGTCTTCGAGGTTACAATTAGTGCGATTCGTATTGGTGCTCAGAATTAAGTGCTATTACGAGCCTGTTTTAGGATATAGGATATTGGCTATTGGCTGAGAATACTCAATCATATCTAGAAAAAATACTTTTGATTCATTCAACTATTCTTCCTTGATATTGATATTTGATCTTTAACTTTCCTTTCTTGAGTATCTTACATCATGTGCCATATTGATTCTTTCTTTCACTTTATCTCAGGATGCCGCCTAAGACTAGATCCCAGCAGGGGAGAGCAGCTTCTGAGAGGTTTGTGACTTCCTGAGGGCATACACTAGTCACTTCTCCGATGATTGGCATGTCAGATACTTTCGGGGGTCCACCTCATACTCAGAGGACTGTGCCAGCTGTATCTGAGGGACTTCCCCCTCCACCTTTCGTGCTAGCAGATGTGACATAGATATTCACATTATTTTGCGAGATGTTGGAGGCGCAGAGGGCTCAGTCTTAGGCACACCAGAGGAAGACCGATATCTTATGGCAGGGCATCGATAGTGCTCATCAGCTTGCTCGTGCCATAATAGAGAGAGGAGTTTCGGTCCAGCAGCAGGTTGCTCCTCAGATTGCTCAGATTCGGCCAGACAACATTCAGGACTTCAAGAAGCTGGAGCGTAGGGTCTTCAAGGGGACAGAGGGCATCATCTACGCTGATGATTGGCTCGAGGACATTGAGCATCTCATGAGGATATCCTGTCTTTCTGAGGATCTGAATGTTGAGGTGGTAGGAATTCAGTTATTCGACGTCACCCGTACTTGGTTCAGAAACAAGCCAATTCTTGCTAACAAGGGACAGTCTTGGGAGGTGTTCAAGGACCTCTTCATAAAGAAGTTGTTCACTCGGGAAGATATGTTAGACTTGGAGAGGTAGTTTGAGAGCCTCATTCATGGGAGCATGTCTATGGAGGAATACGCTGCAGAGTTCGACAGGCTGAGCCGATTTGTGAAGTATTTGGTAAGAGAGCCGGAGGTTTGAGCTATTCATTTTTGCGAGGGTCTAAACTGGGAAGTGAAGATCCTTATTCCGTTTTTTATGAGACCAAATCGGAGAAACTTGCAGAGACACGCCAAGTTGAGCGGGAGTTGGGTTTGAAGCCCAAGAGAGATCGTAATTTTTTTTAGGTGCAAACAGAAGCATAGTGACTGCCAAACGTCCTTATTTCTAGTGTAGGCCATTTCAGCAGCCGCAACAACACCAGACTCCAGCTAGGGCGTCGGTTCACCAGGCACCGCAACAGCAGAGACAGTTATAGTAAGCTTTCTGCTACTACTGCAAGAAGCTCGACCACATCTGGGAAGTTTGCAGGAGAAGGCTGGGAGTTTGTTTGTATTATTGTACCGAAGGGCATCAGCTAAGATAGTGTCCTTCCAATTCTCGTCATGCAGTTCAGGGAGCAGTTCCAGCTATGAGGACACAGGCGAGACCACCTGCATTACAGCCTAGGGGACTACCGCTTCTGACCCAGCAGCAGCGTTATGTCCAACACCAACATCAGGGAGGTGCACGTCAGGGATGAGCGTTCGCTAAGACAGTCGAGGAGGTCGAGCCTACCAGAGATGTCAACGCAGGTTCTGTTCTTCTTGATTACATTCCAGCTTTAACTTTATTTGATAGTGGTGATTCCTATAGTTTTGTATTGGTTTCTTTTGCTCTGAAGCATGGTTTGGTAGCTGAGTCTGTCACTACCACATTTTCTAGAAAAGGGTATTTTAGTTATTTCATAATTAATTAAATATTATGCATGATAAATAATTATTTATTGTATTATTTAATTGTTGTTAGATGTTAGTTATTTATTTTGGACTTGTGTTAGTAGATCTAACTAGTTTAGTTTAGACTCTTGGACCAACATGTATTAATTGTTAGAATTTAACCCAACTAGAAAGACCATTGATTAGGAGAATATTTAATTTAATTAAACTATTAGACTAGAAGCTTCCCTACTTAATTATTTCTTCATGAGAGGCCCCAAGGGGTATAATGGACATTACATAGTGACTTGAGAAAGGGGTAAGGAGGGGGCCGGCCTATAAAAGAAAGGGGAAAGTTTCTCTCCTCTTTTCGTTTGAAAACAATATCTAGAATTTCCCTCAACCAAATTCCTTCATTCCCATATCATTTCCCCACCAAATTTTATCCCAATTCCTTCCCAAATCACCATTGGAGGCTAGTGGAGCAAGGATCTAGAAGGAGGAAGCAAGGATCTACAAAGAGGAGCAAGGATCTACAAGTTGGAGGCCAGTTTCATCACTTTTGGAGGTTTTATTTGGAATCCATCTTCTAATAGGTACAATTCTATTTTTCCCCTTAATTTAGGTTCTAAATATGAGAATTAACTATGAATAATTAACCCATATGCATAGACTACCCATATGATTTGGTTTTGTGTTCATAGGAGGCCTATTGAGAAAGTTATGGTACTTTTTGTGTCAATTTTGGAGGAATTCTGAGATTGACATTTGTTGTGTGTGTCAATTGGTCCTATAGATCAATTTGCATATGCTTGTGTGTTTGGGTCTAGTATCGTGTCCATAATTGGGTACGTGTAGGTCGTATCCCAATAATTTGGTGATACGTGTTGATTTGGGAGTTTTTCCTCCGACACGGGACTTTGAGCATGTCATATTTTGACACGGACACGTAGATTTGTGTTTGACTCTTCGTATTGTTCATATATAATATATTAGACTTGTTCTTATCCTTCGGGGTACGTTTGAGTGTGTGGTGGATCATGTCACAAACGTATCCAAGATCTAGTGGGATACGGGTGTGATACAATCCATGTGTTTGTGCAATTATTTCTAGATCTCTTTCTCTTTTGTTCTTGGTCATGGTGATGTGTAATTTTATATATATATATATATATATATATATATATATATATTATTGTCTATATATATTTATGTATTATGTGTCATAGATTTATTTATCTATTATATCTATGTGTTATATATTTATGTAGCTATTTTCTATACATGTAAGATCTATTATATATTCTAGTATATGTATATGTATATGTTATGTGTAGTTATATATATATATGTTGTTATATGTATACTTATATGATATATGTATATATATTGTGTATGATTATATATATATGTATACGTATATGTGTTGTTATATATATATATATATGTTACTATATATATATGAATGTTATTGTTATATGTATTTATTATGTACATATATATGTATATGGAGGTGTATGTACGTATACATAGTTATATAGTTGTATTATATATATAGTATATATATATATTGTGTTATATATTATATATATATTGGTGTTTTATATATATATATAAGAGAGGAGAACAGGGAGCTTCGGCGACAGTTATAGCGACAACAGCCACATAATAACAGCAGCAGTAGGGGATTTGTCATGCGCTTTTCGGATACGTGCACGTGGCCAAGCCCAGCCTACGCCGTAGCATCGGCGGTAGTACGCTGTCTATGATAACAATGGTCCATCAATCCAAATAGATAATATTTAATCACAAATTCAAATCTATTGCTCATTCACAATATTTATATAGTTTTACAAGATTCTCAATTTACAATTAAATCATAACTAGGGAACAAACCAGCTAAACATCAAATCTAAAGAAGTTGCTAAACTATCTAAATTTTAATATTGGCCTCGACAAGCATCTCGACCTCCAACCAAATCTAATGAGCAAGATAGCAAGTCACCTAAAAATGTTTACCCAGTCAGGATGGAACGAGTACAATCCAATAGCAGTTCCAGTTAATTGACAAGTACTATGAACAGTAAATAGTTATGAAATACTTGATGAGCATATAATAATGGAATAAGGTACATCATAGAGGAACAGTTAAATAAAGAAAATAATGAAAGACAAGAAATAAGAACAGAGAAGTATGTATAGACATACATATATGTGAACTAGGAAACCTGTCATACAAGTATACAATAAGCTAATATAGATTAATCTAGAATGACTGCATCTAACTAGTGTTTTGAAATACCAAGTTGACATATGAACGGCTAGGGAGTAATATCCGACAAACCATACGTGTCGTGTGTGGCTGCTATTATTCCAAAAAGACCATGGGATAGAAAGGGTAGTTCACACGTCACCTAGGTATTTCCCCGCTCGACAAGTACTCATGGATCCAAGTCCAGACACAAATAATCTCAATAGTCTAGAAGATGTCAACAGGCCAGAAAATACATTAGTCCAGAAAAAGTCAATAGGCCTGAAATATGAATCTCACAAAAATGAATCCATGCAATACCAATCCATGTATCTATCGTGTCAGAATCAGGTAAAACAATACTATAAATATGCATCATAGAAATATTAAATAATAGAAACTATCAAAGAATATACTCACCTGTGTTCCTTAGCTGGTACGAGTCAGAATCCAAGTCACAATCCAAATAACCTATGTATTACATATTTACCATGTCAAAAGATAATTTATTTTCATTTATTTAATTCTGAAATAATTACTCTAAAATCCTATTTTTAATCTTATTATTCTGATTTTTAGGTTAATTCCTAAATTTTTCCAAAGGAACTAAATTTTATCAACTCGAGACTCAAGGCATGCAAACCGAGGCGATCTGTTGACCGAAAAGTCAACCGACACAAACTCAACTTTCATGCATGATTTCCTGTAGATTTCATCATAAAAAATATGCTGGAATTTATTTCTCGTCTGAATTCAAATTCGTTTGGGAATTATGGCACATACAAATTTAGTATCGTGCACCGATGGTTAAATTCTAACCTAGAAGTTCTACAGAATTAACAGTATATAAATATTTTGAATTAAATTCTAGGAAAAACATTTGTCATTTATCTCGACATTAGATTTTCGAAACTTTAAACGGTTCATGATTCTGATTTCAGGTTCTCCCGGAATCGCGAAAACATTGAAACACATCTATTTTCAGACATGTTGTGCTCTACTAATTTTCTAGAATTTAATACTCTTAATTTTGTAAAACAATTTATATATTCAGAAATCTAACCTCAATACGGTTCTAACGCAAGAAATTGGGCCTCGTTTGGAGTCTGGAGCTATGCATAATATCTTCTGGAAGATGAAGGAACCCTATATGACAATTCCCCAAAATAGGCTAAAAAAAACCCCTAGAAATTAATAACCTAAACTATTATATATATATAGGAGAGAGATAGCAGCCGCGGCTCAGAGTGCCACGTGGCAGCCATCCGACGCTGCCCGCTCAGATCGAACGGTCAGTGTTCGATGCGGCTCGGCTCAGCTCAGTCCGACTCGGACTAGGACGCAGCTCGGCTCAGCTCGGCTCGCGGTCGGCTCGGCTTCACCCACACCCACCCCGCGGTCGCTGACAGGCGGGCCATGCCCAGTTGGCTGTGGGAGGCTAACAGGTGGGCCGCTGATGGCTGACTGGGCAGAAATAAGTACTTTTTGGGTTTTTATTTTTAGAAAATAGTTTTTAATTCAGTTTTCCCTAATTAACTCAAAATAAATGCTAAACTAATTAGAAAATTCCCATAAAATTCTAGAAAATATATTTGAATATTTAGAATCTAAAATAAAAGTTTGGGATATTTTTAATTATATTTGACCCTAAAATAAATTCTTGAAAGTCCTAGAAAATTAGGGTTACTAGTTTTTAATTAACTAAAAATTGTGAAAAAATCCCAATATCCCCAAATTAACCTAATAACAATATTTAAGCAAGAAATTGAGGATACGGAGGTTACAAGTTTACCCACCTTAAAAAAAATTTGTCCTCGAAATTTAAAATCCTTAATAGTTTTTTTTTTTACTATCAAAATTTAAATTCATCAAACCATATAATTATGAAGTAAATACATATTGTTATTTCACAAATTTTTCAAAATTCTATAAATATCATATTCCTGAAAATCTTCAAATATAAAATTAAATTATATTCTTATCACAATCTCCTCCAAAATTTTAAGTTAATAACTAAATACTCAAAAAAAGTTTAATATTCAATCCTCTAATTGAAATCCAATCAATGCATATTTATAAAATTTAAAAATTGCATCCTAAAAATTTGAATTCAAACACTAATCCATTAATCATCTTACTCCTCGATTATTTTTTTCACATCATACTCAAACAATATAATACTTACAAGATCTTCAAATGCAATATTCAAAATATAAATTTTAAATTTATATCTTGTAGTCAAATAAATATAATTATAATCTTCTTAAATTCCTCAAAATTTAATGACTAATCCAATCATATCATAATCTTCATAAAATTTTGTGATTTAACAAAATCGTCAATTCTGCCATATTAAATTTTCAACTCTTTATTTAAATCAATGTTTATCCTCGAAATTTAAAATTCTTAATATTTTTTTTCTGCCACCATCAAAATTTAATCAATATAATCATGAAGTCAAACCACTATTGTTATTTAACAAAATCCTTAAAAATTAACTTCATCCTCATAACTTAAATTTTTAATGTAAATCTTCAAAATTTGAATTTATCTTCAAAATTTAAAATCTAATAGAATTTTTCTCTTAAATCAAATTCACAAGTCATAACCCTTAAATACAATCTAACATTATTTCCTTAAAATTTAAATCTTATTTATAAATATCTTCAAAAATTAATAATTAAATCCTTCAAATTTAATCTCATATCCAAACTTAAAAATTAAATCCAATCCTGAAGTTTAAAGAAAAATTTAATTCCATCCTTAAAAATTGGAATCTCAAATTGTAGTCATTTCTCACAATAATTTGATTTGTCCCCATATCCATAATTTGTTTTGTCCTCACTACTATTATAATTACTTGTACTATTACTTCCAAATAGTTTTTATCCATATTAACTGATACACCAATCTAATATTATCACACAAGGTACTTACTGTTACTAGAACATTACTCAACTAATTCCTGATATAGAAACACTAGCACTCTTGATACAGTAACACTAGCTTTCTTACTACACAACATATGCCCTTAATATTCTAGGACACTAGCTTCATCATTAGATCACCTCATCACACTCACTAGAACTCAAGATCACTTGCACTTTCTATAATACACATGTTTCACTTCATTCTCAAAGGCAGGCATATGGTTCCATATCTCGATTGATGTATACGTATTTTCCTTTAAATATTTTATAGACTGATACACTAATCAGTGATACACTACATATCTTCCATGAGCAATCTTGATATTTCTCAACCCATGACACACCATTAGAATTTCTAATACTCAGGCTTCCACTTTCATGAACTTCTACAGTGACACTCATCACCCACTGTGCATCCTGCACACAATTTTTATACACTTCCACATATTGCTTTTAATACATCACTGGCCTCAATATCAGGTGATATACCTATCACTAGTTGTATACTGGTACACTCCTATCTACTCATATCAAGGCTCTACTTCTAAGCTAAAGAATGATGGAACAAATCCTACAATAACAGGAGTGGATAAGTATTGAGATAATACTTTAAGAACCAATTTAAGATACAACATGATAATCATACACGTCTGTCCGAAATAATGACACTCAGAATCCTCGCCATGCCAGTAAGCATAGCTGCGATAAACGATAGGTTCCATATCTAGGTTATGCAACTCTATAATCATGTCATCTAGAACCCTCACCACGCCAACCGGTATGGATGCAAGAAACTCTAAATTTTATAACTAAGATATGTACATCCGAAGTCAGGTTCCTACGTTTCCGCTACGACAACTAATATGGTTGCGATAAACTCTAGGCTCCATATCCAAAGCAGACATTTCACCTTTCTCATTGTCCTCATCAACATATGTCATCGGATGATACCGTAATTTAGTCCGTAAAATTCATCTCGATATAAAATCACACTCAACAACGATACCAAAAATTAAATTTAATCAACCGATCACCAAGAATCAGATTAATAACAACAAGTGAGAACTGACAAAAATAAGGGAAAATATTTGAATTGGAATTTATAATAAGATCCTCAAGGGTCGTCCCAGGAATCTCTCAAAATTTTGTGATTGAGTATCCCTCTCTCATCCTAGTGTCCTAGGTCATATATCCTATCGCAGGCTCGCGGTAGTACAACTAAGTCGTCGCACAACTACGACATCGCACAACTTGCGAAGCTTGACCCGCGTAAATGTCGATTAATGATTCAATCCTAAAAATTTAAAAGTTAATTCCAATCTTCAAAGTAAATCCTACTTATTTATATTTCATAAAATATTTAAAAAATTCAAAGTCTTATCCTCAAAATTTGAATTCCAAATCTACTCCATCAATCTTATCCCTCGAACAAATTTAAATTTTGAATTCAAATTAAGTCCTTTAAAGTTGAATTCAACAAGTTATAAAATCAAATCTTTATATTATTATTCTTTTGGTCTAACTCAACCCATAAACTAAATCTCAATATTATATTGAACTCCAAATACTAAAATTCTCAACATTATCCTTGAATTTCTAGAATTATATCTCAAAACTTTCAAGATTATCCTCAATTTCAAAACTTTCAACATTATCCTCAATTTTATTTTTGGTCATTAATCAAATATGACAACTTCTACCCACCTTATAATTTTATCCTTAAAATAAAATCCTCAAAATTTAACTTCTCGAACAATTAAAATAAAATGTATATACTTTCCTCAAAAGTCAAATATTCAAATATTGTAATAAAATTTTAATCACTTCCAAAAATCTTTATATCTTTGACTATGTTTATTGAATTGAATTTGAATCCTCAAAAAATTTAAATACATAAAATCTCAACTCCTCAAAAATTCTCAAAACTTAAAATTTATTTCCAATCTTCAAATTATAAATTTAAATCCACATCTTGTAGTCCAATAGCTCTAATGTTAATCTATTTTTTAATTCGACAAAATCACAAAGTAATAAATCCATACTCAAAATTTTAAATCAAATACTCAAAATTTAAATTCTTCAAACTTAAACTTAAATCCACTATAATAATCTACAAAAATCTAAAATTCCATAAATCTTCAACTTATTGTCTTTATCATCATTTAATTTAAAACTATTTTCCTTTTTTCTTTTTCTTTTTCTTTTTTCTTTTTTTTTTAAATTTCAACCATGTTTTAACAAGAAAATTATAATCATCAAGCTACAAAGAAATTTAAACCTCAAAGCAGTTTTTTTTTTTAATTCTCATTTTCAATCATTGTGTAAACTTAAGGAAATAATTTACCAATCGAGCAGTCTGCCACTAACTTTGATCACACCAACTTATAAAAATATCAGTATATATAATCACTTAATTTTCTCAAGTTCATCTACTAGAGTTTACCTAAAAGTTCAACATGTACATCTATTTTAATCACGTAGCCTATATAACACCTTAACTACCAAAGCAATAAAATTGAAATAAGGCCTTCCAATTGTATACCTAGTCCTAGCCATTCTCCTAAATTTAAATCAATCTTAATTATGAATGAGCATCTCCTAGTCGCAGGATCACAGCTAGTACTACTAAGTTGAAGTACTAACCATGACATCGCACTTAATGCAAAGACGGACCTGCATGGGCCACCACTAAAAATTTGTCACGACCCGCACCAGCTTTTCGGATACGAGTACGTAGCCAAGCCCAGCCTATGCCACAACATCGGCGATAGTACGTTGTCTATGATAACAATGGTCCATCAATCCAAATAGATAATATTTAATCACAAATTTAAATATATTGCTCATTCACAATATTTACATACTTTTACAAGATTTTCAATTTACAATTAAATCATAAATCGGGAACAAACCCGCTAAACATCAAATCTAAAGAAGTTGCTAAACTATCTAAATTTTAATATTGGCCTCGACAAGCATCTCGACCTCCAACCAAATCCAATGAGCAAGATAGCAAGTCACCTAAAAATGTTTACCCAGTCAGGATAGAACAAGTACAATCCAATAACAGTTCCAGTTAATTGACAAGTACTATGAACAGTATATAGTTATGAAATACTTGATGAGCATATAATAATGGAATAAGTTACATCATAGAGGAACAGTTAAATAAAGAAAATAATAAAAAACAAAAAATAAGAACAGAGAAGCATGTATAGACATACATATATGTGAACTAGGAAACCTGTCATGCAAGTGTACAATCAGCAAGTATAGATTAATCTAGAATAACTGCATCTAACTAGTGTTTTGAAATACCAAGTTGACATGTGAACGGCTAGGGGGTAATATCCGACAAACCACACGTGTCGTATGTGGCTGCTATTATTCCAGAAAGACCATGGGATAGAAAGGGTAGTTCACACGTCACCTAGGTATTTCCCCGCTCGACAAGTACTCATGGATCCAAGTCCAGACACAAATAATCTCAATAGTCCAGAAGATGTCAACATGCAGAAAATACATTAGTCCAGAAAAAGTCAATAGGCCTTAAGTATGAATCTCACGAAAATGAATCCATGCAATACCAATCCGTGTATCTATCGTGTCAGAATCAGGTAAAACAATACTATAAATATGCATCATAGAAATATCAAATAATGGAAACTATCAAAGAATATACTCTTATGTGGTCCTTAGCTGGTACGAGTCAGAATCCAAGTCACAGTCCAAATAGCCTATGTATTACAAATTTACCATATCAAAAGATAATTTATTTTAATTTATTTATTTCTGGAATAATTACTCTAAAATTCTATTTTAATCTTATTATTATGATTTTTAGGTTAATTCCTAAATTTTGTCCAAAGGAACTGAATTTTATCAACTCGAGACTCATGGCACGCAAATCTAGGCGATCAGTTGACCAAAAAGTCAACCAACACAAACTCGACTTTCATGCATGATTTCCTGTATATTTCAGCATCAAAAATATACTAGAATTTACGGCTCATCCGAATTCAAATTCGTTTGGGAATTATGGCACATACAAATTTAGTATCGTGCACCGATGGTTAAATTCTAACCTAGAAGTTCTACAAAATTAACAGTATATAAATATTATGAAATAAATTCTGGGAAAAAAATATGTAAATGATCTCAACATTAGCTTTCCGAAACTTTAAACGGTTCATGATTCTGATTTCTGGTTCTCCCGGAATCACGAAAATATCAAAACACATCTATTTTCAGACATGCTGTGCTCTACAAATTTTCCAGAATTTAATACTGATAATTTCGTAAAACAATTTATATATTCAGAAATCTAACCTCAATACGGTTCTAATGCAAGAAACTAGGCCTCGTTTGGAGTCCGGAGCTATGCTCAATGGCTTTTGGAAAAGATGAAGGAACCCTAGATGACAATTCCCTAAAATAGGCTAAAAGAAAACCCTAGAAATTAATAACCTAAACTATTATATATAGAGAGGAGAGAGAGAGCAGCGGTGGCTCGGAGTGCCACGTGGAAGCCATCCGACACTGCCCTCTCAGATCGAACGGTCAGTGTTCGATGCGGCTCGGCTTAGCTTAGTCCGCCTCGGACTAGGACGCGGCTCGGTTCGGCTCGGCTTGCGGTCGGCTCGGCTTCACCCACACCCACCTCGCGGTCGCTGACAGGCGGGCCACGCCCAGTTGGCGGCGGAAGGCTGACAGGTGGGCCCCTGTTGGCTGACTGGGCAGAAATAATTACTTTTTGGGTTTTTATTTTCAGAAAATAGTTTTTAATTCATTTTTCCCTAATTAACTCAAAATAAATGCTAAAAATAATCGAAAAATTCACAAAAAGTTCTAGAAAATATATTTGACTATTTAGAATCTAAAATAAAGTTTGGGATATTTTTAATTATATTTGACCCTAAAATAAATCCTTGAAAGTTCTAGAAAATTAGGGTTACTAGTTTTTAATTAACTAAAAATTATTGAAAAATCCCAATAGCCCCAAATTAACCTAATAACAATATTTAAGCAAGAATTTCAGGATACGAAGGTTACAGGATTTGGCAACAGCAGTTGCAGCAGCATTTGCGACAGCAGAGAAATAGCTACACCAGCCGCAACAGCAATAGTAACAGCAACAGCAGTAGCGACGACTACAGCAGCCACAGCGATAGTCGGCAGGGTTTTAATGACAGTTCTGCAGTTTCTATTATATATTATGTATTTAATTAATATATATATATATATATATATATATATATATATATGTATATGTATATACTTTCCTAATTGCTAATTGTGTTGTAATATACTATATTTATAATATTTAGTTGTTAGCATCTATTATTTATGGGTAGTTAGTATAAACAAGGTATTGGATATTACCTTTAAATACCAAGGTAAGTATCAAGGTATTTGGGGATACCCAAGGTATTGGATTTGGGTATCAAGATTATGGTTTAGTGTTGTGATAACAAGTTGGTTCAAAACTAAGGTATCCTTTTTACATTTGTAATTAGGATTTTATATATTTAATATTTACTTGATATGTATATTTGATGCTTTACCTATAGTTTACGTATCCTGAGATACGACATCCTAGTATCCTAAGATATAGCTTGTATGACCTAGATTCATAGTGTTTGAACCCAATATCATTGAGATAGACTCATGCAACCTAAAAATAGGTAGTTTGACATAATTGACCATAGTTTGACCATAGTTGACCATAGTTTGACTTAGAGGTGACCTAGTTTGACTTTTGACTTAAAATTGACTTATTGACCTAGAAGTTGACTAGTTTAACTTATTTTCTTTCTAAAACCTTGTATTGATATTATATTCCATATCTAGGTCTTCAAGGCACCGTATCAGACATTTGTGAGACTGTTCATTGGACTTCAGGCGAGTACATTCTCTGATAGTTTCTCATTTATGATATCCTCTATGTTCATTGTATCTAGTGTAGATATCCTTGTTCTCTTGACACGATGGTTACACGGATTGGTATATCCGGATCTCTTCATGAGATGTTATTCCTTTTATATGGTGTATCTTGTGCAAGTCTTGTTCCATTGATTATCTTGTGCATGTACGTACACTAATTCTCGGGGAGATTTGCTACCTTCCTAGAGAATCCCGTGCCATTGCATACCATGGTTGGATCTATTATACCAGTCGAGGGTGGAGAGTATTTTAGTGTAGATATGTGATCATACCCTCCTTTTATCAAGTCTTGCTCTTAAATAGTGTTAATCATATACCGCACGTATGATTAGTCAGGCCATAAATCCTGTATCATGTTCCCAAGCCGATTATATGTTAAAACTAGTACTCACATACTTAGTCATTAGTATTCCTGTTCATTGTCATATTATTCATTATTATATTTATTCTAGTATTTTTTTATTGTATATATCTTATTGTATCTATTGTGCATCTTGTATATTCACATCTATTTACTGTTACATAGATTTTATCATTGATTAGAACTGCTGTTAGAGATGTACTCTGCTCATTTCCCGACTGAATATATTTTTTCCAGATGACACTGAGGAATGGTACCCTACACATTATGGACCTCAGGATGTTGTGGATTTATAGTCAGATACCCTGGTTCAGGAGGGACTTATCCCAACTGAGACAGATGACCCGAGTTTAGTAGCTTCTTAGTATTCTTTTGTACTGAATTTGTCTCCAGCTATTTGTTAGTATTCTTTCAGACTCATTAATGTATTATTTTAGACTCATGAGTTATTGTGACTATTCTATTCTTTATCATATTCGTGCTCGTTTTCATCTTAGATTTGTGATTGAGTATATTGATATTGTTGGTGGCTCATTATATAGCTAGATAGATTAACCAGACAGCGTTCTACCGCCGATTCTGCGACGTAGGCTGGGCGTTGTTCCCGACTTGCATCCCTACATCGGGTGCGGGTCATGACAGAGTTTTTGCTTAGGACTTGCAAGATCATGACCGGGGGAGGAATTATCCTGATTAATGATATTTGCAAGGATTGGAGAGTTACTCTGGGAGGCCGGGAGCTGAGTGCGTGTCTACTTGTAATGCTACTTTCATGCTACGATATTGTACTCAGGATGGATTGGTTGAGTAGGCACCGTGCTAGTATAGATTATAGAGGAGGTAGAGTTTTATTTGGTCTGCCAGGAGAGCCAGAGTTTGAGTTTGCTAGAGGAGCTGTAGAGCAGGGAGAAGGCCTTATCTGTGGAGCTATAGTGGAAGACAAGGAGTTGCCACATCCATTGATAATAAATTTCTTGGATGTGTTTCCTGAGGAATTGACAAGATTACTTCCAGATCGAGATATTAAATTCGCTATAGACTTGGTGCCAGATGCAGAACCAATTTTACAACATGTCTACAGAGTAAACAACAGTGAGCTCGTAGAGATGAAGAAGCAGATGGATGAATTGTAGGATAAGGGGTTTATCAGATCGTATTCTTCACCGTAGGGAGCCCTGGTATTGTTTGTACTAAAGAAGGATTGATCGGTGCGCATGTGCATTAATTATAGGGCATTGAATAATCTCACTATCAAGAATAAATACCCTTTGCCATGGATTGATGACTTGTTCGATCAGTTGAGTGGCGCCAAGGTGTTTTCTAAGATAGACTTGAGATCAGGCTACCACCAGGTGAAAGTGAAGCCGGAGAACATACTGAAGACTGCTTTTAGGACTCGGTATGGTCAGTATGAGTTTATGGTGATGTCTTTTGGGTTGACTAATGCCCCAGCGATATTTATAAATTTGATGAACAAGATGTTCCATCAGTACCTTGATAAGTTCGTAGTGGTGTTCATCGATGACATACTCATATACTCGAAGACACCGGAGGAGTACGAGAAGCATTTATAGATTGTGTTGGATGTGCTGAGAAGGAGAAGCTGTATGGGAAGCTCTCCAAGTGTGAGTTCTTCCTAGACAAGGTGGAGTTCTTGGGACATGTTGTGACTGGTGATAGAATTTCAGTGGATCCAAAAAAGATCGCAGCAGTGGAGTCTTGGAAGACCCCGAGTTCAGTAGCAGAGATAAGGAGTTTCTTGGGTTTGGCAGGCTACTATAGGAAGTTTGTGCAAGATTTTTTGAAGATTGCTGAGCTGATGACCATTATCACCATGAAGGATGTAGAGTTCATTTGGACAGAGAAGTGCTAGGTTACTTTTGAGGAATTGAAGAAGAGGTTGACGTCTGCTCCTATTTTGACGTTGCCATAAGGGTCTGGAGGTTTCCCTATTTATAGTGATGCATCGGGGAAGGTTTGGGATATGTTCTTTAGCAGAATGAGAAAGTGATTTTCTATGCATCCAGGCAATTGCGTCATCATGAGAATAACTATCTTACCCACGATTTAAAGTTTGTAGTAGTCATCTTTGCCATGAAGTTGTAAAAACACTATTTGTACGAAGAGCGTATGGAGATCTTCACATACCACAAGAGCTTAAAGTATATTTTCACGCAGAAGGAGTCGAACATGAGGCAGCATCGGTGGTTAGAACTGATGAAGGATTTTGACATATCTTTGTAGTATCATCCAGGGAAAGCTAATGTAGTTATCGATGCCTTAAGAAGGTATCTGGTAGCTATGTTCTTGACGCATGATCGATATTTATTAGAGGACTTGGAAAGATTGGGCATTGAGATGATAGTTTCTGGTTTTGCTATACAGATATGGGGGTTGCAGATAGACTCAGAGTTGATGGACATGATCATGGCAGCCCATTATAAGGATGTATCTTTGAGGAGCATCAGAGCTCAGGTGAGAGCAAGATTGGAGGATAATTTCACCATTGCTGAGGATAGTTCTTTGTGGCATGGTATTAGATTATGTGTGCCTAGTGGGGAGCTACGTGAGGAGGTATTGTAGGAAGTGCATCACTCTTACTATTCCATACATCCAGGTGCCAACAAGATGTATCGAGATATGTGAGAGAGTATGTGGTCGTATGGCATGAAGAGAAAAGTGGCATAGTTTGTATCCAGATACTTAGTGTGCCATCAGGTGAAAGCCGAGAGGCAGAGGCCAGGCTGTTTACTTCAGCCATTACCTATTCCAGAGTGGAAGTGGGAGCACATCACTATAAATTTTATGTCCGGAGTTCCACAATCTCCAAGAAGGAAAGACGCAATTTGGGTCATCGTTGACAGGTTGACCAAGTCAGCCCACTTTTTGCCTATCAAGGTGGGTTTGTCTATGGAGAAGCTGGCAGAGATATATGTGAGGCAGATCGTCAGGATACATGGAGTTTCCGTCAGCATAGTCTCGGACCGGGATAGTCATTTTACTTCTTATTTCTGGAGGAGTTTGCAGGCGAGTTTGGACACCCAAATTAAGTTCAGTACTGCATATTATCCCCAGACATATGGGCAGTCAGAGAGGAATATTCACTCTCGAGGATATGTTGCGCACTTGTGTACTAGATTCGGGAGATCTTGGGAGGACCATCTCAATTTGGTAGAGTTTGCTTACAACAACAGCTACCAGACTAGTATAGAGATGTCACCCTTTGAGGCTCTGTACGGTCGAAGATGTCGTACTCTTTTATCATGGAAGATATTGGAGATAGAGCTTTGCTAGGGCCAGAGATGGTTGTGGATGCAGCGGAGAAGGTTAAGTTGATCAGAGACAGACTTCGAGTGGCCTAGGACAGATAGCGGCATTGGACCGATAGCTACTGGAGACCTTTGCAGTTTGAGGTATAGTTTTAGATTTTGTTTTTTGTTTGTTATTGGTTGTTTGTTATAGAATAAGTTATTAAGGTTGTGTTTTGTTCTAGGTTGGTAGTTTGGTATTTTTTAGGATTTTTTCGACACGAGGCAAGATTTATTTCGGTGGAGGCGGAAAGCTTAGTTTACGATTCATCGAACCTTTCACTATTCTAGAGAGGGTCGGTGCAGTTGCTTATAAACTAGATTTGCCATATGTATTGGAGGGAGTGCACAAAGTGTTTCACGTATCGCAGTTGAGATGGTACATGGCGGATCCTAATCACATATTGGATCACTCAGAGATAGAGGTGGGACCAACTCTTAGCTATCCATATCAGCCAGTAGAGATTCTGGATCGGAGAAAGAAGGTGCTAAGGAACCAGACTATTCCTTTGGTATGTATCACATGGAGTCATCACTCTCCGAAGAAGTCTACCTGGGAGAGAGAGGATAAAATGCAAGAGCGTTATCCCTATTTGTTTGTGCCTTGAGGTATGTTCTTTCCTAGTTATGTTTTATACTTTTGCTCTATTATGTTATTTTTTTTGGGGTAGTTTTCGTCTTTGAATTTCGAGGACAAAATTATTTTAAGGGGGGTAGACTTGTCACTACCATATTTTCAAGGAAAAAATATTTTGGTCATTTCATAATTAAGTAAATATTATACATATTGTATAATTATTTATTATATTATTTAATTATTGTTTGATGTTAGTTTATTATTTTAAACTTGTGTTAGTGGACCTAACTAGATTAGATTAGATTCATGGACCAACATATTTAATTAGTTAGAATTGAGCCCAATTAGAGCTCATTCATTAGGAGGAGGATTAATTAAATTAAACCCATTAGACTAGAACCTTCTCTCGTTCATTATTTCTTCATAAGAGGCCCCAAGGGGTATATTGGATATTTCATAGTGACTTGGGGAGGGGGCTAAGGGTGTCGGCCTATTTAAAAATAGGGGTAAATTTTTCTCCCCTTTTTTTATTTCACATCTAGATCTATAATTTCCCTCAACTAAATTCCTTCATTCCTACATCATTTTTCTACCAAATTTCCTCCCAAATCACTATTAGAGGATAGTAGAGCAAGGATTTAGAAGAAGAAAGTATGAATCTACAAAGAGAAGTAAGGATCTACAAGTTGAAGGTTAATTTTACCAAATTTGGAGGTTGCATTAGGAATCTATCTCCTAATAGGTATAATTAAGTTTTTTTTCCCTTTAATTAGGTTCTAAATCTATTATTTAATCACTAAAAACTATCCCATATGATGAGGCTATCCATAGGAATTAGAATTAGGTTCATAGGAGGCCTATGGAGGAAGTTATGGTGTGTTTTGTGTTAATTTTAGGGAAATTCTGAGATTGACACATGTTATGGTTGTCAATTGGTCAATTAAACCAAATTGATATGTGTATGATTGTTTGTGGCTAGTATCATATCTATAATTGTATACGTGTAGGCCGTATCCCAATAATTTGGTGATACATGTTGATTTGGGAGTTTTCCTACGACAAGGGGCTTTGAGCATGTCACATTTTGACACGGACACGTAGTTGTGAAATTGACTCTTTGTATTATTCATATTACTATTTTAGACTTGCTCGTGTCCTTCGGGGTATATTTGGTTGTGTGGTGGACTCGTATCGCAAGTGTATCATAGATCTATTGTGATACAAGTGCGATGCACTCCACGTATTTGTTCCATTGCATTTTTAGATCCAATTTCCATTGTTCGTAGCTATTGGTAATATATGAATATATATGTATATAGATATAGTGTTATATATATATATATATATATATATATATATATATATATATATATATATATATACTAGTGTATGGATATCTATATATATTTTTGTGTACATGTGTATATGTATGTGTATATATATAGATATATTGATATGTACTTGTGTACGTGTATGTTATATAGATATACCTATGTATATGTATATGTATATGTATATGTATATAGATATAGATATCTATATGAATGAGTAGTTATATATGTATTGTGGTGTATGAGAGTGTATTGATATATAGGTGTCTAGTTGTGGTTGTGTGTGTTGTATGTGTGTGGAGAAGGGGGCGGGCAGTGTGTACATGGAGACAATCAAGCAACAACAACAGAAACAGAAATAGCAATAGCAAATAGCAACAAAAACAACAACAGCAACAGCAACAGCAAATACAAGCAGTAGCAGCAGGTATAAGCCCAAGGAGCAGCAGCAGTGTGTATCAGGGTTTCAGTCAACAAGTTAATGGTTAGTAGTTAGGTGATTAGTAGTTTAGTGTTAAGGTTATTTATACTTGTTGGTTTTGATGTTAGAAATTACTAGTTAGCTAAGTAACTATATATATATATATATATATATATATATATATATATATATATATATATATATATATATATGTTATTGGTAAGTATCTAAATGTATGATATGAGATAGTTAGATTGTCATGCCCCAGTCCCAAAATATGTAGGACTAGGACACGTAAGCATGCCAGCCGCATGTATATGGCAACTCCAATATTTTGAACCATAACACATGCATACGCTGTATAATGAATAATAATTCACAAGTGGTAAAACTATCACAAGTCACAGTGTATAATCTAATCTCATCCACAGAAATCAAATAGAAATAAATAACCAATATCTATGAAACTAGGTCTCAATATAAAGTATCTACAGATGGTAGTCGGATGGATACAAATCCACTACCGAACTAGAATATAAAGACAACCACAATATAAGTACATCCCTACTAATCACGAGGCTCGAAGGGAAGACCTCCTCGAAATATAAGTAACCAGTCCGGATCTGCGCTCCTGTGAATACTCATGAACATCTACACCTAGAAAGGGACCACCTCCTTAGAGGGACATAACAAGATACATTGAAGCATTCCATAAAGTAAATACTAAATAAATAAAGGGGTGAGCTAACCATTGAAGTGAATGCAATTTGAGGACAGCTTTGAGTGTATGGGAAAGTGTAGGCTAGACATATGCTGACGTAATTATCAATCGTGACAACTGGATAGTATATGCCATATATGCCCCCATAGGAGGGCGCTCTATAATATAATAACGTCCAGCTCCGAAGAGCATGGCATATATATAATATAACGTCCATATCGCTCCAAAGAACTTGGCATCTGAATAGTATAACGTCCATATCGCTCTGAAGAACGTGGCATCTTCATAATATATATCGTCCACATCACTCCATCGAGTGTGGCATCTGAATAAAGGAAGTGGGTGTCCCATACACCTACTAGTCGTCCTCCCTGCCCAATGATCTATGTATGTTGTATCCACAATACGCTTTAGCTACTACGTCGAGGCATCATAAGTCTGGCTCATAGTCTATCGTTAGAATAATAGCCCAACCTTACAACCAAACAAGGACAAGGATTGGTCCATCGTACCACGATAGTCTATGCTCCGACTACTAATAACTGCTAAGTCTTCTAACATACATCACTATTAGCAGTTATACCCTAACCGTCGCACGACCAACACCTACAGGTGGCCAACCACATACGCAATTCCATGCCCTACATGAGACTCACAACACGTGTAAGAATGTGTCACGGCCTGGATAGTCATACCGATAACTCCACAACTTTAGGTGGGTCTACTAGACACTAGGTCAGACACAAGTCCTAACGTCAACGCATTCGTTGACTGCACCCGAGTCTCTCTCGGACGTGAACATGTTATATAATCTAAGACAATAAACAGGCAACTAAATAATAACTAAAATTTAAATAGTACAACAAGGCAAAGTATACTTGCCTGGAAAGAAAGCTGTGAAGTACCAATAACCTGCTCCTGAAGTTGCGCAGAACAATCCGGTATATCCTATATATATATGATATAATATAATACAACATCAGTCATTACACTAGTACGTACAAAATCATAAATACCTTGAACTCAGGGCATAGCTAGGTATGTCACTGGCCAACTAGAGTGAAGTGTGCGTCTAATCGCACGGGTGTCGCGTCTGTAATTATTCTGCAAGATAGACAGTCAAATGATACGGGGCTCACAGTATGTTAGTGTACATAATAGCAGTTTGCTAACAATATTTTAGGGTCACAGGTCAACGTAACTACGGGATATCCGTGGTTACACTCGGGTCACCTAGTAAATATATAAATATACATTATTATTATCTAGCATATATCATTAATACTTATAATACATATATACACCAAATAAATACATATACCATATATATATGTATATATGCTAATTAAATACGTATGCAATATATATATTATATATACACTAATTGGATTTATACTATATATATTAACATATACTAGGGATACATATATAATACATATACACATATATACAAATATGAAAGGGGAAACACATTCGTACCTCGGGGTACGTGCACGGAGATGATGATGACGACGACGACGATGGTAGCTAAGGTGATGACAACGACGACGATGGCAATGATGATGGTGAAGGTAATGATGATGATGAAGGTAATGGAGGTTGATGAAGAGATGAGGATGATGATGATGGAAATGGTGATATTGGTGGTGATGACCGGAGTCCGGCTAGGGGGAGGTCTGGTAGGAAGGGAAGGCTGAGCAGGGAGAGGAAGGAGGAGCTCTTAGTCAAGGAGGAGGAGTTAATGGAGGCTGGCGGTTGTGGAGGAGAGCGGGGCTGGTGGTCGTATTGGTGGTTGTGGTTGTGATGGAGGAGAAGAGAGGGAGGAGTACGGTGGTCAGGACGTTAATGGTGGTGGTGGTGTTGCTGGTGGCGAGGTGGACGAGAGAAGATGGTGGTCGCGTTACTCAGGGAGGATAAAGAAGAGGACAGGGAAGAGGGACTTGGTCGAGCGGCGGTGTTGTTATTGGTGGTGTTGCTGGTGGTGGTTCGGTCGTCAATGGCGGAGACTCGAGGTCGGGATGCAGTCGGAGAGGATGGCGAGGGATGGTTCAGGTCTCCGGCGAGGGGAGTCAAGGGGGCTGCTATGGTAGGAGGATTGTTCGGCGAAGGTCGGGATGACAGCACGATGGGAAGGAGAAGGAGTCGATGAGGTTCAGTCCGGTCATAGCGGTGGCCGGGGGCTCGGGTTGGAGTATTAGAGGAGAAGATACGGTGGTAGCAATGTTGATGGCAGCGGGATGGAGGCTGGTCAGTGGAGAATGAGATAAGGGTGGTGATGCTCAGGCGGCTGGGTCGAGTGTGGGTGGTGACGGCTACAAAGCGAGTGCTCTGGCGGCGACAGAGAAGAAGGAGAATGATGAATAGTAAGATGGGGGGTCGGCTGAAAGTTATTTTTGGGTTTTGGGTTAATAAAAAGGAAAGGAAAAGAGGTATTTATATACATGTGAAGGAGGGTTGGTTTGACCTAGAAAAATTTGAATTTGGTCAACATCCTCTTGGGTTGGGCCTTGGGCTCACATGGGGATGTATGGGAGGGCTATAATTGCATTATTTAAATGCAAGGATAGGTTTAAAATAAGGGGACGATGTTGCGCGTTGTAGATACCGAAAATTATAGAAAAATTCCTATGAAGGGGAAAGTTGGATTTCTTCACGTATTGTCCAATGGTGTGGACATCTCAATGCGCTTTTGCATAAAAGTGCCCAATAATTAAAAAATTGCACAAAAATAGAAATTGGATTAAATTAATTAAAATGAGTGCCCAAGATGTTCTTGAATTAATTGGAAGTACATGGGGATAAAATTTGGTGGGACACAAGTGTCATGGACATAGAGGGCTCAGAGTATAATATTAACAAAATTCGGGTTGCATAAAACGGTCAAGATTGTGTTCCCAATTTTGATTGGAGCGCACAAGGGTACAAGGTCATATTTTATTTAGATTTAAATAATAACATCTGTGACGAATTTTGTGCGACTAAAATGTTGCATAAGAGAGAGTGATCATGAGTTATACAAGGTTCAGAATGGTAGGTTGGCACGTCTAGGAAAAGTGTATAGAATTTGTTTGCAGGTAATAGCTAGTGCAGTGCTCTAAATATCGGAGCAACGGTAAGGTGCACTAAGAGATATGATGTTGCATAATTAAATAAAATGCCGTTTCCTAATTCTAATTGGGTTCAAACTAGCCCTAGTTTCACTATTTAAGCCAAGTAGGCCTAATTTTGGGTCAGAAGGTTTAAAATCTACCCAACTTAAAATAATTTCATCCTTGAAATTAAAATAAGGCATGGTTTCTCTCTATCTAATCTCACTTGGTCACAGTCTAAAAGAATTCACCTCAAATTTTAACAATGCGGTTTCTACCCAACTTATAATTTACCCATCCATCACAAAAGGCTCTTATATTTAAGAAAACTTATTCCTCAATTTTACTTAATCATGTTACTCAATCCTCAAAAATTTGAACACCAAATATATCATATATGATATACCCTTAATCAGTTATAAAAGGCAGTCATCTAGTAATGTGATTGGCCTATAGGGTATATCTTGTACTCTCTGTATATCAAACTTATATTAAGCACGAGGTTTCATCTTTCCTAAATAAGGAAGGATGAAAAACAATAATAAAGAATCCAAAGGGAAGGTAATATAATAGAAGTATGGAAATCAGGGCGTTTAAAGAATTCAAATAGGAATTGTCAAGGCAGTTGTGGATTGAAATCCTATTTTGGTAGGTTCTTATTCACATGCTCATATCAGTAGAGTTATGTAAACGATATAATATGCTCAGGCACGTCTAAGGGCAAGTATATTCGTCTACTAGTCAACTATATATCTTAATCCACGTACGGTAGTCATGCGAAGAGCGAACCAAGCATACGAAGAGCGAACCAAGCGCACTATGTCTAGCTAGACCATAATATACTGATTCTGATTAGATAATTGTATTAGTGTGGTTGATCAGGCCCCAATAACACATATGTCATGAACAAGCTCAATAAAATATTAAGCTTGCAAAACTAGGCTATAATAGCAGCATAAGTCGAGGTAGTTCAGAAAATATAAATACGCTGGATTATGATGCAAGAAGGTACATAATAATTCAAGTTCACAAAAAGATAAGACTCTACAATCTCTACAGTTGTCATACAAACTCCTTGTCTAAGTCGCTAGTCGGTCAAATAGGGGTATGGGCCTCTAAGTTCTACAGTCTGAATTAACATTATTACCTTATGCTAGCATACAGTTAGTGTCATTCAATTATGCTACATTAATCATTCAAAAAGGGCTTTGCGTTACTAGGTTGTGAGGCATACTACCCAACTTAAAATAATTAAACTAATATTGTAACAGTCTTAAGGAAAACCTACAAAATAACCTTATTCTTATAAATAATGTATGAACTCTTATTGGGGTATATGCGGAAAAGATCTTGGTACTTATTAGGGTCTCCTATTACATTATCTAGGGAATGGTCATCTTAAGTCTTAATCATAGTGCTTATAGAACAAGTGTCAATAGTATGAATGGAAAAGTTGCTGGCCTTCAAGGGGGAAGAGGATAACCTATATTGAGGTGGGTACATGTTACGTGATTTAAAGCTAAGGGATAATCATTAGATCATAATCTACAAGAATAACTTAAACCATCAAGTTCTAACTACCAATCATATAATTCAAAATTCAAGAGTAATAACTATAATCCTAGCAAGTTATATATCCTAAAATAAAATTACTTGGCCTACAATCATAAGAGTTATGTGGCACGAGTTGAAAGATGAAGAAAAGAAGAACATAATTTAGTCGTCGCCCAATTTACGAACGTTAAGGTTGCAAAGAACAAGATATGAGATTAAAAATAGAGGGACTCTAGGTATTATCTGTTTGAATAAACAAAAATGAGAGAAGAAGAGGGTTTATACGAAACCTTTTTTTTGTTTACAAACAAGAAAAAGAGTACAATTAATCTTATACGAGGATGTTAAGTACAATAAAAATAATTCTGGGGAAAAATTGCTATAGAAGTCTGATCTGCGGTCGATCACTTTGTTCCTTGGACTACACGATGAGGAAGAAGTATTGTAGAAGAAGAAGAAGCTTCAAAGATTGCAGGAGGGATTGAATTCTCGTTGCCAAAGTTGTCAATCAACACCCTCTGTCTGTGCTCTCTTGATCTCTGATCTCTCCCCTCTGTCCCTATTTTTTGGCCCTTTACCCTGTGACCAAGGGTCTCTATTTATAGAGATCAGCTAAATAATTGTTCAGTCGGCGTAAAAGCCAAACTTTGAAGAAAGTTGCATCTTTTATGCGGCGGTTATAATAACTGCTATCCATGTTTGAATGATCTCCTGAATCCGCGTATGACACATGTCCCATTATAAGGTAACGTGTATAATTTCTTCTCGAAGATCACGGTATGTAAGCCACGTAGGTAACTGCCCCTCGCGTGAAGATGGTTGGCATAAAAGCCAAATAACTGTCTCGTTGGCGTAAAATCCAAATAACTGAATTTGTTGGCGTAAAAGCCAAATAGCTGTCTTGTTGGCATAAAAGCCAAATTCTGCATAAAACTTGCTACTATATGAATAATAGATAACCAGCATAAAAGTAGCCAATTATCCTTCCTGACTGAGGTTTTGAGCGTATTCTGGGCCAAATAGCCTTATCATATACCTTTGTAAATATAGCCTGAGTTGGCATATTTCGAGGAGATAGCATACGGCGTACTCTTATAGTTGAAAATAGCCTGGTTGGCGTATTTCGAGGAGATAGCATACGGCGTGCTCCTATGGTTGAAAATAGCCTGGTTGGCGTAAAATGCCAGGATGGTGATGTAAGCGTATTAGCCCTAATTTTAGCTCTCCCAGTCATGACAAAATCATAAAGGATGGGACCAAATCTCTTGCATTTAATGCAGAGATATGCCTCAATCTCGTGCATTAAATGCTGAGATATGCCTCGAGCACTGTACGAGAACAGCTTTTGACGTGGCGTCTGATCTCGTCTCATCTTGAGCGTAAAAACTCATCTCTGCCTGTGTAGAATAGGCAGCGTATTCCTTGAATGCGTAAAAATGACTTGTATCAAGGATATGTCACTAAACGTCAGTCTGGGTCTCTGTGCAAAAATCATCATCAAAGTCGTCCTCTCGATCGTCGTGCAGTACTTTTATCAGGAGTCAGGTTCACTGTTTTGTCTGACAGATTCATTCGGAGAATACGAAGAGTTCCTCGTATGACTTTACGTTACATTAAAGACAAACGTATCTTATGCCATAGGGAGGTGTAGCAACCTTTTACGCCAAAATAGCATTGAAGCGCTGCTTTACGCGAGCAGCTCTGAAGCTCTTCTATACGCCACTCAGCTCTGAAGCTCTGTTTTACGCGAGCAGTCCTGAAGCCATATTTTATGCCACACAACCTTGAAGTGCTGCTTTACGCAGACTTTGTGCATGTTGGGGGTTTTGGCTGTATAATACGCGTACAATTCCACAGCGTATTTCATGCTTCTATAAGACCCCCTTCAAAGTTTTCAAATTCCTCGTAATTTGAAATACTTTGAATGAAGCATGAAATGGTCAAATTTGACTCGTTATTTGAGGCTAATTTTTTGGCAATATTTAAGAAGTTGTTGGGATTTGGCATATTCTCTTCTGCCTATATAAAGGCAAGAGAATGAACCTATTTTTCTATACTCCCTTCACCACAAAGATGATTGCCGAGATTCATTGGGCTGACCTGAGAAAGAAGAAGACTATGCTCTTCCTGTATGTAAGAAGCCGTAAAAGGAGGCATCTTCGAGCAAGTATCCTCTGCAACGATGGACCATAGAAGGGTATCATAGCTTCCTTTTCTCGAGGTAATCAGCAATTTTATATGGCGATTCATCAAGGAGAGAGAAAGGGTCTCATTGGACCACACAGCTTGCTAGCTGTATTTTCCCCTATCATGAAGCTGGACCCTTGTGGGCAGCTTGGCCGTGTCTTCCAATATTGTGTTGGGTCATAAATCTGGGCATGGTCGCAAACGATATATGGAGGGGGGGGCTTGAATAATTCAAACAGGCCCAGTTTTGTATCCTCACGCCATTCGCCATTTTCTTGTTCATCGGCCGAAGAAGCCAAAGAAGTGCCGTAGAAGAAGAACTGAAGATCTCCGTCAGACGAGAACCTGGCGTAATAGCTTCCCGTAGCGATCTTGAATATTAATGAAAAATCCTTTATAAAAATGGATTTTCATCATGTAATCATGATCTTGAATATTAATAAAAAATTCTTTTATAAAATGGATTTCCATTATATGTAATCATGATTAATAAACTTGTCTTCTTTTATGCATCATTGATTTGCCATATTTGTTGTGAGAAAGTCTGATAATATGCAGCTTCAGCATGCCTGAGTAATCTTTATGTTGATTCTGATAAATATGCTTCCAGTCACGTTCCAACTTTTACGCATAGAGGAACATACGTAAAAAGCTCCTCAGTATTAAATCCTCTTGAAAGTCCAATTGTCATGTTGTTTTTTGGACGAGGAGTCACATAGAATTCTGAACTGTTACTTCTCTAATACGAAGAATTTCTGTTCAGAATATCATCTTCAAGAATGGCTTCCCGAAAGCTTTCCGAAACAGAGCAAGAAATGTCCGCCGAACAGGCCATACTTGAACCTAGATGTAAAGGATTCTGGCTAGACTTCGAATGAACTTCCAATGGCCCAAGAAGAAGAGTCATCTTCAATGATGACATCTGTGTGTTTCAGGTACCTGCAATATTTTGTAACCAAAAAGAAGCATTTTTTGCGTAATCCCTTGTAATTTGCTTTCTCGAGTATAAGACCCGAATTATACGCGTGTCCTGTCCTGCGTAATTTTAAGATATGCAAAAAGTCGTAGATCCATAGCATCTATAGCTTCTGAGTGTAAAATCGTAGATCTGTAGCTTCTGAGCATAAAATCGTAGATCTGTAGCTTCTGAGCGTAAAATTATAGATTTGTAGCTTCTGAGCATAAAACCGTAGATTTGTAGCTTCTGAGCATAAAATCATAGATCTGTAGCTTCTGAGCGTAAAACTATAGATTTGTAGCTTCAGAGCATAAAAGCTTCTGAGCGTAAAATCATAGATCTGTAGCTTCTGAGCGTAAAATCGTAGATTTGTAGCTTCCGAGCGTAAAACCATGGATCCTTGCTCTGCGCGTAAAATCATGAATCCGTTACGCAGTATGAGTATCCGCCTTCTTTTTCAAATGATAGGCTGACGTGGTCCCAAATCATAACCGACTATTAAAAATTGGATTTGGTTAAGGATTCAAAGAGTTATCTGAACTCTATAAATAGACCTAGGTCGTGAGAGAGAAACCCTCCGTCTTTTTTCTGAAAACTCTTCGTCTCTTCCTGAGAACTCAGTTTCACCATGGCACCAAAACAGACCTCCGCTGCTAAGGGAAAGAAAGTCGCTTCTTCATCTCGCTCCACTGCTCAAGTACGAGGGACCTCCGCAAGGCCGAGCGAGCCTCGTCCTGAACGAAGTGCTCCGCCGTCTAGCTGCGCTCCGGGCATCATAGGTAAGGGCTTCGAGAGGAGAGAAAAAATACTTCGTACACGTTGTACGTGTATGCGCAAATACGCCCATATTCCTAATGTGTCAGCGTAAAACTCCATATTTTTTTACAGTCTGGTTAAAAGCGCAGACTGTCAAAATTTGGCGTATACTATAGATCCCTCTTCTGGCTGAAGTGATGGACTCTGCTGTTAGAATACTGAATTCCAACTATCTGAAGGACTTATCCCATGTGACATTCCCCATCTCTGGAAACGAGTATCCTTAAGAGGGGAACTCTGATCTTAGCCCAGGGAGAACGAATGTTGCTGAGTATGATCAGTAGGGAGCCCCTGACATGCATAGATGGGACTGAGTATAAGAAATCAGCTTTCTTATTCGGGGATATAATTGATAAGAAATCCCAGACAAAGCCCAAGAAGGAAGATTGGATATTTACTGCTGAGGGCACGATCATGTATCTGCCAAAGATGTCCAGAGATTACCCTATCTCTACATTCTTTTATGCCATACATCCTAGAAAGATGGTATGGACTCTGACTCTTGATCTTCATGGGCAGCCAGAGAAGATCTTTTATAAGAAAGGATTAAACCGAGGATCCTTTGTAAGCAGTCCCTCGGGTCCTGTCATGCCTTTTAGAGGATTACTGCCAGGCAGCGTCCCAAGTGAAGACACTTATCTGATCCAGCCACTTCAAATAGCGACTTTCTGCAATGACTTTATGGGGCAGGGAGGAGTATACCCAAAGGTTAACCCTCGCACCAGTGGATGGCTTAGCCCCTAGAATCTTCGATGGGCCAGTTTAACTCCGTGGGCCCTAAAGCACTTTCAGACGGAGCTGGAAAGTATTGGGTTGTTTGCGGCTGTGAGTGCCACTAGTGTTGGGCTGCCTCTCAACCCTAACTTGTTCTTAGCTTTGATGGAGTGATATAACTCGCTCACTAGGACCTTTGCTACTCCGCTAGGTGAGTTGGGGTTAGCCCTTCATGAGATGGCAGATATTTCAAAGCTGCCAATAGGAGACACTCCTTATGAAGAGTACGTTCCCACAAATAGGGAGCTAAAGGATACCAACCTTCGGGCAGTGGCGGTGTACCAAGAGCTGATGAGCCACTACCTTACATGCACCACCTTCTACAGAGCCCTCTGATTTGGCTCATATCAACAAATGGGTATCCTACCTCTTCTTCCATCAGGCTAGAAATGCCAAGCAGAACAAGGTTGTATATAGCTGAGATAAACCCTTAAACCTTATGAGCATGCTTAATGCCAGCACAATCGATAATCTCATCGAAGATGCAGGGGCTCCAGATTGGGTTCTTAATGAAGAGATAGGGGGTTATCCTACAGGAACCGAAGCCTACAGCTATATGAGGCATTGCTGAAAGCCTTTGTCAAGAGAAGCTCAACTGACTGGCTTCCTTTCTGTCTAGCTACGCCAATGGGTGGTTCCTGGCATCGCGTCTGCAGATCATATTCATCACAACACCTTATGGCCCGCAGTGTGTTTGGTATTTGGAGCAAGATTGGGCCTGCTCCCTGCTATGGTATGCAATATTCAAGATGGCCTGAGGGCCATCACTGAGGGACTGCTGGCTGATGATACACAGCATGAAGGATATCCCAGAGTGGAATTCCAATTCTTATATCTGATGGGATGGTTAATCCTTCACAACACCAAAGTGATGCCTCCCGGATCGGCCAGTGGTTCGGGCAATAACTTCCTGTTGAATTACAAGAATTCTTCTTGGAATGTGACTAGCGTCATAGATTGTCGGCTAGCACTAAATTTTGCCCATAGTTGGAAGTTCTTCTACATCGTCCCCCCTGTACATATCAATCAACAAGGGACTAAACTTCGGGATGCGGGTCAGGGGAAGACTATTCTTTCTCCTGAAGCCTTTTAGTGGTTGGTCTGCATTAGACCTTTCCATCTGTTGTACAAAAGTGAGGACCACTGCTACTTGGAGCCTTATCTGTCTAGCCGTTTTGCCAGGCAATTTGGGTATGATCAGATGCATGTGGGAAATCCAATCACCAGCTTCAAGTTCAAAGGTGAACTTATTGATGGAGCTAGAGGATGGCGGTACTTCATAATGGGTTGTACTGGAGCAACCTTTGTTGTGCCCGCGACTTCTCTCTCCATAGAGTTGTACATTCTTCATTCGTATGCGCAGTTTTATGCGTCCATCAATACCTTCCATCGTGATTTTGATGTACATGGAAGTTTTAGAATGCCTTCTCATAAGTCCACCAGAAAAGAGGAGATACCCTCTGTTTCCTCTGACGAAGGTGATGAAACCACCGGTGCCGATGACTATTTTTTGATTTTACCGAGAGGCGTAATAGCTCAGCCAGCAGAGCCTTTCATTATTTCCCATAAATGAAAGGCTTCCACTCTGAAAGAGCCTTCTCCCCGCAAGAAGAAGCAGACTACCATAGGTCCTAAAAAGACTTCCACCAAGGGTGCCTCTTCCAGGAGTGAGCATATTGTTTCCCCTGTTGGGGATCTTTCTTTGATTAGGGGTTCTTCGCCTTTTAAAGAAGGAGCCTCCACAGTTCCAGCTGAGAGTGCTGGAGATTCTTTTGCCCGTGATTGCTGCCGCTACTACCGCTACCGTTAGTGCTTCTAGATCACCTTCAAGGCCGAGCATAATAAGAATCAATATACCTTTATCAAGACAAATAATGGGACTAGCCCCTCCTTCGTCTGTAAGTATCTCAAGCGAGATTCCACCCGATGAACCTCGAGTGGATCTGGGTGATAACTGGGACGATTACCCTCAAGTGTCAGTTGGTGCACCCTTTTCTCCAGGTATGACAGCTTGTTTAGCATCATTAAGAAATAATTTAGCTATACAGGCTGGAGATGCCACATACATACCATCAGCCATGGGTAAATGTTGTCTTCACACTTTTTTTAGGAAAATTAACATCGAATTGATATTAACTTTCTCTTATCTTATTTTCAGGCGAAGACATCTCTGGGGAAGGCGGAGCTGAAGCAATCTCTGATTTTGTTGCGGATCCAGCTGATGAAATGGCGGTGACCACCGTCGAAGAAGCATATTTTGAAACTGTTGATCTTGCAATATTTTCAGACATAATTCCGCCAGTAGCAGTTCAAGCCATATCAGAGGTGGATGAACCCACCATCTCGACTGTGCCTCCTTCATCGAGCATGCCAGCAACTTCAACCATTATTGGCGTCTCTCCTTTTGTCGCGCCATCTATTGAAGCAATTACAGTGGCAACATCCTTTGTCGACGTTCCAGAAAGGAGATTTATGGATTTTGCGGCCACTCCCATTGTCCATTCGAGCTTTGCTATGCTAGTTGAACAATATACTAGCATATTCTACCTCACCTTGAAAGAATTGATATACATGGTGCTGGAGAAGAACCTAGGCTTTGCTACTCTAAAGATGCCCTCCAATCTCACCATAGCCAAGATTAGAAATTTTGGTGACGCTGAAAGAGTTAATGCGCTAGAGCAAATAATTAATGGTTTAGAACAACCCATTAACGAATATTTGCAACTATCCTGAGGCAACATCAATGACTTAGTTCAGGCTGAGTACGACTCCCTAACTGCAGAACTTGCTTAGAAGACAGAATTATTATGCAAGTCCATCCAGGAACGTTAACACGATATGGAGAAAGAGCGAGCAGTATTGGTGGAGATTATCCCTCAGCTAGCTCAGTGCTGGGCCGAACGTGAGGGATATGAAGTAAGGGTTCGAGAATTGGAAGCTAAACTCGCTCAGGCAAGGGAGAGGCTTCTCGAGGCATCGCTAGTTCGTGATGTCTTGGAGGGCCAAGTGAAGACAGCTCAACAGAACTTGACACATACGGGTGTCATCCACGCAAGTTTTGTTGATACTCTGTCCGAACTATCTTCCTTGAGCAATGACGAAGCAAGGCTGGAACGGGCTTGCACTAACATTTTGAACTCCAGGAATGAGAGGATAGCTGCTTTGGCGCAACAGATTTACGATTTAACTGCTCCTCCCTAATGATGTACTTTTTACTTTTTTCTTCTCATTTTCTCAGAGATAATAAAGATTTTCTGACTTTGTGGACCCATCACATTAAAATATAAATAATAGGCTTAGATAAAAGTGATATCAGAGGTAATATAAACATGATATACTTTCAGTAAGGCTTGGCTGAATATAAATCTATTCAGAGGTAATATGAACCTGATAGAATATAATCCAACTAAATTTGTATACAAAACACTATCAGAGGTAATATGAACATGATAGGTTTACAAATTAGTTAAGCAGATCTATTCAGAAGTTATATGAATCTGATAGAATATGATACAGCTAACCTTTGTAAGTAATATCGTCAGAATAGAATCTTCACCATACTCCGTTAAGCAAAGGAGATCAAGTATAGTACTTCTTCAGGAATTTGTCGTTGATAGGAGTTATTATCAAATCTCCATTAGGCTTGGCTAGTCTGTAAGCGCCATTTGAGAATGTTGTTTCAATCACATAAGGGCCCTCTATTTTTTTTTACGATTGTTTGTGTGAACTTCGGATATCGTACCAGAGGTAAAATGGACGTAGTACAATATCGTGTTTGTTGAGGACATCCACCGGGGGATCTTTGGTGGACCTATTATTTGTTGTGCACGTTAGTACAAATAATAAGTTCGAAACAAGCCCTATCAGAGGTAATATGGACGTGATAGGTTTTGTGGATAGTAAAGACATCCTGCTGGGCAATTTTTTGTGGACCCATTACTTTTTTGCGCACGTTAGTGCAAGTAATAGGTTTGAGACAATTCCTGCCAGTGGTAATATGAACACTGTAAAACATGACTCTGTGGGGAGAGTGGAGAGACGTATTTCTGTTTTAGAGGCAATGTGGACTTATTTTAATTGCGGGCATCCTACTGGGGGTTTTTTTGTGGACCTATTACTTCTTATGCACGAGAGTGAAAGTAATAAGTTTAAGACAAGCCCTTCCAGAGGTAATATGGACGTGGCAATTTTTGTGGAATTAACACCACTGGCGTACTTAGAGTGAAGTACGGGTGCTAAGTTGAGATGACAACCGATATCAGAGGTAATATGGACATGGTAATCGATAGCCGAAACTCGAAAGGTTTAATCAGAGGTAATATGGACATGACAAACTTATCCTGAGAGAAATAGTATGACAGCAGCTCAGAGGTAATATGGACGTGAACCCAAGTCCGAAAAACTTATTTGAGGAGTGATTCGTTGAGTGTGATCTTTCCGAACATGAAGATAGACCAAAGGATCGCTCCGCTGGGGATATTAATGGGACGATAGTTCAGAGGCAATATGAGCATGGCTAGCGTCTATCTGGATTGGTTTGAATAGTCGCTGCGGGAGTGTGCAAGTAGACCTAAAGATTGCTCCGCTAGAAAGATTTTAGGGATTCTTCATCTGGTACTTCTTGAGGGGGCAAATTGCCACGTTGGAGTGAGATCAATTTGCATTGACCAACTCTAGCTTATAAATACAAAGTGATAACTTTGGCGTTGATCAGCTCCTGGATTTTCCTCTTCAGTACATAGCATGCCTTTGTGGGGGGAGGGATGTACCGATGAAAGAGACAATATTCTGGGTTATCGACCTTGTCAGCTCTTTCAGGGTATCTAATGTTGGGTAGCCGAAGCTTATTTTCCTTCATCAATATGTTGAAGATTTCAATGATGTCATCATCATTGAAGGAGAATGTCCCTTTTGGCTTTCGGGCTTCCGACACTGGAGTCGTGCGGTCCTCCGAAAAGATGGTCATAGTTGCATCATCTTCGGACACAGAGGGAATTCTACCCCCAGCTTTGGATGCTGCTTTGTTTTATCGAGGGAGACTACCCCCAAACTCGTCGTCGTCTGGTTCTTCTTCTTTTATTTGTTGGCCTTTATCTACAGAAGTTAATTTAGAAGGACCTGTCTCTGGTATTACAGGATCAGACTCTGGAGGTTTGGAGCTTGCAAGAGATGCGGTATACCCTAACCCAAAATGAGTTCGTTAACAGTAAGGATCACCATGCAACAGTATTCGTCTGCCTTTTCCATAGTTGAGGCCTGGCTTCAACTTCAAATCATAACCCATATTTTGTATAATCTTTAAAGCATGTGGACTATATCTGTGGACTTGCATTTTCCCAACATCAGACTCATAAGATTCTTCTTGTACAATTGGTCTATTCCGCATTCGATCGAAGACCATTGGATGTTGATCGTTGCGAGTAGGTGGAACAATAAAGATAGAATCTTTACGTGGCCCATATATCGTGACGACATTAGATGTTGATGGTACTTCCCACACGATCTCCCGACGCTTGGTAGTTAGGGGCACTAAATCTTAATTTTGACCCCTGTCTTTGCATTTCTGGATCAAGAAATCACACAAATCAAGGTGATTAATGGAAGAAGAAGAAGAAGGCTTATCCTGCCTTTTTATATCAGTGGGAACGCGGAGATTAGGGACCAGAACCCTTTCCCTGCCATAGGAATATAACAGTTCACCCATGTGAGTAGCATACGACCAATCATCTTTCTGAGGAGCGTACTTTCCCAAGAAACGAGTATACTTTATGCGGACAGATATGTCCTGGCATAATTTGGATTTTTGCACAGGTTCACGAAAAACAGGGAAAGTCCGCGTAATCTGAAGAGTGGGAACTTTCTTCTCTTGTGGACGTAAAAGCCTAGAGGTTGGAAGATTTTCCACTTGTTTTTCCTCGATGTGATCAAAGGGTACATCTGTCTCCTCATAGACGAGAGATGTAATTTTACGCACAAGGCGTGTTTAAAATTTCCGAATTGGCACTGAGGCCTTGTCAGAAATTTTGTCTGCCACGTCACAGACGGGAGCCGAAGTTTTACGTGCAGGGCGCATTCTAGACTTCTGGATTGGCACTGGGGTATTGCCAGAAGTTTTTTCTGCCACGTCACAGACGGAAGATGGAGTTTTATGAGCAGGGCGCATTCTAGACTTCTGGATTGGTACTGAGGCATTGTCAGAAGTTTTGTCTGCCATGTCACGGACGGGAGATATAGTTTTACGCGCAGTGCACGTTCTAGACTTCTGGATTGGCACTGAGGCATTGCCAGAAGTTTTGTCAACCTTGTCATAGACGGGAGATATAGTTTTACGTGCAGAGCGCATAGGTTGTGTTGTCACAACCTTGTTGATCAGAGGAGGAGAGATTGCAGGAAGGGTAAAGAACGTCTTGGGCATCCAAACTTTATGCAACTTTCTGTTGTTCTGGACAGAGGGGGAACGAGAGCTACCCCCTGCATGAAGCATGTCTTCATAAGCAGATTGGTCGAATTAGACGACCAAAGTCTTCTTCGTCGATCCGACGGCTACGGCATCGTGTTGAGCAATTGCCTTCTCGTCATAAGAGAAAGTCGTCCCCAGCAGAGTCGCCATCTTGTTTTTGAATAAACAAAAATGAGAGAAGAAGAGGGTTTATACGAAACCTTTCTTTTTTTGTTTACAAACAAGAAAAAGAGTACAATTAATCCTATACGAGGATGTTAAGTACAATAAAAATAATTTTGGGGAAAAATTGCAATAGGAGTCTGATCTGCGGTCGATCACTTTGTCCCTTGGACCACACGATAAGGAAGAAGTGCTATAGAAGAAGAAGAAGCTTCAAAGATTGCAGGAGGGATTGAATTCTCGTTGCCAAAGTTGTCAATCAACACCCTCTGTCTGTGCTCTCTCTCTATGATCTCTTGATCTTTGATCTCTCCCCTCTGTCCCTATTTTTTGGCCCTTTACCCTATGACCAAGGGTCTCTATTTATAGAGATCAACTAAATAACTGTTCAGTCGACGTAAAAGCCAAACTGTGAAGAAAGTTACATCTTTTACGCGGTGGTTATAATAACTGCTACTCACGTTTGAATGATCTCTTGAATCCGCGTATGACATGTATCCCATTATGAGGTAATGTATATAACTGCTTCTTGAAGATCAAGGCATGTAAGCCACGTAGGTAACTGCACCTCGCGTGAAGATGGTTGGCATAAAAGCCAAATAACTGTCTCGTTGGCGTAAAAGCCAAATAACTAAATTTGTTGGCGTAAAAGCCAAATAGCTGTCTTGTTGGCATAAAATCCAAATAGCTGTCTTGTTGGCGTAAAATCCAAATAGATGTCTTGTTGGCGTAAAAGCCAAATAGCTGTCTTATTGGCGTAAAAGCCAAATAGCTGTCTTGTTGGCGTAAAAGCCAAATTCTGCATAAAACTTGTTGCTGCATGAATAATAGATAACCAGCATAAAAATAGCCAATTATCCTTCCTGACTGAGGTTTTGAGCGTATTCTGGGCCAAATAGCCTTATCACGTACTTTTGCAAATATAGCCTGAGTTGGCATATTTCGAGGAGATAGCATACGGCGTACTCCTATAGTTGAAAATAGCCTGGTTGGCATATTTCGAGGAGATAGCATACAGCGTGCTCCTATGGTTGAAAATAACCTGGTTGGCGTAAAATGCCAGGATTGTGATGTAAGCGTATTAGCCCTAGTTTTAGCTCTCCAGTCATGAAAAAATCATAAAGGATGGGACCAAATCTTGTGCATTTAATACAGAGATATACCTCAATCTCGTGCATTAAATGTCGAGATATGCCTCGAGCACTGTACGAGAACAGCTTTTGACGTGACGTCTGATCTCGTCTCATCTTGAGCGTAAAAACTTATCTCTGCCTGTGTAGAATAGGCAGCATATTCCTTGAGTGCGTAAAAATGACTTGTATCAAGGATATGTCACTAAACGACAGTTTGGGTCTCTGTGCAATAATCATCATCACAGTCGTCCTCTCGATCGTCGTGCAGTACTTTTGTCAGGAGTCAGGTTCACTGTTTTGTCTGACAGATTCATTCGGAGAATACGAAGAGTTTCTCGTATGACTTTACGTTGCATTAAAGACAAACATATTTTACGCCGAAGGGAGGTGTAGCAACCTTTTACGCCAAAACAATATTGAAGTGCTGCTTTACATGGGCAGCTCTGAAGCTCTTCTATACGCCACTCAGCTCTGAAGCTCTGTTTTACGCGAGCAGTCCTGAAGCCATGTTTTACGCCACACAGCCTTGAAGCGCTGCTTTATGCGGACTTCGTGCATATTTGGTGTTTTGACTGTATAATACGCGTACAATTTCCCCGTATATTTCATGCTTCTATATTATTATAGTTTCCTAAGGGGAAGGTGGTATGCTAATATCTGTGTTCGAGGATTGATCGAGGAAAATGTTATATTCGTTCCTCTTGGCTTCCTAAGGTACTGTCTGCTGGTATCAGGACAAGAACTAAATTTATAGTTTTATAATACTATCCCACTTATAAAGTTTTGGTCCTAATATTCAACCTTGGATTTCTATTGGTTCCTCCATATTAGGGTCAAATATTATGGTCAAATTTCTAATTAATTTTAGTAGCATTTATACTACTCTCAAGTCATTTATAAACATATCGAGGGATAATGGTAACTCAATCTATAGATAAGGAATGCTAGTGTTCACTAGATATTCTAAACATAGTGATGTGTCATTATCCTAGTTGTACTCTTAATAGGAACGTTACCCAACTTATTATCTAACAACAGGGACTTCTATATTCTAGGAGAAGGCTATGCTCAAGGAACTATTAGGGAAGCACATGAATCAAGCAGGATACAATTATTTAAATGGAACAGACTGGGAAGAAGATAAGTCATAGTCAATTATGGATGAGATCCTATACACTATTCTTAGGTGCAGGCTTTCTCGGTGCAGTAACGTAACCGAGACAATATGCTCTTGACCTGCATGGGCCACCACTAAAAAAATGTCACGCCCCAGTCCAAAAATACGTAGGACTAGGACATGTAAGCATGCCAGCCGCATATATATGGCAATTCCAATGTATGGAACCATAACACATGCGTACGCTGTATAATGAATAATAATTTACAAGTGGTAAAACTATCACAAGTCACAGTGTATAATCTCATCCACATAAATCAAATAGAAATAAATAACCAATGTCTATAAAACTAGATCTCAATATAAAGTATCTACAGATGGTAGTCGGATGGAAACAAATCCACTACCGAACTAGAATATAAAGACAACCACAATATAAGTACATCCCTACTAATCACGAGGCTCGAAGGGAAGACCTCCTCGAAATATAAGTAACCAGTCCGGATCTGCGCTCCTACGAATACTCATGAACATCTAAACCTGGAAAGGGACCAGATCCTCAAAGGGACATAACAAGATACATAGAAGCATATCATAAAGTAAATACTGAATAAATAAAGGGGTGCACTAACCATCTAAGTGAATACAATTTGAGTGTAGGCTAGACATATGCTGACGTAATTCACCAATCGTGACAACTGGCTAGTATATGCCACATATGCCCCCATAGGAGGGCGCTCTATAATATAATAACGTCCAGCTCCGAAGAGCATGGCATCTGCATAATATAACGTCCATATCGCTCTGAAGAACGTGGCATCTGCATAGTATATATCGTCCATATCAATCCGTCGAGTGTGGAATCTGAATAAAGGAAGTAGGTGTCCCATACGCCTACTAGTCGTCCTCCCCGCCCAATGATCTATGCATGTTGTATCCACAACACGCTTTAGCTACTACGGTGAGGCATCGTAACTCTGGCTCATAGTCTATCGTTAGAACAATAGCCCAACCTTACAACCAAACAAGGACAAGGATTAGTCCATCATACCATGATAGTCTATGCTCCGACTAATAATAACTGCTAAGTCTTCTAACATGCATCACAATTAGCAGTTATACCTTAACCGTCGCACGACCTACACATACAAGTGGCCAATCGCATACGCAAGTTCGTGCCCTACATGAGACTCACAACATATGTAAGAATGTGTCACGGCCTGGGGAGTCATACCGATAACTCCACAACTTTAGGTGGATCTACTAGACACTAGGTCAGACACAAGTCCTAACGTCAACGCATTCGTTGACTGCACCCGAGTCTCTCTCGGATGCGCACAGTTTATATAATCTAAAATAATAAACAGGCAACTAAATAATAACTGAAATTTAAATAGTACAACAAGACAAGGTATACTTACCTGGCAAGAAAGCTGCGAAGTACCAATAACCTGCTCCTGAAGTTGCGCAGAACAATCCGGTATGTCCTATATACATATAATATAATACAACAAAACATCAGTCGTTATACTAGCACGTACACAATCATAAATACCTTGAACTCAGGGCATAGCTAGGTATGTCACTGGTTAACTAGGGTCAAGTGTGTATCTAATCGCACAGGTGTCGCATCTGTAATTGCTGTGCAAGACAGACAGTCAAATGATACAGGGCTCGCTAGTATGTCAGTGTACATAATGGCAGTTTGCTAACAATATTACAGGGTCACAGGTCAACGTAATTACGGGATATCCGTGGTTACACTCGGGTCACATAGTAAATATATAAATATACATTATTATTATCTAGCATATATCATTAATACTTATAATACATATATACACCAAATACATATACCATTTATATATGTGTATATATGCTGATTAAATACATATGCAATATATATATTGTATATACACTAATTGGATTTATACTATATATATTAACATATACTAGGGATACATATATAATATATATACACACATACAAATATGAAAGGGGGAAACACATTTGTACCTCGGGGTACGTGCACGGAGATGATGATGACGACGACTGCGATGGTAGTTAAGGCGATGACAATGACGACGATGGCGATGATGATGGTAAAGGTGATAATAATGATGAAGGTAATGGAGGTTGATGAAGAGATGAGGATGATGATGATGGCAATGGTGATACTGTGGTGATGACCGGAGCACGGCCAGGGGGAGGTCCGGCTGGAAGGGAAGGCTGAGCAGGGAGAGGAAGGAGGAGCTCGTGGTCAAGGAGAAGGAGTTGATGGAGGCTGGTGGTTGTGGAGGAGAGCGGGGCTGGTAGTCGTGTTGGTGGTTGTGGCTGTGCTGGAGGAGAAGAGAGGGAGGAGTACGGTGGTCGGGACGTTAATGGTGGTGGTGGTGTTGCAGGTAGCGAGGTGGACGAGGGAAGATTGTGGTCGCGTTACTCAGGGAGGAGAAATGAGAGGACAGGGACGAGGGACTAGGTTGAGCGGCGATGGCATTGTTGGGGGTGTTGCTGGTGGTGGTTTGGTCGTCAATGGCGGAGGCTCGAGGTCGGGATGTAGTCGGAGAAGATGGCGAGGGATGGTTCAGGTCTTCGGCGAGGGCAGTCGAGGGGGCTGCTGTGGTAGGAGGACTGTTCGGCGGAGGTCGGGATGATAGCAAGATGGGAAGGAGGAGGAGTCAACTAGGTTCAGTCTAGTCATGGCGGTAGCCGGTGGCTCGGGTTGGAGTATTAGAGGAGAAGACGCGGTGGTAGCAATGGTGATGGCAGCGGGATGGAGGCCGGTCAGTAGAGAATGAGATGAGGGTGGTGATGCTCAGGCGGATGGGTCGAGTGCGGGTGGTAATGGCTACGCCGACAAGTGCTCAGGCGGCGGCAGAGAATAAGGAGGATGATGAATAGTAAGATGGGGGGTCGGCTAAAAGTTATTTTTGGGTTAATAAAAAGGAAAGGAAAATAGGTATTTATATACATGTGAAGGAGGGTTGGTTTGACCTAGGAAAATTTAACTTTGGTCAACATCCTCTTGGGTTGGGCCTTGGACTCACATGGGGATGTATGGAAGGGCTATAATTGTATTGGTTAAATGCAAGGATATATTTAAAATAAGGGGACGATGTTGCGCGTTGTACATTCCGAAAATTATAGAAAAATTCCTATGAAGGGGAAAGTTGGATTTCTTCATGTATTGTCCAATGGTGTGGACATCTCAATACGCTGTTGCATAAAAGTGCCCAACAATTAGAAAATTGCACAAAGACGGAAATTGAATTAAATTAATTAAAATGAGTGCCCAAGATATTCTTGAATTAATTGGAGTACATAGGGATAAAATTTGGTGGGACACAAGTGTCATGGACATAGAGGACTCAGAGTAGAATATTAACAAAATTTGGGTTGCATAAAATGGTCAAGATTGTGTTCCCAATTTTGATTTGAGCGCACAAGGGTACAAGATCGTATTTTATTTAGATTTAAATAATAACATCTGCGAGAATTTTGTGCGACTAAAATGTAGCACAGGAGAGAGTGGTCATGAGTTATACAAGATTCAGAATGGTAGGTTCGCACGTCTAGGAAAAGTGTATGGAATTTGTTTGCAGGTAATAGCTAGTGCTGTCACTATCACGTTCCAAAAATTGGGATATTTTTGACTTTTTATATATATTTAATATTACGTGTATTTAATTTAAATAATTGCATGAAATGTATATTTATAATATTATATATACAGTGTTCATTAATGTTGAGCTGGTAGACTTGACCTAGAAGTCCACTAGATGAACACCTGACCGAATTATAGGTTTGTGTATTAATTTGTATTAATTCGAATTTAATTGTTTGGGATTGTGATTAATTACCGTAATCTTATTTAATTGTTGTGCCTTTTCGTTGCTTCGATATTTGGAGCGCTACCCTATCTTTTGTCTTCCAACAAATTTTACAGCCTTGCCCTAGACATGCCCGCCTTCCATTCTGACCTTTTTGTAACTCGTAATTATGCTCTCTTGTGCTTCATTTTAGCCGCACAATATTCGTCGTGGACGTTTATTTAATTTCTAAAAAATTCTAACTTGTATCGTTGTGCGTTCCAATCAGAATTGGAGACAACCTTGACCCATTTTTCGTGCAACCCAAATTAGTGTAATATTCTATTCTGAGTCTTCTTTACTAATGATATTTGTGTCCCAACCTAATTTTGGCCCCATGTATTTCTAATTAATTTTAGAACACCGCTTGCATTTATTTCTACTTAAATTAGGGATACCATTTTGACTAATCTCGTTTAATCCCGACTTAATCCAAATACCCCACTAATTAAGCCCATACCAAACATACAACACCCCCCTCACCCTACCAAACACCAATTCCCTAAATTTTTTCCATCATTTCATGTGTCTATACAAATACCCAAATTTAAGGGGGCTAATTTACAAATGTTGTATTAGGTGTCAACACCCCATTGGTTCAAACCAAATAGAGAGCCCTAATATTTGACTAGTCAACCAACCCCTCTCTTGTATGATTAATTTTCTCATGATCAATCTTGACCACCCATTCAAATGGGAGCATCATCACCACTCATCCAACACACCCTTCCTATAAAATGTCACATCACCTCCCTCTTTTCCAAGCAAGCCCTAATCCCCAAACCTAGGGAAGCCCCCATCTTCTCTCTCTCCTCCCTCCCCACTCCTCATAAACACCAACGTAGCAAAAATTTTCCCATTTCCTTTTTCTTCTTTCTTCTTCTTCTTCTCTCCTTATTATTTTTTCCTTTCTTTTTAAAACCAAACTGAACAACCCCCTACCCGGTCAACTGCGGCGACCAACCTCTCCCTCGGTGCTACTGTTCCATCCCCGAGCAACCCCCGACCCCGGCCACTGCTCCAGCTCCGCCGGCCTCCTCCATTACTCAGCCGATCACTGCTCCACCCGGCCTCCCTCCAGCTCCCTCTCCGACCACCGAGCAACCTCGCTGAGCCCGCCATTGCCTGAAGCTTCCTCCTCCCACCATCAAAACCAACACGACTACCCCGTACTTCCGGCGAGCCCGAGCTTCCCCCACCGGAGACGACTCCTCCCTCCGCCTGATCCCACCGGAGCACCTCGAACCGACTTCCCCGCTGCTCACCGTCGAGTCCCCTAGACCCGACGCCAGAGTAAACTGGGTCCGCCACCCCCTTCCTCATGAACCCGCCAGATCTCCGACCTTCTCCCATGCCTGAACTGAGCTGTGCAGCACCCACGACGACTCCGGCGAGCTGTACCCCTGCCAGCTTTACCACACACGAACCTGCTTCTCCTCCGGCTGCTGTTGCTGTCATCACCCTGACCCAGCTCCTCCTCCATCTCCTCCACGTCGAGCCTCCCCCTCGGCCTGAAGCTCTCCCCCTCAGTCCCGAGCACCCCCATCCTCGTCTTTGTCTTCCCCGACGAGATCCCGTAGTACCACCACCCTCCGTCGAGGCCAACTCCCCCTTGCCATCACTTCCCTTCCCCGACGTGTTCGCCTCCCTGTCGAATCCGCCATTAGAACCACCACCATCGTCATTGTGAGCCTCCCTCTCCCTCTTTCCCTCCTTCATTATTTGAGAATGGATTCTATGTAATAATATATATGTATTCATACGTAATAGTATATATGTATTCATATATATACATATGTATATATATGTATATTGGTTTATTTTTATATAGTATATATTTAATAAAATATATATTGGTATAAATTCATTAGTATATTAGTATTAGTATATGTATGGGCTTAAACGTATTTTGGTACATATAAACATATATATGTATAGTATATGTTTAGTAAAATGTATTTTAGTATATATTTATATATATATATGTAGCATAATATATGTTAATACGTATGTATATATATATATATATATATATATATATATATATATACATATATACAAGTATATAGTATATATATATATATATATGATGTATTTCTTGAACTGGTATATATAAACATATGTATACGTATTGTACGTGCATCCCTAGTACCTTTTTAATATATGTACATAGTATAATTTGATTAGTATGTATATGTGTACATATATATAATAGTGTAAATTCATTAAGTGTATATATATATATATATATTATGTATGTATTTAATTGTTAAATATTATAAGTGTACTATGTATATTTAAATATATACCTCTACTAGGGAACCCGAGTGTAAATACGGATACCTCGTAACTACACATGACATTGTGACCCTGTAAACTGTTAGCAGACTGCCATATGTACATCGACGTACTGGCAAGACCCGTATCACCGACTGTCTGGTTGCACAGCAAATACAGACGCGACACCCGCGCAATTAGATGCGCACTTGACCCTAGTTGACCAGTGTAATATCTAGCGTAGCCCCTGAGTTCAATATATTATGATTGTGTGTTAATGTAGCGTCTGATGCAAATATTTTTATGATGATATGTCTATAGGACTGTTAGATCATCCAGACGATACTCTGGAACAGGACATTGGTATTACCAGCTAAGGACCCAAGGCGAGTATATTCTCTGATAATTTCTAATTATTTGATAATATCTATAATTCCAGTATCTAGAAATGTTACATCTGATTCTTGACACTGTGCTACACGGACTAGTATATAGATTGGATCTGTAATCATGAGATATTACATTGATTATCGTTTTAACATTGTACACGAAATGGATATTTAGACCTTGTACATGATATATTGGATATTGCTCGTGTATCGTGACGTGTCATGATTGAATCCACTGTACTAGTTGGGGGCGGGGGAAATATTAGTAGATTATGTGATCATACCCAACTCTACATGCATCATAGCTTACCCCACATCTCACGTCGGGTGCGGCCTGACCATTACATGCCTCATAGTTGTTATATATGATTAGCCTGACCACTACTTGCATCATAGCTAACCAAATGGTTAGCCTGACCTTACATGAATCATAGCTAATCATATGTAACCAGCCTGATCTTGTCCCAAGCCGATCACATGATAGACTGATATTTCAAACACTTAGAATATTTCAAGTCGATCACATGTATATGATATTGTACCTCGTTCTCTTCATTTAATTTATGCACTGACTGTATCATATTGCCTATATTGCTTGTCTCTTTATTATGCCATTGCACTTATTCATTGTCTTCTCTCAGTATATAGTATCATCTGTTTATTATTTTATAGCCCTTATCAATTAAATGGAACTGTTATTTGAGATGTACTTTGCCCCTTCCTGACATAGAAAATATTTTCTAGACTATGCCGTAGAGGACTGGTGTCCGACACTTATGGACCACAGGGTGAGTAGCTGAGACTTGGACTTGGTAGTTCAGTTGTGATTCTGGGAGGTTTAGCCGGAATTACTAGTTATCTAGTTAGTTTTTTTAGCATATTATTTTTGGTACCGGATTTGTCTCCGACATACTCTTTGAGACTTGGATTATATTGTTGAGTTAGACTATTATATTTTTGACTTGTGTTGCATATTACTTGTTTCTTAGAGATCTTATCGTGCTGTAGTTATGTGATTGAGTATGTTCTTCATATTATATTGTGGTATCCGTGTCTCCTCATAGAGTCGGATGCTCGTGTGAGATGCTGTAGCGTAGGCTGGACGTACCCACATACTCGTACCCCAATTTCGGGTACGGGTCGTGACACGTTTTTAGTGGTGGACCATGCAGGTCAGACTTCGCAAGTTGTGCGATATCGTGGTAGTACGACATCTTAGTTGTACTACTGTGTGCCTGCTATAGAATATAGGACATAGGATACTAGGATGAGAGAGGATACTCAATCACAAAATTATTTGAGAGATTCCTGGGATGACCCCTGAGAATCTCATTATGAATTCCAATTTAATTCCTTTCCCCTTGTTTTCGTTTGTTCTCGCTTGTTGATATTGAGTTTGATTCTTGTTGACTAGTTGGTAAATTTAATTCTTGGTATCGTTGTTGAGTTGATTTTATATCAAGATGAATTTTATGGGCTAAAATTTATGGTATTATCTGATGACATATATTGATGAGGACAGTGAGAAAGGTAAAACGTCTACTTTGGTTATGGAACCTAGAGTTTATCGCAGCCATATTAGCTGTCGTGACGAGTACGTAGGAACCTGACTTGGATGTACATACTTTAGTTATAAAATTTAGAATCTCTCGCAGCCATACCAGTTGGCGTGCCGAAGATTCTAGATGACATGATTATAGAGTTGTATACCTTAGTTACAGAACCTGTCATTTATCGCACCTATGCTCACTGGCGTGGCGAGAATTTTGAGTGTCATGATTTCTGATAGACGTGTATGATTATCAGGTTGTATCTTAAATTGGTTCTTAAAGTCCCATCTTAATACTTATCTATTTTTGTTATTACAGGCCTTTGTTCCATCGCTTCTTTTGTTTGCTAGCAGTAGAAATACCTTCAGTCCTCAATCGAGTTCCTTTTTGAGCTTCTATTCTTTGAGGATTCCTTGTTAAGTATGATGATTAGTGACTTGTAGTTTTGTCTGTGTCTTGAGTATTAGTATTGACTGAGTGTGACTTGTGAGTTTGTAAGTGTTTCTTGGTTGGACATATGAACAGTAGGGATTAATCTAGAGTTAACCCATAACATAGTACCTTGTAGCAATAGTTCTATGATAGGTGTTATTATAGTTAGTATTGGCACTATAGATAGAAGGAGAAAAGAGTATCAGTGATGGTTCCAAGAGTTAGTATCAGAGCCAGCATACCCGTCCTGGATAATCATGATTATATAATTGGATGATCTAGGTAAACAATTAAGTATCAAGGAATTGTGTTAAGGATTAATGGAGCATGGTGTTCAATTTGATGATTTATACCGGGTGTGATAAAAAAAATTTAACAATAAAGAAATGTATATGCATAAAGGGTTTTAATGAGATGTCATGAGTGGAGAAATATCAGGATTGGTAATGAAAGTTGTGAAGCGTATCACATATTAGTTTAACATGCTATAGAAGATTAAAGGGAAATACATATACATCAATCGAGATAAGGAATCATATACTTGTCCATAAGAGTAAAGAAACATGGGTATTATAGAAGGTGCAAGTAATCATGAGTTCTAATAAGTTTAATGAGATGATCCAATAATGAAGCTAGTATTATCATACCAAGAGTACTAATGATTCTATATTGAGGATTAGTCGAGAATGATGCTAATAACAGTAAGTACTTCGCGTGATGATAATTAGATTGATATACCAGTTAATATAGATTGAAACTCATTGGGGAAAATACGTGTGATGATAACCTTGATCATTTGCAAGTAATAGTGCAAGTAATTCGGGCAGTACAATTTCAGTACACAGTTGAGAGTTATAGACAATGGGTATATTTGAGTGCACCTTGAGTATTAGAGACCGTGAGCATTATATGTATATTTGTGGATTTGAAATTGAAGAGTGGAAATAAATTTCAATTTTTAAGAATTTTGAGGAGTTGAGATTCTATGTTATTGAATTTTGAGGATTCAAATTTGATTCAATAAACATAGTCAAAGCTATAAAGATTTTAGAAGTGATTAAAGTTTTATTTCGATATTGAGTATTTGACTTTTTAGGAAGTATATGTCTCTTACTTTAAATCCTTCGAGAAGTAAAATTTGATGATTTCATTTGGAGGATTAAATTTTTATGGTGGGTAAGAAATATATATTAGTATATGAGTGGATGAAGTGCATACGTAAGGATCTGTTGACTTGGGCATGTTTGAGATGGCACTGCAAACAGACTTGGGTGTCCATATAAAGTTGTATTAGAGAGAACAGTACTTAGTTTGGTGTGTTGCACTTGGTGTGCACTTGAGTGATAGAAAAACTAGTATGAACAATTATAGTAGGAAAAAGAACTAGCAGTGGGTGTACTCGTAGTAGAACAGAGTTACCTAAAGGGATAGGAGTATCAAACATTGAATGTATCATTGACCTATGATTGTGTTAGAGGTTCTTGGTATCAGATTTTGGTATTAATAGACATGTGTGTGCAATGAGGATGTATTCATGGATGTTGGAGACTAATGATTAGTTGATACGGGTACCAGTGTACAAGGATAGGAATTAATTAGTAAATGTGCTAGAGTTAAGTGTATATTAGAGGATGAAGATATCCAAGTAATGGGTTAGAAGACTGTGTTCTGTTCTTTCCTTCTGTCCTTTTTCGTCTATTTGATTGATTGATTCCTTAGTACCGTAGTTGTATTCGTGATTTCCTTGTTAGAATGTAGTTAGTAGTACACCATGACAGAGACTGCAATACCATGACAAAATAGACCATAACCATGCATGTTTCTTCTAGATTGCGTGTTGTATTGCGTGTTGTATGACTACAGGTAGGATTCTCTTAGACTTTGATTATTGAGGATTGACTGTAGTAAAGAATCAATGAAGAGGATGTGATTTGACAAAAAGAGACAATATGCCTTAAAATTCGAGGATAAACAATAATTTAAACAAAGAGTTGAGAACTTAATATGACAGGATTGGCGATCTTGTTAAAACGTTGATTTTATGAGGATTATGAAATGATTTAATTTGTCATTAAATTTTGAGGAATTTAAGAAGATTACCATTGTATTTATTTGACTGCAAGATATATATTTATTTTGAATATTGCAATTAAAGATTTTGTGAGTATTATATTATTTGAGTATTGTGTGAAAAAAAAAATCGAGGATTAGGATCATAAATGGATTAGTGTTGAATTCAAATTTTGGGATAAGATTTTTAAATTTTATAAATATGCATTGACTAGATTTTCAATTAAAGGATTGGATAGTAAAAATTTGTATCTAGTGATTGCTCAAAGTTGAGGAGTAAGAAGATAAATGGGTTAGTGTTTGAACACAAAGTTTTTGGACGAGATTTTTTTAAATTTTATAAATATACATCGATTGAATTCATGGATTAGTATTTTTAGATGATATTTCTTAATTTATAAAAGTGTGCATTGATTGAGTTTAAATTAGAGGATTGGATATCAATTTCGAGTATTTAGATATGAACTTAAGATTTCGGAGGAGATTGTGATAAGAATTGAATTTGAATTTTTTAAATTTGAGGATTTTCAGGAATCTAATATTTATGGAATTTTGAAAAAATATTGAAATAACAATGTGGATTTATTATGTGGGTTTTAAATTTTGATGGAAGGTAATATAACGAGTAGATACTACTATTGAGGATCTTGAATTTCGAGGACAAAATTCTTTTAAGGAGGGTAGACTTGTCACTACCACGTTCCAAAAACTGGAGTATTTTTTAATTTTTATATATATTTAATTTTACGTGTATATAATTTAAATAATTGCATGAGTTATGTATTTATAATATTATATATATACAGTGTTCATTAATGTTGAGCTGGTAGACTTGACCTAGAAGCCCACTAGACGAACACCTGACCGAATTATAGGGTTGTGTATTAATTTGTATTAATTAGAATTTAATTTTTTGGGATTGAGATTAATTATCGTAATCTTATTTAATTGTTGCGCCTTACCGTTGCTTCAATATTTGGAGCGCTACCCTATCTTTTGTCTTCCAAAAAATTTCACAGCATTGTCCTAGACATGCCCGCCTTCCATTCTGACCATTTTGTAACTCGTAATTATGCTCTCTTGTGCTTCATTTTAGCCGCACAATATTCGTCGCGGACGTTTATTTAATTTCTAAATAAATTCCAACTTTGTATCGTTATGCATTCCAATTGGAATTGGAGATAACCTCGACCCATTTTTTGTGCAACCCAAATTAGGGTAATATTCTGTTCTGAGTCTTCTTCACTAATGATATTTGTGTCCCAACCTAATTTTGGCCCCATGTATTTCTAATTAATTTTAGAACACCGCTTGCATTTATTTATAATTAAATTAGGGATACCATTTTGACTAATTTCGTTTAATCCTGACTTAATCCAAATACCCCACTAATTAAGCCCATACCAAACACACAATACCCCCCTCACCCTATAAAACACCAAACACCAATTCCCTAAAAATTTTCCATTATTTCATGGATTTGTGCAAATACCCAAATTTAAGGGGGCTAATTTGCAAATGTTGCATTGGGTGTCAACACCTCATTGGTTCAAACCAAATGGAGAGCCCTAATATTTGACTAGTCAACCAACCCCTCTCTTGTATGAGTAATTTTCTCATGATCAACCTAGACCACCCATTCAAAATGGGAGCATCATCACCACTCATTCAACACACCATTCCTATAAAATGTCACATCACCTCCCTCTTTCCCAAGCAAGCCCTAATCCCGAAACCTAGGGAAGCCCCCATATTCTCTCTCCTCCCTCCTCACTCCTCACAAACACCAACGTAGCAATTTTTTTCCCATTTCCTTTTTCTTCTTCCATCTTCTTCTTCTTCTCTTCTTATTATTTTTTTTCCTTTCTTTTTAAAAACCAAACTGAGCAACCACCTACCCGGCCAACTGCGGCGGCCAACCTCTTCCCCGGTGCTACTGTTCCATCCCCAAGCAACCCCCAACCCCGGCTACTGCTCCAGCTACGCCGGCCTCCTCCATTACTCAGCCGACCACTGCTCCACCCGGCCTCCCTCCAGCTCCCTCTCCGGCCACCGAGCAACCTCGTCGAGCCTGCCATTACCTGAAGCTTCCTCCTCCCACCATCAGAACCATCACGACCACCCCGCACTTTCGGCGAGCCCGAGCTTCCCCCACCGGAGACGACTTCTCCCATCGCCTGATCCCACCGGAGCACCTTGAACCGGCCTCCCCGCTGCTCACCGTCGAGTCCCCTAGACCCGACGCCGGAGTAAACCGGGTCCGCCACCCCCTTCCTCACGAACCCGCCGGATCTCCAGCCTTCTCCCATGCCTGAACCAAGCTGTACAGCACCCACGATGACTCCGGCGAGCTGCACCCCGGCCAGCTTCACCACACACGAGCCTGCTTCTCCTCTGGCTGCTGCTGCGGTCATCACCCCGACCTAGCTCCTCCTCCATCTCCTCCACGACGAGCCTCCCCCTTGGCCTGAAGCTCTCCCCCTCAGTCCCGAGCACCCCCATCCTCGTCTTTGTCTTCCCCGACGAGATCTCGCAGTACCACCACCCTCCGTCGAGGCCAACTCCCCCTTGCCATCACTTCTCTTCCCCGGCGTGTTCTCCTTCCCGTCGAATCCGCCATTAGATCCGCCATTAGAACCAGCACCATCGTCACTATGAGCCTCCCTCTCCCTCTTTCCCTCCTTCATTGTTTGATAATGGATTCTATGTAATAATATATATGTATTCATACGTAATAGTATATATGTATTCATATATATACATATGTATATGTACGTATATTGGTTTATTTTCATATAGTATATATTTAATAAAATGTATACTGGTATAAATTCATTACTATATTAGTATTAGTATATGTATGGGCTTAAATGTATTTTGGTACATATAAACATATATATATATAGTATATGTTTAGTAAAATGTATTTTGGTATATATTTTTATATATATATGTAGCATAATATACGTTAATACGTATGTATTGATATATATATATATACATATATACAAGTATATAGTATATATATTTTTATTGGTATATATATATGATGTATTTCTCAAACTGGTATATATATACATATGTATACGTATTGTATGTGCATCCCTAGTACCTTTTTAATATATGTATATATGTACATAGTATAATTTGATTCGATCACTCTCTCTTCTTAGGAAGTTGAAGAAAGACGAGCGCTTACGCGCCTCACTCTCTTTGAGTGCTCATGTCAAACGGATCGCCCTTCACCAACAACTGATGGCATTAGCGCGAAAGGCTCATGCTGCTTTGCTGTGCTTGCTTGCTAGCTAGAACGCGCAGAGCACACAGCGCAAACAGGCAGACCAGACGCACGTATGTATATGTGTATATATATATATAATAGTGTAAATTCATTAAGTGTATATATATATTATGTATGTATTTAATTGGTAAATATTATGAGTGTACTATGTATATTTAAATATATACCTCTACTAGGGAACCCGAGTGTAAATACGGATACCCCGTAACTACACATGACCTTGTGAACTGTTAGCAGACTGCCATATATACATCGACGTACTGGCAAGACCCGTATCACCGACTGTCTGATTGCACAACAATTACAGACGCGACACCCGCACAATTAGACGCGCACTTGACCCTAGTTGACCAGTGTAATACCTAGCGTAGCCCCTGAGTTTAATATATTATGATTGTGTGTTAGTGTAGCATCTGATGCAAATATTTTTATGATGATATGTCTATAGGACTGTTGGATCTTCCAGACGATACTCTGGAACAGGACATTGGTATTACCAGCTAAGGACCCAAGGCGAGTAGATTCTCTGATAATTTTCAATTATTTGATAATATCTATAATTTCAGTATCTAGAAATGTTACATCTGATTCTTGACACTGTGCTACATGGACTATTATATAGATTGGATCTGCAATCATGAGATTTTACATTGATTATCATATTAACATTATACACGACATGGATATTTAGACCTTTTACATGATATATTGGATATTACTCGTGTATCGTAACGTGTCGTGATTGGATCCACTGTACTAGTTGGGGGCGGGGGAAATATTAGTAGATTATGTGATCATACCCAACTCTACATGCATCATAGCTCACCCCATATCTCATGTCGGGTGTGGCCTGACCATTACATGCCTCATAGCTGTTATATATTATTAGCCTGACCACTACTTGTATCATAGCTAACCAAATAGTTAGCCTGACCTTACATGAATCATAGCTAATCATATGTAACCAGCCTGATCTTGTCTTAAGCCGATCATATGATAGACTGATATTTCAAACACTTAGAATAGTTACAGTTCTCTATTTTGGATCATATAATACATCACCGTATATGATATTGTACCTCGTTCTATTCATTTCATTTATGCACTGACTGTATCATATTGCCTGTCTCTTTATATTGCCTGTCTCTTTATTATGCTATTGCACTTATTCATTGTCTTCTCTCAATATATAGCATCATCTGTTTATTGTTTTATAGCCCTTATCAATTAAATGGAACTGTTAATTGAGATGTACTTTGCTCTTTTCGGACATGGAAAATATTTTCCAGACTATGCCTTAGAGGACTGGTGTCTGACACTTATGGACCACAGGGTGAGTAGCTGAGACTTGGACTTGGTAGTTCAGTTGTGATTCCGGGAGGTTTAGCCGGAATCACTAGTTATCTAGTTAGTTCTTTTAGCATATTATTTTTGGTACCGGATTTGTCTCCGGCATACTCTTTGAGACTTGGATTATATTATTGAATTAGACTATTATATTTTTGACTTGTGTTGCATATTACTTGTTTCTTAGAGATCTTATCGTGCTGTAGTTATGTGATTGAGTATGTTCTTCATATTATATTGTGGTATCCGTGTCTCCTCATAGAGTCGGATGCTCGTGTGAGATTGCTTAGATATCATCAAGACCTAGACAGCGTTCTACCGTCGATGCTGCGGCGTAGGCTGGACGTACCTACATACTCGTACCCCAATTTTGGGTGCGGGTCATGACACATTTTTAGTGGTGGACCATGCAGGTCAGACTTCGCAAGTTGTACGATATCGTGGTAGTGCGACGTCTTAGTTGTACTACTGTGTGCCTGCTATAGAATATAGGACATAGGAAACTAGGATGGGAGAGGATACTCAATCACAAAATTATTTGAGAGATTCCTGGGACGACCCCTGAGAATCTCATTATGAATTCCAATTTAATTCCTTTTCCCTTGTTTTCGTTTGTTCTCGCTTGTTGATATTGAGTTTGATTCTTGTTGACCAGTTGTTAAATTTAATTCTTGGTATCGTTGTTGAGTTGATTTTATATCAAGATGAATTTTACGGTCTAAAATTTACGGTATCATCTGATGATATATATTGATGAGGACAGTGAGAAAAATAAAACATCTACCTTGGTTATGGAACCTAGAGTTTATCGCAGCCATATTAGCTGTCGTGATGAGAACGTAGGAACCTGACTTGGATGTACATACTTTAATTATAAAATTTAGATCTCTCACAGCCATACCGGTTGGCGTGGCAAAGATTCTAGATGACATGATTATAGAGTTGCATACCTTAGTTACGGAACCTGTCGTTTATTGCACCTATGCTTACTAGCGTGGAGAGGATTATGAGTGTCATGATTTATGACAGATGTGTATGATTATCAGGTTGTATCTTAAATTGGTTCTTAAAGTCCCATCTCAATACTTATCTATTTCTGTTATTACAGGACTTTGTTCCATCGCTTCTTTTGTTTGCTAGTAGTAGAAATACCTTCAGTCCTCAATCCAATTCCTTTTTGAGCTTCTATTCTTTGAGGATTCCTTGTTAAGTATGATGATTAGTAACTTGTAGTTTTGTCTGTGTCTTAGTATTAGTATTGACTGAGTGTGACTTGTGAGTTTGTAAGTGTTTCTTGGTTGGACATGTGAACAGTAGGCATTAATCTAGAGTTAACCCATAACATAGTACCTTATAGCAATAGTTATATGATAGGCGTTATTATAGTTAGTATTGGCACTATAGATAGAAGGAGAAAAGAGTATCAGTGATGGTTCCAAGAGTTAGTATCAGAGCCAGCATACCCGTCCTGGAAAATCATGATTATGTAATTGGATAATCTAGGTAAACAATTAAGTATCAAAGAATTGTGTTAAGGATTAATGGAGCATGATGTTCAATTTGATGATTGATACCTGGTGTGTTAAAAAAAATAATAATAATAATAAAGAAATGTATATGCATAAAGGGTTTTAATGAGATGTCATGAGTAGAGAAATATCAGGATTGGTAATGAAAGTTGTGAAGCGTATCACAGATTAGTTTAACAGGCTGTAAAAGATTAAAGGGAAATACATATACATCAATCGAGATGAGAAAACATATACTTGCCCATGAGAGTAAAGAAACATGGGTATTATAGAAGGTGCCAGTAATCATGAGTTCTAATAAGTTTGATGAGATGATCCATAATGAAGCTAGTGTTATCATACCAAGATTACTAATGATTATATATCGAGAATTAGTCGAGAATGATGCTAATAACAGTAAGCACTTCACGTGATGATAATTAGATTGATATACCAGTTAATATAGATTAAAAATCATTGGAAAAAATACGTGTGATCATAACCTTGATCATTTATAAGTATAGTGCAAGTAATTCAGGCAGTACAATTTCAGTACACAGTTGAGAGTTGTAGACAATGGGTGTATTTGAGTGCACCTTGAGTATTAGAGACCGTGAGCATTGTATGTATATTTGTTGATTTGAAATTGAAGAGTGGAAATGAATTTCAATTTTTAAGAATTTTAAGAAGTTGAGATTCTATGTTATAAAATTTTGAGGATTCAAATTTAATTCAATAAACATAGTCAAAGCTATAAAGATTTTAGAAGTGATTAAAGTTTTATTTCGATATTGAGTATTTGACTTTTTAGGAAGTATATGTCTCTTACTTTAAATCGTTCGAGAAGTAAAATTTGATGATTTCATTTGGAGGATTAAATTTTTATGGTGGGTAAGAAATATATATTAGTATATGAGTGGATGAAGTGCATACGTAAGGATCTGTTGACTTGGGCATGTTTGAGATGGCACTGCAAACTGACTTGGGTGTCCATCTAAAGTTGTATTAGAGAGAACAGTACTTAGTATGGTGTGTTGCACTTGGTTTGCACTTGAGTGATAAGAACAACTAGTATGAACAATTATAGTAGGAAAAAGAACTAGCAGTGGGTATACTTGTAGTAGAACAGAGGTACCTAAAGGGATAGGAGTATCAAACTTTGAATGAATCATTGACCTATGATTGTGTTAGAGGTTCTTGGTATCATATTTTGGTATTAATAGACAGGTGTATGCAATGAGGATGTATTCATGGATGTTGTGGACTAATGATTAGTTGATACGGGTACCAGTATACAAGGATAGGAATTAATTAGTGAATGTGCTAGAGTTAAGTGTATATTAGAGGATGAAGATATCCAAGTAATGGGTTAGAAGACTATGTTCTGTTCTTTCCTTCTGTCCTTTTCCGTCTATTTGATTGATTGATTTCTTAGTACCGTAGTTGTATTCATGATTTTCTTGTTAGATTGTAGTTAGTAGTACACCCTGACAGAGACTGCAATACCATGACAAAACAGACCATAACCATGTATGTTTCCTCTAGATTGCGTGTTGTATTGCGTGTTGTATGACTATAGGTAGGATTCTCTTAGACTTTGATTATTGAGGATTGACTGTAGTAAAGAATCAATAAAGATGATATGATTTGACAGAAAGAGACAATGTGCCTTAAAATTCGACAGAAAGAGACAATGTGTCGGAATCACTAGTTATCTAGTTAGTTCTTTTAGCATATTATTTTTGGTACCGGATTTGTCTCCGGCATACTCTTTAAGACTTGGATTATATTGTTGAGTTAGACTATTCTATTTTTGACTTGTGTTGCATCTTACTTGTTTCTTAGAGATCTTATCGTGCTGTAGTTATATGATTGAGTATATTATTCATATTATATTGTGGTATCCGTGTCTCCTCATGGAGTCGGATGCTCGTGTGAGATTATTTAGATAGCATCAAGACCTAGACAGCGTTCTACCCTCGATGCTGCGGCGTAGGCTGGACGTACCCACGTACTCGTACCCCAATTCTGGGTGCGGGTCGTGACAAGTTCAGTGCTCTAAATATCGGAGCAACGGTAAGGTGCACTAAGAGATATGATGTTGCATAATTAAATAAAATGCCGTGTCCTAATTCTAATTGGGTTCAAACTAGCCCTAGTTTCACTATCTAAGCCAAGTACGCCTAATTTTGGGTGAGGGGGTTTACATAGATAGGTAGACATTAGTTAGATTCTTAAACTATATGTATCTTATAAGTATTGTATTGTAGGTAGTATCTAGGTATTAGTATGTTATATATTTTAGTAGTTATACCAAGGTAATATCAAGGTAATGGGTCGATACTCAAGGTATTTGAGTTGGGTATCAAGATGGGTGTTTAGTGGTACGATACCGAGTTGGGTCAAAGCCAATGTATCCACTTAGCATTTGTAATAAGGATTTGTATATTTAAAATTGAGTGTATATAGATATATGATATTCCATTTCTTTTAGTGCGTACCTTGAGATACGGTATCTTTGATCTTTATATTATCCTAGTTTAACTAGTGTGGCCTAGATTCTTAGTGTATGAACCCAAAATTCTAGAGATAGACTCATGCAACCTAAAAATAGGTAGTTTGACCAAGTTTTACCGGTTTGACTTAAAGTTGACCTAGTTTGACAGTTTTGACTTAGAAATGGCTTTTTGACCTATATGTTGACCAATTTCACTTATTTCTATTTCGATACCTTGTATTGATGTTATATTCCCTATCTAGGTCTTCGAGGCACCGTACTGGACATCTGTGATATTGTGCACCAGGTTTCAGGCGAGTACATTCTCCGATAGTTTCTCATTTATGATATCCTCTATGTCTGTTGTATCTAGTGTAGATATCCTTGATTTCTTGACACGATGGTTACACGGATTGGTATATCTGGATCTCGTCATGAGATGTTATTCCTTTGTATATATGGTATATTTTTTGCAAGCCTTGTTTCCTTATTTTTCTTGTACATGTACAGATACTGATTCTCGGGAAGATTTGCTACCTTTCTAGAGAATCTTGTGCCATAGCGTACCATGGTTGGATCCACTATACCAGTCGGAGACGGAGAGTATATAGTATAGATATGTGATCATACCCTTCTTGTATCAAGTCTTGTTCATTGAATAGTGTTAATCATACATCGCATGTATGATTAGCCAAGCCATTAATCTTTTATCAAGTTCCTAAGCCGATCACATGTTAAAGCTGGTACACACTCACTTAGTCATTAGTATTCTTGTTCATTGCCATATTGTTCATTCTTGTATTTATTTCCAGTATTTCCTTTGTTGTATATCTCTTGTATCTATATGTTGTATCTTGTATACTCACATCTATTTACTGTTACATAGTTTATATCATTGATTAGAACTGTTGCTAGAGATATACTCTGCTTCTTTCCTGACTGAATATATTTTTTTCAGATGACAATAAGGAGTGGTACCCTACACATTATGAGCCTCAGGATATTTTGGGCTTAGAGCCAGAGACCCTGGCTCAGGAGGGTCTTATCCCGAGTGAGACAGACGACCCGGGACTCAAAGCTTAGATGTTTAGCTTCTTTTGTACTTGATTTGTCTCCAACATACTGTTCAGTATTTTTTCTAACTGATTGATGTTATTATTTTGACTCATTAGTTGTACAGTGACTATTATATTCTTTTATCATATTCGTACTATTCTCCATCTTAGATCTGTGATTGAGTATATTTATATTGATAGTGGCATTGTTATGTCGTGATTATAGATAGATAGTTTACCCAAACAGCTTTATATCGCCGATGCTGCGACGTAGGCTGGGTGTTATTCCTGACTTGTATCCCTACACTGGGTGTGGGTCATGACACGTGGCATTACAAGTAGACACACACTCAGCTTTCGGCCTCCCAGAGTAACTCTCTGATCCTTGCAAATATCATTAACCAGGATAATGCCTCCCCCGATCATGATCTTGCAAGTCCTAAGCAAAGACTCAGCTACCAAACGATGATTCAGGGCAAAAAAAATAGATACAAAACTATGAAAAGCACCACTATCGAACAAAGCTAAAGCTTGAATGGAATCAAGAAGAACAGAACCTGCGATGACATCTCTGGTGGGCTCGACCTCCTCGATTGTCATAGAAAACGTTCATCCCTGATGTGCACCTCCCAGATGTTGGTGCTGGGCATAAGCTGCTGGGTCAAAAGTGGCGGTCCCCTTAGCTGTACTGCAGGTAGCCTCGCATATGTCCTCTGAGCTAGAGTTGCTCCCTGAACAGCACAACGAGGATTGGAAGGACACTCTCTAAGCTGATGTCCCTCGATACCACAATATAAACCAACTCCCAACATCTTCCTCTGTGGTGCTGAGTCATAATTATTAATGCCAGGGTATGGTACTGACGTTCAGGGTGATGCCCCTACTCTAATCTGAGTATGAGACCTCTTCTGGCCTCCTGGCCTCACAGAAAATCTCTGCATGGTCAACTCGTGCCTTCTAGCTTCTATTAGCACTTTTTTATAAGCCTGGTAGTCGTGCCCCTCTACCAGTTGTGGAATATCCAGGTAAAACCCTTACTAAAAACTCATAGCTCTGTCTAAATCCGTAGCTACCATAGTCAGAGAAAACCTACTCAGCCTGTAAAACTTTGCTGCATATCCCTCTACAGTCCTACCGGACTGCTTAAGACCGATAAACCTCTGTTGTAGCTCATACTTCGCAACAAATCCAAAATACTTTACCTTGAATCGAGTCCTAAAATGTTCCCATAAGATAGGACACCTCAAGCCGACTTCCACTGACGCCCATAAGTCATGGGCAAGGTCCTGAACCTGTAGTCGGACCTGATCAACTTGCTCATCATTTAGAACCTTTGCCCTACCAGAATAACTTCGATGTCTTAGAGGCATGCATCTGCCATGATGGCGTCCTCCGTATCGTCAAAGTATCTTGGGTTAAGTCGGCAAAATCTGACCGACGCCCCGAATTAGTCATTCTGTCTCTCTTCAGGGCCGTCTACAAACCCTGACTTAACAAGACATTATGCTCTTGTTGTAAAATTGATAATGTTGTTGCACTGCCATCTGATGCTGATGCATAGCCATCATTCTTCGGAGAATGTCTAGTAATACCGGAGTATCTAGTACCATTGGTACTGCTGGTACTGCTGGGGGTACGGGGATCTTAGGGGCGTGTGGCAGAACATGCCTAACTTCTGGTTATATGGTTCCAGCTTGCTCAATTATCGACTCTATCCAGATCTGACTCTAGGCAGGAGCTACCTTCGGTTGTTGCCAGGAAAACCCTGTCCTGCCATGCTTGCTGCTCCAGCAACGAAAGAAGCCCCAAAGAAATGACCAAAAAAATCAAGAACAAGATGGAAAATATCAAGAAAATAATTGATTCGATAGTCAAGCAAGGCTTCGATAAGAACAAATTTAGGATTTAAAAGGCACATATTTGATCGGGAATCCTATGACCATAACACCCCACAAGTATAAAAATATAGACCTATATGGGCCACCATTAAAATCTTGTCACGCCCTAGTACCGGAATACGGAGATGGACATGGATAGCTACCCCGTACAAGGTATTATACATCTTACGACAATCACGGTTATAGCTAAACAAGGGGGTGAATGCTACAATCAAGTCACTTAGGGTCATATAGAGCATCTATTGTCTCAATCAGTCAAATAAGAATAGTAAACATAGAACATATATGACAAGGAAGTAAGACGTCCCAAACGCCCTGCCATAATATTCTGGAAACCAGCTATACAAAAATAAAAAGCTGACAGAGAAGAAAAAGTACATGACCATGATCAGATGCAGTCTGATTAATTATAATTATGTAAAGGAAACTAAATGTTCATATTTATGGCTAACAAGTGACAGTGGCTAAACGCCCAAAAGAGTAAAATATATGATAACGAGCAGGGAAGAAGAAACTCACTCGTGTCCTTCAGCGACCATCCGCCTGGTGTGCGCCATCAGGAAGGAGGAAGTAAGCTGGATCCTCTAGAATTGGCTCAAAACTTGGCCATGCAAAACTAGTGGATTTAGACCCCAAATAGCAAGTACCACAAAGAAAGCACAAAATGGAGAAACCAAACCCAAAGCAATAGATAGGTATAATATAGGTTATGTGTCATAGTTTCAGTCCATAGCCCATCCTAGCATAATAGCCCAATCCTATAACCAAATAAGGACAAGGGTTGTACCATCACACTATAATAGTCTATGTCCCTAGACTACTAACAAGATAATACAACCATAACCAAGTCAAGTTATATGACAGCCAATCATTTTTATGGCTTGCTACTGTGGAGTCTGAGTTATCTCAGATTAGATGCATAAAAAAAATCCTTATATTGTGAGCTGTTTAGCGGGGCGAACCAAGCCATAGTATCACATAGCACATTATATATTATATAACGGTCTTTCGTAAGGCTACCATGCTAAGATCATATAGAATGCTTTATATAATATAAGTATTCAGATATTGCTATTCACTAGTGCGGATGTGACCAATATCCATGGGGTTAGCCTTGCACGTCATGACAGTTGTCTAAGTGGCTAATATGTAAGATCTTAGGATTTTATCCCTCCCAATGCTCTACAAAATTTAGTTGCCTAAATTAACCCTATGGTTATGTTAGGAATCCCATGGCATGGTCACATGATCAATCCCCTATTTGTCATACCGTAGTACGGTCCATGCTATATACGAATCCACTTTGTTACTTGATAGCTCAAACTGGATTCACCTGAGCGTGATGCAACAATCAATCAAGTCCTAGCCACACTTTGGTAGTTGACCCACATACCATGCCCGTGCTGGCGAATTAATATAATAATATCACATATCACGTAGTATAGGAGGCATTCTCGATACACAACCCGAAATATATAATCTCATAGCACGTAGCAAGTTATATCGCACCTTTGTTCACATTATAAAATGGTCGCACCTCAGTGCACCTTATGACACATGTACACGTAGTACGTAGTAATTGTATCAGCACGAATACAAGAAATCGGATCGAATTACCAAACTTACAGTTGGTCATATGAGCCTTATCAAATTGGGACATGTAGCTCTGCTATGCCCATAGCTGGTTAGTCACTTATGACATAGTCAATTCTAACACATGGTCATATCTAGAAAATTGTCGGGTTACTAAGTCTATTCTTCCTTAGAATTAATCACAAGCAATTGTCAAGACCAACCACATAGAAAAATAAAATATTCCAAATAAAATAACTGAGTCGTATGAACAACTTGGTGCATGGGACAGGTGCCGCATTGACTATCGGCAGTATGCTACCTCATGCCGCATACGATCCCAGGCCGCATGCTCCGTACAAAATTCTACTCTTGGAACATGTGTCAAAGTGATTTGTCTAAGAAGTGACTGAAGTAATGGATCTAATAGGCCATAAAGAATGTTAGGATAAAAAGACAAAACCATAGAAATATGTGTAAAGGTTTCAGAGTCATGCGTCCAATAAAAAGTGGTCGTATACTCTGCTTGCCGCATAAGTCACTAGGTCGCATATTGCTCTTTGGACTTAGTGAATTTCTCATTCGTCTAGCCAACAAAATATAAGAAGTTCTGTCACTTAGCTCCAGAATACTTTGTGTAAAGGTCAATCATGCATCCAACAAGATGGACGCATGATGGTTAGTTATGCGGCAAAGTCCAAGACACAGAAAGATCATGCTGAATGGATGTCTCGGCCGCATATGGTGCTGGCTGTCACGACCCGCACCCGGAATAAGGGAACGAATAGTGATCAACACCCAGCCTATGCCTCAATATCAAGGGTAGAATGATGTATGTATCATCCATATTATCTAAACTTCTCACACAATACATATAAGGCACCTGTCAATGTCATCTCAACTCCAAATAGAGAAATAATATGGTATATGATAATGATAAACTATACTCAATCATAATACAAAATAAGGAAGATAAAGCACGATATGGATTAACGAAGGAAAAGAGTCACAATACATCCACAAGTCCGAAATAATATATATACATGCCAAAAATCTCAATAAAGTCTAAAAAAATAATCTAAGCCTCCTCAGCCTCTGGTACTAGGTCCTCCTGATCTAAAGGGGTATCCTCTAATAGAACGCCGTCATGTGGCCCATAGTAGGTGACACACTGGTCCATAAGCCAATCATCCAAAAAATATATCCAGTTAGGATTGGAGCAAAGTACATACCTTTGAAAGAAGTTTTAAATACATAACCGAGCATATATAACAGATAATAGAAAAGAATACAAAATAACTAAACATCAGAACGTAATGAACTAGAGTTAATAGGTAATGTACTGGAGTGAAGAACAGGCAATAGAATAACTGCAACTAGAAAAAAATAGATAACTAACTACTGTGCCATTGAGTACAAGTTCATTATGTGATCGGTTTGGGTCGAACACGAATACAATATGGTAACTCGATTACACATATGATATGTAATCAACATGTACACAAATACACTTGGCTTGATCACATAACCAACTCCTACTCCCCCATCACCAACCAATATCAATGGATCCAATCACAATACATTACGAACACGAATATAGGCACACTGAACACGAGCAGTGTATGAACACGAAGTACAATAAAATCAATACCCGATACACACAATAAAATACATATAAAGGAGTACGCGCTGAGCACGGTAAGGGATAATATCTCATAACAGGATCCATATAGTACCCGTCCCGATAACCACTATATAGGAATCAAATATACAGTTCTACAACATGTAATATATACACTATCATAAAATAAAAACTAACTGAGAGATGTACTCGCCTGTGGACATGAGCAAATCATACGAAACGGTGTCCAAAATGGTGTCTCACCGACCTATATATGAATTGTCTGGTTACTAGGTGTAATAAAAGAGAATAGAGTTTAAATAAATAGAATTAGTGATTTCTAGGTCAAACTAGGTCACTTTGGTCAAACCTAGGTCAACTTGGTTCCTAGGCTAAGACTAGTCACTACATTGCTAATACTCAAGTTATACTAGTTAACTAACACTAATATCTAGATAATAGGATACTATGATACCCTTGGTATCTATATACCCTAACTTACCCCTTTACCCTTCTACTAGTGTCAAGTATCTGAATACTTAATATACTTATATGTTTATACTAGTATCTATAGCACTCACTCCAGCACTTACCTTAGTGTCAGATACCCTAGTATCTAGCTATCACTACCTACTCCTAATACTTCAACTAACTTATTAGAATACTCTAGTATCCTAGTACAAATTCTTTCTACTTAGTAACTTGGTAAAACTTCTCTCAGCACACACTCACTAATCCTCACCAATACTTACTAATATATACTCCTATATTGAGTATCACAAATAGTTGATTCCAATACTTTACCCTCTTATCAACACCAACACCAACTTCTAATAGTTGATGCCAAGAACCCTCATCTCAGTGAAGCCAACTCTATAGGACCTACACACACACCCTTACCACTGTACTTCAAACCACAGACATGCATCTATAGCACTGGTACAATAACACCTGAGCATTCTTACCCCCAAACAATGCTTATTTTGTTGCTGCTCTCTTATTTTAGTTGCACTGAAAACCCAATCTGATACTTTAACTACAGTTTCTTGTTTGCAACATGCAGACCCAAGATACCCAACCGCCAAAGTAGTAATCCTATTTCCCACACACTTACCTGCAGTGTTGCCTCAAGTACTTTTTACTATTTGTATGAACTTTAACTCGATTCCCCACTCATCAGTTACTGAACTGATACTGATACCTTGCTTTAAGTTATTGTGTACATGTTGTTGTTGCAACTCCTCTTAACTATTCCCCATAGCTACTGCTACTTCCCCATTAATTTGATACTTTCGGGTATCAGTGATACCCGAGCACCCATTTTGTCATGACCCGCACCCAGACATTCGGGCACGAGTACGTGGTTACATCCAGCCTACGCCGCAGAATCGGCGGTAGAATACTGTCTGGGTCATTTCCAACTATCTAACATCTCAACAATATAATATGGTACCTGTCAATTATCTCAACTCAAAATAGAGGAGCAATATGGTATCTCACAAGTATAACTAATCGCAATCATAAAACAAACTAAGGAAGAATAACGCACGAATGGAATAGCGAAGGAAAGAATAAGATACAATCCACAATCTGAAATAATATACAAATTATGAATCTCAATAAAAGAATAGTCTAATACAATCCAATACAAATAAATCTAGACCTCCTCAGGCTCTGCAACTAAGTCCTCCTGGTCAATAGGAGTATCCTCTAAAGGTACACCGTCCTGCGGCCCGTAGAATGTGGGATACTGCTCTATAAGCCAGTCATCTGGAAAAATATATCCAGTCAGGATTAGAACGAAATACATACCTCTGAAAGTAGTTTCAATAACATAACCGAGCATATAAACAGATATAAAAATAAAATATATGATCACTAAACATATGAATGAATGTCAGTAGATATACAGGTAATGTATGAGAATACAGACCAACAATATGAATATCACAATATGATAAAATAACTATAATCTAAACTAATGTGCCTCAGAATACAAGTTTATTATGTGATCGGTTTGGGTGAACATAATCAGGTAAGACGATTACAAATGAGGTATGTAACCAGAATGTACACGATGTAACAATGGGTCTTTGATCACATAATCAACTCCAACTCTCCCACCCCCAACTAATACCGATGGATCCAATTATGACACACTACGAACACAAAATATAACTACTAAACACGAGCAGTGGGTGTACACAAATATCATAACCACCAAACACGAGTGGTGGGTGTACACGAATAAGCACACTGAACATGAGCAGTGTGTGAACAAGAAATATAATCAATACCCAATATATACGATGAGATATAATGTATACGAGTACCCGCTGAACACGGTAGGGGATAACATCTTCTGGCAGGATCCATATAGTACCAGTCCATGAAATCACTGTGTCGGGATCAATGTATACAATTCTAGAACATACATATATATAATATTATGAATTAAAAACTATCAGAGAAATGTATCGCCTGACGTCCTGAATAAGGTGTGTCTCTCGATGCCCAAGCTGGTGTCATAACCTATATACGGTATGTTGCATCAATACAAGGTTCAAGAATGAAAATAAGTAAAGTTGATACAATTCTAGGTCAATACGCTATTTCTAAGTCAAATGAATGAAATTTAGGTTGCAAGAGTCTAATACTAAGTCACTAAGTTGATACACTATGAAACTATGCTATGCTAGCTAAGCTATGATACAACAAGGCACTCAAAGAACCGTATCCTAAGATACGCAAGTTTCGAATATGAAAATAGGGTTTTATATAAATATACAAGTCATATATTATAATACTGGATCAAATCAATTGAAATAGGATACCTTGGCCTTGCACCAATGCGTTTCGCACCAATCTCGATAGCCAAACTCAATACCTTGGGTATTGACCCAAGACCTTGGTGATACCTTGGTATCCCAAGACAACTCAATACTAACATCACTAATACATATATAACCAAGCTAAAAATTAACTATATAACTACACTATACTATATCTAACTACTACACATAACAACTAATATAAGGTATACATAATACACATATACATAACTTCTAGCACTAGTTATATAAGTATCTAATTACTAAACTATAATACCATACTATAATTAACTACTAACTATTAGAGAAAACCTTATCTAACTAACAAATAAACAACTAACTAACTACTCTAATATCTATACCTTGATAACTATCTAACTACTATTATATATCACTGCTAACAGTATAACAAATAATATATAAATTTATCTACTATAAACTACTAACCCAAAGCCAAGCTAAACTAATACCTTGTCTCGACTGCACTGCTATTTCTGATACTAAAAAGATATAGTGACTGACACTAAAATATCCAAATGAAACTACAGAGTTACTGTGCATGGCACAGCACAGTGAACTGAAACCATAATGTGCAAGCCCGAGACCTTTGCTGAAACCAAACTGTAACCTGCTACATTGTCTACTGCCCAAGTTGATACATGGTGATACTACACTTCTGTAGTGAAATTTCACTATTGTTTTTCTTCTCTTCACTTCTCCAATTCTGTGTGCTCGGGTGCTCTACAGTTGAACTGCAACTGCTGCTGCCCGAGTGAAGCTAACTACACTGCTGCACAGTTACTCATCCATGCCTGAGCCCCCCTGTGCACTGGTTGAACTGAGCCTCACTGCTCACAGTTTCCAGTGCACTGGTCCACTACACTATCTTCTCTTGCTGCTCTCTCACACACTCACACACACACAACACTACACTGACACAACTATGTGTATATAGACATATTTAATCATACATAGATACACATACACAATCACATAGATACATAGCACTCTATGCTAATATATATATATATATATATATATATATATATATATATATATATATATATATATATACTCTATATAACTGTTATATATATGTATCCACACCTATACACATCTATGTTTACATATACTCCTCTCACAACTATATATACATAGCTACCAAACTATCTACACACACACACACACACACACACACACACACACACACATATATATATATATATATTCACACACACAGAAATATAAACTGAAATACATTTAAGTATACATATATACTTCTCCAAATACATAAACACATGAACACACACACACACACACACACACACACACACACACACACACACACACACACACACACACACATATATATATATAGGTATACATATATATATATATATATACCTATATATATATATATATATATATATATATATATATATTACTTAATTATCATCTAGATATATAATTACACATACACGTATAGCAAAAAGAACAAAACATCAAACATGTGGAGTGTACCACACCCGTATCATACTTTCTCTATGATACGCTTGCGATACGGCTCCAACACACAACCAAACGCATCCCAGAGGACACGAACAAATCTAAAACACTAATTATGAATAATACATATAGTAATTAGAGTATCTACATATTTGTGTCACAATGTGATATGCACAAAGTCCCGTGTCAGAGGAAAATCTCCAAAATTAACCCGTTTTGTCAAATTGACGAGATATGGTCTACACATATCCAATTATGGACCAGAAACTAGTCACAAACAAGCAATCAAGTGTTAATTAGATCTATTAGACCCAATGACAAGCACTATATGTGCCAATCTCGGAATTTCTCCAAAATTGGTACTAAAACGGACATAACTTCCACCGTAGGTCTCCGATAAACCTAAAACCAAATCCTATGGGTAGCCTATGAATGTGGGTTGGTTTCTCATGGTTAAATCTCAGATCTAGAGCCTATTAGAAAAAATAAAACTGAAATATCCTATTGGGAGATGGATTCCCAATAAAAAGTTCTCAATTGCCAAGTAGCTCCTCTCTTTGTAGTTCTTGGCCTCCTCCTCCTTGCTCCTTGCTTCCTTCTTGTAGATCCTTGGTTTAGAAGCCTCAATAAAGAATTTAGAAAGAGATTAGTGAAGAATTGGTGGAGAAGTGATGAGGAAATGGAAGGAATTTGGAAGAGGGAAAATTGTAGATCTAGAATTTTGAGAATGAAATAAAAAGAGAGCAATCTCTCTCTCTCCCTCTCTCCTTGCTATGGCCGGCAATGTAACCCCCTCCTCAAGAAGCATACAAATTCATAAATACCCCTTGGGGCTTCTCATGAAGAAACTAATTAGGGAGGGAAGGTTCTAGTCTAATAGTTTTACTAATTAATAAAACCTCATAATCCATGGGCCTAATTCAATGGGCTCAAACTAACTAATCTAAAATATTGTTTCATGCATTCTAATAAATAGGTTTAGTCCACTACACAAGTCTAAACTAAAACTAACAACCAACAATTAATACAATAATTAAATACTCATGCATGCACAAATATTAAATACAAATAATTCATAAACAAATATTACCCATGTCAATTACCAACCTACCCTTGGATGAAAAAGTAAGGGTGACATATTTTCTCCTTTTTTAGTGAACACCAATCTCCTAAACTTACTCTAAGCCGATCACACCTCTCCAATATGATCCACACTCTCACAGTGAGTTCCTCTCTGCTGAACACCTAAGCCCGAGCTCCATTAGTACAAAGACTGATACTAAAAGATACTGACATCAAATATTCTATTTCTCATACCAATACAAGTAACCCCTTTTTACTTCAATTGGAATACACATTGGCATAAGTGTGCTACCTTAAGTTGTTGTTGTTAATGATGTGCTTGGGTTATGTTATACTTTAACCCTCCAACCTTCACCCTTTCTTAATACCCCCAGCTCGAGTTCACTGCTTGATAATCTACATACATATAACACAATGTCAATACAGATAGATAAAATCATTACCCCCAAATCCCAACATCACCTACTCTTCCCTTATTGATGCTCAAAGTTGTCTCCAATACCCAGAACCTGACTCCTCATGACTGTAGTGACAGTAATGTGACACATGTTGCTGCTCTCTGCTCACAACAAGCAGTGTCTACAACCATATATACATAACATAGAATGTTCACTGTCACGATATCACCTACACAATACAGGTGTAATCATCTACGCCATACCCAGTCACTACATAAGTCCCACACCTAAACACACACACACACCAGGATCATTTAACCAAACACATAAAGTGCCCAAATAGAATACTTATGATACACAATCTATAGAGAGATCCAAACCCACAATATATACCAATTATAATATTTATACCTCAATTACATTACTATATAACTAATACAACTCGCTACAATAAGAAATGAGGATTAATTGCACAAAACACTCAAATTTGGGCTCCGTGTCGCACCGTATCACAAAATACTATGATACGGCCTATACGTATCCATTTGTGGACATGTACCTAGTCCCGTAACCCCAATATAAGTCTAATTAGATCTAATTTGGTGTCATAACACTCATTTGGTGTGTCTACCTCGTAATTTCCCCCAAATTATTATAAAAACCTATGTAGACACCATAATACTTAACTAAATAGTCTAGAACTTGTTCCTATCGGTAGTCTTATGCGATGGGATGATTCATAGGCGTCAAATGCATAATTAAGAAGCTAAAATAAAGAGAAAATTCGGAATTACCAATTGGGAGATGACTTTCTAAGAAAAACATAATTGGACATGATCCGGACACGATCTCTAGCTCCAAAGCTCCCCCTTCTTGTTCTTCTTGCTTCTCCAAACTCCAAAGCTCCAAGAGTGATGAATTTGAGAAGGAAATAGAGGTAAATTGAGTAAGAATTCTATAGAGGAAAGGATAGGAAATTTAGGATCTAATTTCTAGATCTAAATGAATGCAAATGAGAGAAGAGAGAGGATATCCCCCTCTAATAGTGGTCGGCCCCTTTTCCCCTTTCTCAAGTTATGTGCATGGTCCAAATTATCCCTATATAGTGAATTATAAGAAATAAATAGGAGAGATAATTTTAGAAGTCTCTAACTAATTATAATTAAGCTAATTCTCCTTAATTAATTTATGAGAAAGGTCTAATTGGCTTGGGTCCAAGTTAGGCTCACTAGTTGACAAGTCTAATTAATAGGCTAGCCCACTAATTAATAAATAAATAATATAAGGCACAATAAAATATATAGCATACTAATAACTAATTTTTAATCCTAAAAATTAAATACACATACCAAATTACCAAATTACCCTCTAGTTGAAAAAGTGAGGGTGACAATGGCCGCATGAGAACTTCGCCTTCTCCAGACAGCAAGTTCAGGCATGGCAAAAAAACTCCAAAAACCAAAAAAATTACTTTCTTTAAAAAATTTTATTTTAACTCTGAATCAAGTGAAAAAAAAGCCAAAATGCTCAAAATGAAGTGCTTCATCAACCACAAAAACTAATTTTCTAAAATACCATGTATTAATAGATCAAAAAAGCAAAAAATCCATGGAACCCTTGAAAATCCCAAACTTCAAATGTAGATATACTCATATCTAGCCATCAAAACCGAAAACTCCAAGTTTTAGAAGTGTTTAGAATCATAATACACACATATTAAACTAATAAATTGAAAGGGAGGAGTAAGAATCAATATTAAGATGTTTCTCCACCTAATGCAAGGTATAGTTGCCTTAAATAAAGGAAAGAGAAAAATTAGAGAATAAGGGAAGAGAGAGAAATAAGTTAGCTTATATATTCTAGGATTGAGGTTTAGACCATGGGTTCACTCATGACCAAACCAACCCAACAATTAAACCATGAGTCTAATTGAACCAAAGAATGGGTCTAGTCTCCATCACATGCATTCTAATCACTAAGCAAGCAAGAATTAATATAAACAGGAAAACTAATATATCCTAAATACGTATATCGAAAATGGGGAATGATATTGTTAATTAATTAGAACTGATATTGGGTTATACTCGTTCCATCCTAACTAGATATATTTTTTAGATGATTACTTAGAGGACTGGTGTCTTACATTTTATAGCCCAAAGGACAGAGAGCCAGCTGATATAGCACCCTTAGTACAGGATGATCATGTACTAACTGTGAGGAGACTCAGCTAGTATTAGCAGACACTTAGCTAGTTTTCCTTATTTTACTGGATTTGTCTCCAATATTAGACTATTGGTATGTTATTTATATTTAAGACTTATTGTGATTTATGGATAGACATTAGACGTGGATAATATTTGTAGTTTATGACTCTTGTAAATTATATTCTTCTATTTGATATCGTGTTATTATCTGCTTCTATTTTTGTGATTGGCTAATGATTATCAATATATTATTATTTTGTCTTCCGTATACAGTTGAGATATCATTGACATATTTTATATATTATTATGTGAGATGGTTAGAGAACATTGTAGACCTAGGCAATGTTCTACTACCGATGTTGTGGCATAGGTTGGACGTACTTACGTACTCGTGCCCATATATCTGAGTGTAGTTCATGACAAAATTTTTTGGTGAGCCATGTAGGTCCGGCTTCGCACTTAGAGCAATATCATAGTAGTACAACGACTTAGTTGTACTACTGTGAGCTTGAAATAAAATAGAATTGATAGGATATTTGGATGAGAGAATACTCAATCACAAGTTAGAATTTCTTGAGAGATTCCTAGGTTGACCCCTGAGAATCTTATTATAGGCCCTAGTTTAAATATATTTTTACTTGCTTCCTATCACTTTTGTCTTTGCGCTTGTTCTTTGTTGAATTTGATTCTTGTATCGAGATAAATTATATGGACTATATCGAGGTACATTCTGATAACGTAAATGAATAAGAACAGTGAGCAAGGTAATCGTCTGCTTTAGTTATGGAGTCTACAGTTTATCGCAGCTATACTGGCCGGCGTGGCGAAGACATAAAGTCTGATTTTGGATATATTTTTCTTGGTTATAAAATTTAAAATTTTTGCAGCCTAGCTAACGGTAGGATAAAAATTCAAGATAGCATAATTCTAGAGGTATGTACCTTAGTTACAGACTTTATAGTTTATCGCAGTTATGCTTACTGGCATGGCAAAAATTCTGGATAATATAATTTCAGATAGACGTATATAATTATCAGATTATATCTTAAATAGGTTCTTAACATATCATCTCTATCATTCAACCATGTTATTATTGTCTATTCTATCACCTTATTAGCTCAGGATAGAGATATCTTTAGTTTCTCTAGTAAGTGCCATGTAGAGCTTTAACTTTATTTGTTCATGTGGTTTCCTTGGTGTCACCCTCACTTTTCCAGCTAGGGGTAGTTTGGTAATTTGACATGGGTATTTAATTTTAGGATTATAATATTATATATTAGTGTAATAATGGTATTAATTATTTAATTATGTTGAGTTATAAATTATTTGTACTAGTATTAATAATTTAGTTAGAGACTTGTGTTATTTAGTTCAGTTAGAGAGACTAGCCCAATATTTAGACTTGACACCTATAGACCCATTTAGACTTGCCATGACAAATAGTGAACCCAACTTGGACCCAAGCCCATTAGTCATTTCCACTAATTAATTAAGGATAATTAGTTAGAGACTACCAAAAATATCCACCCTTAATTATTCCTCATAATACACCATGAAGGGGTGATTAGGACCTTAGCATGTAACTTGGAGAAGAGGGTAGAGGGGCCGGCCATACAAAGCCTCTCTTTCTCTCTCTCTCTCTCTCTCTCTCTCTCTCTCTCTCTCATCCCTCATTTTTATTCATTGCAATTTGCTCCCAAATTTTAGATCCCCAATTTCCCCATATTTCCCTCCATTTATTTCCTTCATAATCTACTTCCATTTTCTCTTATTTCTTTCCTCAAGAAGTATTTAGAGCTTGGAGAAGCAAGGAGCACAAGGAGAAGAAACTTGGATAGAGAGATCGTGTCCGGATCATGTTCAATTATGTTTTCATTGGGAATCCAACTCCCAATTAGTAAATTCCTAAATTTCTTTCTCATTGTAGCTTCTTAACCATGCATTTGACTATTAGGAATGACCCCATGGCATAGGGCTACCCATAGGATCAAGTGCTAGACAATTTTATTGAGTATTGTGGTCTCTACATAGGTTTTTGTATTAATTTTGGGGAAATTATGAGGTGGACAAACCAATTGAGTGTCATGACACCAAATTAGATCTAATTAGACATAGATCCAGGTTATGGACAAGGAACGTGTCCAAAAATGAATATGTGTAGGTCGTATCATGGTATTTTGCGATACAGAGTGATGCGGGACTCATTTTGAATAATTTTGTGCAATTCTCTATAATTTCTATTATAATTAGTCATAATAAATGTATATTTGTGCAATTGGTATGTGGGAAGAATTATTTTGGAGAATTAGAGTTTTTGGCTCATTGTTTGAATGCGTATCATAGGTATCCTAAGCTTGCACTCTAGGTGTTTGTGTCAATGTCTTATATATATATATATATATATATATATATATATATATATATATATATATATATATATATATATATATATATATCATAAATTTATGTATATGATTAATCAATAGATATATGTGTATGTATATATATAGGCTTACTTGTGTATGAGTTGGTGGTTGTTGTGTCGAGTGTAGGAGGGTGAGTAAGCCTCTAAGGTTGTACACTAGCAGATTTCTGTACACTCATTGTTTGAGCTCGGGCAGCAGTCCAAAGCATGTTGCAGGTGCTCTTGGATTTAGTTTTAGTCGTAGGATTCTCAAGGTAGAGTGGTGCAAGGCTATGGGTAGCAGAAAGAAGGAGGAGAGCGGCAGATAGGAGTGTTGGTGGGAAAGACTGATACATAAGGGACATTGGTTTAAGTGCAGTTTGCAAGCAACTACACTGAGGAAGTCTGATGCAACTCATACTTGAGTTAGTGAGGTATTGGTGTGACCCATGTGGGTATGTCTGTGGTTGAGAGGAGGGTGTTAGAGAGTATTGACCTGAGAGCAAAAGTATCAGTGAAGTAACAGGGTTGAGTGTAGAAGGAAGAGGGAAGTAATAAGTGCACTTGATGCAGGATGATGGAGTTATAGGTATACATATAAATGTATTAATAATTGAACATAAGGTAGGGTGCAAAAATCCTTTGATGCATGCCTGGGTTTGGGTTGTACTAAATGGGGACTTCATCCAATGCAGTCGAGTAGGATGGCAACATAAGAAACAAAGGAACAGCTGCACTAGTGACCAGCATGTTACCTACTGTAGGAAGTAATAGGGTGGCACTGCCATAGTAGTTTATATGTGTACGTATTAGCTATGTTTAGCGGTACAGATGGTGCAAAGTTGGTGCATGAAGTATATAAACATTGGTAGCGGTATGTACAATCATTTCTACAGTGTAAGTGGGGTATCCAGAGCAAGGGTAGTATCAGGGGTACACATGTGAAGGTTATGTGTATCCAGATACCATAAGGATAGGAGTATTATTAGTGTATGTATGTTAGTTTCTTTTAAGAACATAGTGAGGTTGAGGTTCAGAGTTTGAGTTAGTGTATATATGAGGGTATTCTTGAGTTCAGTTGGAGGGATTTGTGAGGTTGTGTGTGTTATGAGTTAGAATTAAATAGATGTTAGTGTTAGCCAGGTATCAGATGTGTCAGTTATCAGTTAGTGTATTATGTTAGTATGAATTCTAAGTTAGTTAATTAATTATATACTAGTTAGCATATATGGATACATAGAGTATATATATATATATATATATATATATATATATATATATATATATATATATATATATATATATATATATTATGGTTTAGCTAGTACTAGTTAGTTAGTGACCAATATACACGTACATATATACATATACATAAATATATCAACACACTTACATAATATATACATATTGATACCTACATATAGATATACATATATATATTCCAACATATATATATATATATATATATATATATATATATATATATATATATATATATATATTATGGTTTAGCTAGTACTAGTTAGTTAGTGACCAATATAGACCAAATAACGTAGTATCGACCGAGTTTGGTCTAGTACAGTTGGTGTGACTTAGAAATTAACCAAGAAGCATGCATTAGTATATTTTAACCATTTTTCCATTTATACCCAATTTAACTTAATATTTTCTAAATAGGATTGTATAACACCAGCTTGGGCATCGAAAAACACACCTTGCTCAGGACTAGAGGCAAGTACATTTCTATGTTAGATTTTATTTCATAATAGTGTATATATCACATATTCAAGAACTACATAATTGATTCTGACATAGTAGTTTCACGGGATGGTACTATATGGATCTTGTCAAGAGATATTATCCCCTTACTGTGTTCATCAGGTACTCCTTCACATGTATTTTATCATATGTATCGGGTATTAATTTTAGTTTACTTCGTGTTCACATACTTCTCGTGTTCTTTGTGCCCATATTCGTGTTCGTAACGTGTTGTGATTGGATCCATTAGTATTGGTTGGGGACGGGAGAGTTGGAGTTAGTTATGTGATCAAGCCAAAGTGTATTCGTGTACATGTCAATTATATATCACACGTGTAATCAAGCTACCATATTGTATTCGTGTTCAACCCAAACTGATCACATAATAAACTTGTATTCCCTGGGACATTAGCTAGTTTCATCTATTTTCTTTTATTTGCAGTTATTCTATTGCATGGTCATCATTCTAGTACATTACCTGTTCACTCTAGTTTATTCCATTTCTTATGATTAGTTATCATGTATTCTTTTCTATTATCTGTTATATATGCTCGATTATGTATTAAAATTGCTTTCAGAGGTATGTACTTTGCTCTAATCCTGACTGGATATAATTTTTAGATGATTGACTGGTGGACCAGTGTCCCACCTATTATGGGCCGTAGGACAGCGTACCATTAGAGAATACTTCTTTAGAGCAGGAGGACCTAGTACCAGAGGCTGAGGAGGCTTAGACTTATTGCTTAGACTTGTATTAGTCTCTATTGAGATTTTTGGCATGTACATATTATTTCGGACTTGTGGATGTATTGTGACTCTTTTCCTTCATATTCTATCTCGTGCTTATTATTCTTTAGTTTGCTATGTGATTGAGTATAATTTACCATTATCAGATACTATATTGCTCCTCCGTTTGCAGTTCAGATGATTGACAGGTACCATGTGTATATATTGTATGAGATATTTAGATAGTATAATTAACCCAAACAGTGATCTACCATTGATGCTGCAGCGTAGGCTGGGCATTGCTCACTACTCATACCCTTATTTTGGGTGCGGGTCGTAACACTTGGATAGCTTAGTTGTTTGGTAACTTGCAGTTAGGTTAGTGTATAGCTTAAGTATGAGTATTGATTGTTAGGAGTGTAGCATATGAGTTTGAGAGTGGTCCTTAGTTGGATAGCTGAGCACTAGATATCAGTGTATAAGCCTAGAATAATTCATAGAGTAGTACCATTTGTAACCATAGTTCTGAGATAGGTGTCAGAGTATAGTTAGTAGTTGGTATCCTAGAGTATAGCATGTGCCTAGTATAGTTATGGAGTTAGCGACTGTGTACTAAGGGTGCCAAGAGAGTGAACGTGTCCAAGGTATATCAGAATTAATGAGTAATAAGTTCAGTTTAGTATCAGTGGATATTATTGTGTGTGATAGTGTTAGCTGAGGGTATCAGTGTGATATTGAGGTAGGGTCTATAAGCAAGTATCATGGAGAGTAGGAGTGTAGTTATTCCATATAGTGAGAATATAGTGGTTCAGTTAGGCCACCTGTGACACCGTAAATTGCTCAGCATCGTAGAGGAAAATACCCTAGCAAACAGCATAATGTTTGACATCACACTGACTTGGTTCAGGACGGACCCCAGGATCTCAGTACCAGGACTTACTTGGGAAGCTTTCAAGGAGCTCTTCAAGGAAAAGTTCTTTCCAGATATGGCTCAGACATCTCTAGAGAGCTAGTTTCAGTACCTCGTTCAGGGAGTTATGACAATAGATGAGTATACGACAGATTATTGAAGATTAGGCCACTTTGTGGAGGGACAGAACCCAGAAAAAGGACCAAAAAGTCAGGAAGGTCAGGAACAAGGAGAACAAATCACATACAAATGGGGACCCCACCGCTGCTTTTAAGGAAATTCTAATGCAGGCACAGCGGGCAGAGGATGATCTAGAGCTTCGCTCCAAGAGGCCAAGGGACAATGGAGGATCCAGTACTACCACGGGACCAATGAAGAGGCCTCACTTTCAGTAGCAGCATCATCAGAGGCACTTCCAGCAGCCGAGGCAGCATTATCATGGACCAGCTAGAGTGCATGTACAACAGACGCACCAGACCCAGAGGCCAGCTATTCTTTGCCAATTCTGTAAGAAGCAGGGACATGGATGGAATGCGTGCAGGATTAGATTGGGCTATTACTTATTCTGCAAATCGGGAGATCATCAGTTGAGGGCTTGTCCTAGAGCTCCAGCTCGTCCAGCTCAGGGTGGAGGTCAGGCACAAAGAGCACCCAGAGACCACCAGTGGGACAGTAGAGAGGACCTTTGTTGCCACCACAATAGCAGCTGTTCGCGTAGCACCAACAGCAGTAGAGAGGTGCCCAGCGACAGGGGTAGCTTTTGCTTTGACCGTGGAGGAGGAGGAGCCAGTCGGCGATATTATCTCAGGTTTAGTCTATTTAATTCTTTTTTAGCTCATGCTTTATTTAATTCTGGTGCTTCACATAGTTTTGTATCTTTTGCTCTGAAATATCACCTTGAGACTGAACCGTTGGCGAGGACTTGCAAGATTATGACAGGGGGTGGCATTATCATGGTCAGTGATATTTGCAAGGATAGGTGAGTTTATTTTGGAGGTCGAGAGTTGAGCGTGTGTCTACTCGTAATACCAATTCTGAGCTATGATATAGTACTCAGGATGGAATGGTTGAGTAGACACCATGCTAGTATTGATTATCGTAGAGCAGAATTTTATCTCAGATACCAGGAGAACCCGAGTTTGAGTTCTTCAAAGGACAAGCAGAGCAGAGCGAAGGAGATTTCTGTGGAGCTATGGTGGAAGAGCAGGAGCTGCCACATCTATTGATTGTAGTTCTCCGGGGTTGCCACCAAAAAAAGATGTGGATTTTTCTATAGATCTAGTGCAGACGCAGAGCCAATATCATAATACTTATATAGACTAAATAACTATTAACTGCTAGAGTTGAAAAAGCAGGTGGATGAGTTATAGGACAAGGGCTTCATCTGCTCCAGTTCATCACCGTGGGGTGCTCCAGTATTATTTGTACCGAAGAAGGATGGGTCGGTACGCATGTGTATCGACTATAGGGCACTCAACAAACTCACTATCAAGAATAAATACCCGTTACCGTGGATTGATGATTTATTTGATCAGTTGAACGGAGCGAAGGTATTCTCGAAGATAGACTTGAGGTCGGGCTACCACCAGGTGAAAGTGAAGAAGGAAGACATTCCGATGACCGCTTTCAGGACTCGATATAGACCGTTTGGGTTAACTAACGCCCCGGCTGTATTCATGAACCTGATGAATAAGGTGTTTCATCAATACTTGGATCAGTTTATGGTAGTATTTATTGATGATATAATGATTTATTCGAAGACCCCAGAGAAGTATGAGAAACACCTGAGGATAGTTCTGGATACCCTCAGGAAGGAGAAGCTTTATGGAAAGCTTTCGAAGTGTGAGTTCTTCCTTGATAAGGTTAAATTTTTCAGACATGTGATTACAGGGGACGGGATCTCAGTAGACCCGAAGAAGATTTCAGCAATTGAGTCATGGTCTACCCCGAGTTCAGTAGCGGAGATCAGGAGTTTTATTGAATTGGCAAGCTATTATGAGAAATTTGTTCTGAATTTATCCAGGATTGCGGAGCCAATGAGTAGACTAACCAGGAAGGACGTGGAGTTCATCTGGACTAAGGATTGTCAGGATGCTTTTGAGGAGCTAAAGAAGAGGTTGACTACATCTCCAATATTGACATTGTCGTCAGGGACATGAAAATTTTCTATATATAGTGATGCATCGGGTAAGGGTTTGGGTTGTGTATTATAGCAGAATAGAAGGGTGATTGCTATGATTCCAGGCAATTATGCCCGCATGAGAAGAATTATCTGACCCATGACATAGAGTTGGCAGCAGTTATTTTTGCTTTTAATCGGTGGAAGTAGTACTTATATGGAGAGCGAGTAGAGATCTTTACATATCACAAGAGCTTAAAGTATGTGTTTACGCAAAAAGATATCAACATGAGATTGCGATGATGGTTGGAGTTTTTGAAGGGCTTTGATATTGCTTTACAGTACCATCCAGGGAAGGCCAATGTTGTCGCGGATGCTTTGAGTAGGTATCTAGTGGCTATGTACTTGACAAGGGGCAGACATTTATTGGCCGATCTTGATAGCTTGGGTATTGAGGTATTATTTCCTGGAGTTATAGCACAAATGTGGGGACTCCAGGTACAGTCAGAGTTGATGGACCGGATCAGAACTGCACAGTTCGAGGACGAGTCTCTGAGGAGCATCATGGCACATGTCCGGATAGGGTTGGTAGAGGACTTTAGTATTACAGAGGATGGTTCATTGCCACATAGTACCAGACCGTGTGTGCCGAGTGGAGCGTTGCACGAGGAGATTATTCCGGAGGCACATCGATCTCAGTACTCTATTCATCCATGTGCCAACAAGATGTATAGAGACATGAGAGAGCATATTTGGTAGTATGGTATGAAACAGGAGGTAGCTAGCTTCGTATCCAGATGTTTGGTATGTCAGCAGGTAAATACAGAAAGACAGAGGCCAGGTGGATTACTTTAGCCATTACCCATTCTAGAGTGGAAGTGGGAGCATGTGACGATGGACTTTGTTTTGGGGCTTCCGCGTTCTCAAGGAAGTAAAGACGCAATTTGGGTTATCGTAGATAGGTTGACCAAATCAATCCACTTTCTGCTATTCAAAATGGATACATCTACAGAGAATCTCATGGACATGTATGTGGGTCAGATAGTCAGATTACATGGAGTTCCTATGAGCATAGTCTCGGATCGAGATAGTCGCTTCATGTCCCACTTCTTGAGGAGTTTACAGCCTAGCTTGGGTACTCAGCTCAAGTTTAGTACCGCATATCACTCTCAGACAGACGGACAGTCGGAGAGGACTATCCAGACTCTCGATAATATGCTTCGCACCTATGTTTTAGATTTTGGAGGCTCTTGGGAGGATCATCTTCATATGATATAGGTTTTTTACAACAACAACTACCAAGCGAGTATCGAGATATCACCATTTGAGGCATTGTATGGACGGAGGTATCGCACTCTATTATCTTGGAATGATGTTGGTGAGAGAGCCTTATTAGGACAAGAGATGGTCGTGGATGCAGTTGATAGGGTGAAGCTCATCAAGAATAGACTTCGGATGGCACAGTACATGCAGCAGCATTGGGCCGATAGCCACCGGAGACCATTGAAGTTTAAGGTATAGATTTTTGTATTGCTTGTGATTGATTGTTTTGTTAGAGTGCTAAGGATGTGTTTCGTGCTAGGTTGGCGATCTGGTATTCTTGAGAATTTCTCCGATATGGGGTATAATTTATTTTGGTGGAGGTAGAAAGCTTAGTCCACGGTACATCGGACCCTTCGGTGTTCTTGAGAGGGTCGGTGCAGTGGTGTCACGCCCCAGTCCCAAAATATATGGAACCAGGCCACGTGGCATTGGCCAGCTGACACGTCTCCGAGGATATCCCAATTTAATGGGTCCTGGCGAAGCATGCTACGCTGTCCTAAATCTAACAAGTCTAATATCAACAACAGTCAATGTCTAATCTCATCCACAAACAACAAGTAAAATACTGAAATGAAAGACTGGAATATAAGGACATAGTCGAATGACATAATACAACTAAAATATGTCTGGTGGGAACAAACCCACTACAAAATGTTGGAGATAAAGTACTGATAGTCTGAAATAAAGTACTGATAATAAGAGTGACTGGAACAACGGCTAACTAGGTAAGGAGCTCCAGTCATAGGCGGAAGGCCTACCAATCTGATCAGGGGTACTCTGATGGAAGTACCTCCAGCTCCTCGTCAAGAGCAAACCTCGTCTCCACACCTGGCCCATAAACTGTGGGATAATAGGCCTCATCCAGATCTGGAAGATAACCAGGTCCTCAGAGGGACGTAACAAGATACAATATGCATGCCAGATATAGTACTGAATAAAAGTAAAGAGGGGTGTGCTAACCATCTAAGTGAATGCAATGTAAGGACAACCTCGGAACGTATAAGTAGGTGTAGGCATAACATCCAACGTCCTCTAGAGTGTGGTATCTGCAACATCCATCATTCTGAAGAATAAGGTATCTGTATATATGTAATGTCCAACACTCTAAGGGACGTGGTATCTGCAATGATATATACATCCGTACCACTCCGAAGAGTAGGGTATCTGAATAAAGAAAATCATCGGATCCGTGGCTCCTCTGGATACTACGGAGTCCGATGGGTGTATCCCATACGTCCATCAGTTGTCCTCCCCGCCCAATATAGATACGCAAGTCCAATACACGACTTGAGTGTACCGTATCTAGATGTCAAGTCTAAATTAACTATATTACTCTAGAATATATGCTAGTCCGTGATGCATGTCGTACGTACCGATAGCAAATTGGGTACGCGGACCCGCATCCCAATATAAGTGTACCATCGCGATACGTGTATAGTGCCATGGTCAAGGAAGATATCAAAATATCCTCACAGAAGAAGCTGAGTCAGCTAGCAACTAGGACATGTACACTATTCATCGACGCATTGTCGACTGCACCCGAGTTAATCTCGGACGCTCACAGTTTATGCATATTTGCAACATTTAATCATTTAACTTTAAGTAGTAAATCAGCAAGGTATACTTGCCTGTCCCGGGTAGCTGCGAAATCCAAAGCCTTGCTCCTGATGCCTCGGCAGTAGTGTCCAGCAATCCTATATAGGATATAGTAATAACCAAATCAGTCGCTACAGTAGCACGACTAAGACGCACTGTTCGTATCTACAGCTGTCCTAGGGTCGGGACTGTATATTTATATTATTATAAGTATACCCATATACACTAAATCATATTTAATTATATTATATAAAATATTATTTTTGTTTAATAGTACAAAAATAGTACTTATGTATTAATTAGTATAGACTAATAATACACTTATTAAATCTTAGTACATACTTGGTAACATCATAATTTCATATATATATACATATTTTTAGATAGAAAATATATACAACAATTTATATACAACATAATAAAGGTATATGAATTTTGTATACATACATTGCAGGTATCTATATATATACTTATATATATATATATATATATATATATATATATATATATATATATATATATATACTAGAGGGTCAATACGTAAGTATTTAATATGTAGTAATCATATAATATACTTAATTTTCCAAAAAATGTATTTAACATCACAAATATTATATACTTAATATTCTTCATATTTTAAAAATACATACATACATACATACATACATGCTACATGTGTATAAGTATAAATACGTAAATATACTACGAAAATAGCATTATAATATATATAATTTTTAATCACAGAAATTACTTGATTTTGATTTATATTAAAAACTTACTATTTTATACATTATACATTCATACATATATTTATATATATCTACATATAAATATATACATTTATACAAAATAGATGTTTATATACATACACAAATACACATATATAATTCTATTATACATAATATTAATTTCAATAAATATATATATATATTACAGAATTTATACAGGAATGTTTTAAATAAAAATACTGATAAATACTAAAATATACTAATTAGTATCGAATACGTATTTAAATACCTAAACTAATACACACATCTATACATTTAAATTTGCAGTCCTAAATACGCATTCAAATACCCATATTTATACATAAGATCATGTACCTCAGCGAAGCTCGGGTCGAGGGGGTCAAGTTGGTCGACCGTCGCCGGAGGGGGTAGCCGGACGGTGCTCCGGCGTCGCGCGGGGAGGATCGGCAGCAACAGCCGCGGTTTGGGGCTAACGACGCTGCGGGGTCGATATCTCCGCTGGGTGGCGACGTCGTCGGCTGAAAATCGACGGGGACGGAGGTGGTCGGTCGGGGAAGAGGTCGTCCAAGTTTGGTGGGCGGTGGTGTTGCGGTGGCGCAGCACGGAGGGAATGGGTGGGCCGGCTGTCAGTGTGGGGAAGGGAGCAGCCGGTTCTGTGGAGGTCGGTGGGGGCTGCTCCAGCGTCGTGGGGACGGTTGGTTCAGATGGCAGGTGGGGGGAAGGTAGGCGAGGGTGGTCGGGTCGGTGTGGTGGCGGTCGGTGGCGGAGTTTGGCCGGAGTCGGGCTCGGGGAAAAGAGTTGGGGTCGGGCTGAAAGGGGGGTTCGGTTGGAGAAGTTAGGGTTTTAAGTATTTGTTTTTATTTTTAGGTGTTGTAATGAATGTATTTGTAGGAGAGAGAGTGAGGGGGGGCTGTCTTGGGGTTAGGGCCGGCTGTAAGAATTTATTGGGGAGTTGGGGAAGCTTCTACATAATGAAGGGAGGGCTAGGATTTAGGTATTTCAAATGTAGGGCCATGATGTGCCCTACATAAAGTGATGTAGTACAAGGGAAAGGGGGGAAATTAAATGCATACGGTTGGTCATGACCAATACTTTTCTCCATGATGGTTTGGGCCAATGAGAGGGGGACACCTTATTACAATTTTACAATTTGGCCCCTGAACAATTTGGTATCTGCACAATAACTAGAATTATTGATTTAATATAACCAAATACCATGTTTGGTGTTCCTTATTGGACTAGGCTGGTGTATGATGTTTTGTATGAGGCTTGTGGGTATGGATGTGGGTTTGGGTTGGAGTTGGGTCTAATTTAATTGAGGTTAGGTAGCCACATTAATTAATTTATAATTAATGTAGCGGGTGTTTCTAATTTAATTTAAATAAAATTCGGGAGTCTAAATTTGGTTGGACAAGGGTCTTTCGTGTAGTAGGCTCAGTGTACAATAATATCGTGATCTGGGTTGGTCAAAACTGGTTGAGGTTGGGTCTCAATGTCAATTGGAACGGGCAGCGAACGTAATTACATAATTTAATTAATTTGCGCACGGACGTTTGTAACGACTTTTGTGCGACTAAAATCAGGCACGAAAATTAGTATCCGGGGTTTGTCCTAGGTTCAATATGATGGGTTTACAGGTCTAGGTCAAATATGTGGAATTTGTTTTAGGGCAACAGCTAGGGTATTATATCAATTAATCAAATCATTTCACAGGTATTTATAATACTATATATTAAATCATAATTATTTCAAGTTAACCCTAATTAGGTTAATAATATTAAATAATTCCTAATTTCTGGTCGAGGAGGTTTACAACATACCCTCCTTAGAGCATTTTGTCCCCGAAATTAAAACAGACATATAGAAAAACTGTTGAATAAAATAAACACTATGACATACCTAGGCCTTCGAAGAGATGGGGAAAACGTTGCCGAATATCGTCCTCTCGTTCCCAGGTTGATTCACCTTGTGCATGATGCCTCCATGCGACACGAACTAGAGGGATAGTCTGGCCTCGTAGTACCTTCTCGCTTCGGTCTAGGATCTCTACCGGCTCCTCCTGGTATGATAAGCTTGGACCAACGGTGATCTCCGAATGGTCAAGTACATGACTCGGATCTGGTATGTACCTCCTCAGCTGAGATACATGGAAGACGTCGTGAACTCCTTCCAGTGTCTGCGGCAAGGCCAATCTGTAAGCAACTTCTCCGACGCGCTCTAGCACATCGAAGGGTCCGATGTACCTCGGACTCAGCTTCCCTCTGCCTCCAAATCTGATGGTTCCTCTGGTAGGTAAAATCTTCAGGAACACATGTTCTCCTACCTGGAACTCTAGGGGTCGTCGATGCACATTAGCCCAATGCTTCTGCTTGTCCTGTGCTGCTCGTAGATGCCCCTGGATCTTCTTTACCTTCTCCACTGTATGGACGATCAGCTCTGGTCCTAGAATCTGCCTCTCGCCTACATCGCTCCAACATACTAGGGATCGACACTTCCTACCATACAATGCCTCATAGGGAGCCATCTGAATGCTCGCCTGATAGCTATTATTGTAGGAAAATTCAACCAAGTGCAAATGGTCCTCCCAAGAACCGCTGAAGTCAAGCATATATGCCCTCAACATGTCCTCCAGCGTCTGAATGGTGCGCTCGGATTGTCCATCTGTCTGCGGGTGGTACGAAGTACTGAACTTAAGGCGGGTACCAAGACTCTCTTGCATACTCCTCCAAAAGTATGATGTAGACCTCGTATCCCGGTCAGACACGATACTGACTGGCACTCCATGCAATCGTACAATCTCCCTCATGTACATGTCTGCCAAGACTTCCGTAGATTGCCCTACAATGAAGGGTAAAAAGTGGGCAGACTTGGTGAGTCTATCTACGATTACCCATACGGCATTGCGACCACTAGGACTCCTCGGGAAACCCGTGACGAAGTCCATGGTGATGTGCTCCCACTTCCACTCCGGTATCGGGAGCGGTTGAAGTAATCCGGCAGACCTCTGATGCTCAGCCTTGACTTGCTGACACACCAGACACTTAGCTACGAAGTGGGCTATCTCCCTCTTTATCCCGTGCCACCATTAGTACTGCCTCTGGTCTCGGTACATCTTCGTGCCTCCCGGATGAATAGAATAGGTCGAACTGTGGGCCTCCGTCATCAGCTCCTGGCGTAGCTCTCCATTCGGAACATAGAGACGATCTCCACATCTCAAAGTCCCGTCCTCGAAATTAAAATAAGGCATAATCTGTTCTCCCTTTACATACCTAGGGCAAGTCAATCGCGATATCTTTGCGATAGATAAATTTTAATCCATCCTTCGTAATCACTTCTAAATTAAGATGGTCATTGCCTCAAAAAAAAAAATTAACCCAACGTTCTTCCTCATCAACATCTAGTTTTAAATTTTTAATCCGCATAACATTTTCGCATATCAAACTTTATATCGCGATCTTCAACTAACAAAAATCTCTCTTAGAAATAAACTAAACAATATTTTCCCTCCTATGGACTTTTGTACTCTTCCAATTTAAATTCAATTTATATCCTTAATAGTTCAAATAGGAAATCCTGTCATCAAAATTTCTTTTAATTTAATCTTCCAATTTAAAATTTAATCTGTCCATGTCCATGTTTAGGGTTCTATTTATTTTCCTAGGTTTAAATCGTTGATTCAATCCTCAATATTAAAATTTTAAATCATATGCTCACGTATCAGTATTTGTTTTGTCATATCCCGATTTTTTTTTAAATTCATCAATCCCTTATCATATTAATCATTCTTCTAGAATTTTCAATTTAATAATCCATATTCACTCTGATTCAAATCTCTATGACATCTCGTATCCGAATTTGTATCGCAATCTTCAACTGTTAAAGTTTCGTCTAGAAATTTTGATCAATTTTATTATTTCTATCCTCAACTTGTGAATTTCGTACTCTCCAATTTTTTTAAATTCAATCTCTATTCTCAATATTTTCTAATAGGAAATCCCACAATCAACATTTAAAGGTCTCCATTTGAAATTGAATTCTAGTTCACCAATCGTCCGAATCTAGATTTTCACATTTTCCCTCAAAATTTAAATCAATGATTTAATCCTTCAATATCCAAAATTTAAATCATGCGCTCAAGTAAAAGTATTTGGTCCACAATTTCCAGATTCTAAAATTTTTTGAATCATCATCATTTTAATCATCCTTCTTAAAATTCTTAAAATTTAAAATGACTTGAACCTCTACATCCAATCTTTCTCGACCCCAACTAAGAGGAGTTTCTCTTGAGTTGACAATGCAACTGCTACCCAACTTAGGGTCTACCCCTCTATCACATAAGGCTCTTACATTTCAGGAATCTCATTCCCCCACTTTTACTTAATCCTGTTACTCAATCCTCAAAAAGTTTTAACCCAAATATTACATGGGATATGCCCTTGGTTACAAAATAATCATCAAATAATGTATTCGACCCATAGGGTACATCTAATACTATCTGTGTATTAACTTATGGTAAGCACGAGGTTTCATCTTTCCGAAACAAGGGAAACGGAAAACAATAATAAGGAGTTCAAGGGGGAGCTAATAGATTAGAAGTATGGGGATCAAGGCATTCTAAAGAATTCAATAGGAATTGTCAAGGCAGTTGTGGATTGAAATTCTATTTTGGTAATTCCTTTTCACTTGCTCGTATCAGTACAGTTATGTAACGGATACGATATGCTCAGGCATATCTAGAGGGCAAGTACATTTGTACTATTAACTATATATCTCAATCCACGTAAAATAGTTATACGAAGGGCGAACCAAGCGCACTATGGTTGATCAGACCGTAGTACTCTGATTCTGAAATGTATTAGTGTACGCGTCCAATAATACATATGTTATGAACAAGCTTGATAAAAGACTGAGCTTGCAAAGCTAGGCTGTAACAGCAACATAAGGCGAGGTAGTATAAGTACGCTAGATTTTGATGAAAGGAGGTACAAAAATAATTTAAGTTCACAAAACCAATCAAGGACAAAATTAAGATTTTTACAATCTCTACAGTTGTCATACTCACTCCTTATCTCAGTCGCTAGTCGACCAATAGGGGTTTGGGCCTATAATTTCTACCGTCTGAATAAACACTATCTTCTTATGCAAGTCTTAAAGTTGTGCCAACCTATTATACTTCATCAATAGACACATAATAATCTATAAATTTTCAAGCAATGCAATGAACATACCTAGGACTGGTGGAGCTGGCCTTGCACTATCTGTTTGGCCCTATTGACGTACTGGGGACACTCCCGAGCCTGATGCTGGTTTGATCCACACCTAAAACACTTTCCTGAACTTCTTCTGCAATCTTTCTGAATATGTCCCTTCTTCCTGCAATAGTGACATGTCGGCATCTTTCTATGCGGATACGGCACAACCCTCTGTTGCGACTGTACTCCTGGATGCCGGATCGATCATCCTACTCACGGTTGTGCCTGAGCTGGTGTAGCTACACTGGAATTCCTCGATCCTCTGCTAATAGCCTCTTGGATCCTAGCCTCTGACAGAACCTTCTCGTAAGAGATCCTCGCCTGGGTGGTAGTGTACCTCTGTAGCTCATACGTTAGACCATGATGGAACCTCCTGGCGTTCTCTAGATCTGCCATCAAGCTCCGTCTCAAAGTCTCGGTCTGATGCCACTGCGCTTGCATCATAGTCTGGGAGAACTGGAACATCTGCGACTGTTCCTCTGGATGTGGCATCTGGGGTGGAAAGGGTGGAGGTGAATCCTCTGGTTGTGTTGTAGGTGTCTCCTGAGACGTCGGCCTCTCGGTCTGCGATATCGGCGTAGTCCTCGAAGTCTGGCCCTCGAAGTGCTGCATCGGGATAGTCTGAGAAGTTTGACCCTCATGCTGCTGTTTCGGATCGTCAGAAGAAGTCTGGTGCCAATATATCATCGGGGCCTGGGGGATCACCGGTGCCTGTGGCTGAGGCTGCTCTTCGGGTGGTCCCTTGGTCGTCTCCTCCCTCGGTGGGGTGGTGGATGGCACTACGGCACCGTATGCCTCGCGGTCGCTACGCAAGTTCATCTTGCTGTAAAAGATGGAACTTCATTAAAAGAGTATGAAATCAAACAGGATGCAGATATTCAAATAATTAGATACGAAAGAGGTTCAAAGGCGATGATCAAGGTGGATGAGACCTAATAATTTCTATCCTATTGCAGGCTCGCTGGGCATGTTACCATACCACAAGCGATAGATGTTTGGTATTTCAGACCTGCATGGGCCACCACTAAAACTATGTCACGCCCCAGTCCCAAAATATATGGAACCAGGCCACGTGGCATTGGCCAGCTGACACATCTCCGAGGATATCCCAATTTAATGAATCCTGGCGAAGCGTGCTACGCTGTCCTAAATCTAACAAGTCTAATATCAATAACAGTCAATGTCTAATCTCATCCACAAACAACAAGTAAAATACTGAAATGAAAGACTGGAATATAAGGACATAGTCGAATGACATAATACAACTGAAATATGTCCGGTGGGAACAAACCCACTACAAAATGTTGGAGATAAAGTACTGATAGTCTGAAATAAAGTACTGATAATAAGAGTGACTAGAACAACGGCTAACTAGGTAAGGAGCTCCAGTCATAGGCGGAAGGCCTACCAATCTGATCAGGGGTACTCTGATGGAAGTACCTCCAGCTCCTCGTCAAGAGCAAACCTCGTCTCTACACCTAGCCCATAAACTGTGGGATAATAGGCCTCGTCCAGATCTAGAAGATAACCAGGTCCTCAGAGGGACGTAATAAGATACAATATGCATGCCAGATATAGTACTGAATAAAAGTAAAGAGGGGTGTGCTAACCATCTAAGTGAATGCAATGTAAGGACAACCTCGGAACGTATAAGTAGGTGTAGGCATAACATCCAATGTCCTCTAGAGTGTGGTATCTGCAACATCCATCATTCTGAAGAATAAGGTATCTGTATATATGTAACGTCCAACACTCTAAGGGACGTGGTATCTGCAATAATATATACATCCGTACCACTCCGAAGAGTGGGGTATCTGAATAAAGGAAATCATCGGATCCGTGGCTCCTCTGGATACTACGGAGTCCGATGGGTGTATCCCATACGTCCATCAGTTGTCCTCCCCGCCTAATGTAGATACACAAGTCGAATACACGACTTGAGTGTACCGTATCTAGATGTCAAGTCTCAATTAACTATATTACTCTAGAATACATGCTAGTCCATGATGCATGTCGTACGCACCGATAGCAAATTGGGTACGCGAACCCGCATCCCAATATAAGTGTACCATCGCAATACGTGTATAGTGCCATGGTCAAGGAAGATATCAAAATATCCTCACAGAAGAAGGTGAGTCAGCTAGCAACTAGGACATGTACACTATTCATCGACGCATTGTCGACTGCACCCGAGTTAATCTCGGATGCTCACAGTTTATGCATATTTGCAATATTTAATCATTTAACTTTAAGCAGTAAATCAGCAAGGTATACTTGCCAGTCCCGGGTAGCTGCAAAATCCAAAGCCTTGCTCCTGATGCCTCGGCAGTAGTGTCCAGCAATCCTATATAGGATATAGTAATAACCAAATCAGTCGCTACAATAGCACGACTAAGACGCACTGTTCGTATCTACAGCTGTCCTAGGGTCAGGACTGTATATTTATATTATTATAAGTATACCCATATACACTAAATCATATTTAATTATATTACATAAAACATTATTTTTGTTTAATAGTACGAAAATAGTACTTATGTATTAATTAGTATAGACTAATAATACACTTATTAAATCTTTGTACATACTTGGTAACATCATAATTTCATATATATATACATATTTTTAGATAGAAAATATATACAACAATTTATATACAACATAATAAAGGTATATGAATTTTGTATACATACATTGCAGGTATCTATATATATACTTATATATATATATATATACTAGAGGGTCAATACGTAAGTATTTAATATGTAGTAATCATATAATATACTTAATTTTCCAAAAAATGTATTTAACATCACAAATATTATATACTTAATATTCTTCATATTTTAAAAATACATACATACATACATACATACATGCTACATGTGTATAAGTATAAATACGTAAATATACTACGAAAATAGCATTATAATATATATAATTTTTAATCACAGAAATTACTTGATTTTGATTTATATTAAAAACTTACTATTTTATACATTATACATTCATACATATATTTATATATATCTACATATAAATATATACATTTATACAAAATAGATGTTTATATACATACACAAATACACATATATAATTCTATTATACATAATATTAATTTCAATAAATATATATATATATTACAGAATTTATACAGGAATGTTTTAAATAAAAATACTGATAAATACTAAAATACACTAATTAGTATCGAATACGTATTTAAATACCTAAACTAATACACACATCTATACATTTATATTTGCAGTCCTAAATACGCATTCAAATACCCGTATTTATACATAAGATCATGTACCTCAGCGAAGCTCGGGTCGAGGGGGTCAAGTTGGTCGACCGTCGCCGGAGGGGGTAGCCGGACGGCGCTCCGGCGTCGCGCGGGGAGGATCGGCAGCAACAGCTACGGTTTGGGGCTAACGACGTTGCGGGGTCGATATCTCCGCTGAGTGGCGACGTCGTCGGCTGAAAATCGACGGGGACGGAGGTGGTCGGTCGGGGAAGAGGTCGGCCAAGTTTGGTGGGCGGTGGTGTTGCGGTGGCGCAGCACGGAGGGAATGGGTGGGCCGGCTGTCAGTGTGGGGAAGGGAGCAGCCGGTTCTGTGGAGGTCGGTGGGGGGCTGCTCCGGCGTCGTGGGGGCGGGTGGTTCAGATGGCAGGTGGGGGGAAGTTAGGCGAGGGTAGTTGGGTCGGTGTGGTGGCGGTCGGTGGCGGAGTTTGGCCGGAGTCGGGCTCGGGGAAAAGAGTTGGGGTCGGACTGAAAGGGGGCTTCGGTTGGAGAAGTTAGGGTTTTAGGTATTTGTTTTTATTTTTAGGTGTTGTAATGAATGTATTTGTAGGAGAGAGAGTGAGGGGGGGGCTGTCTTGGGGTTAGGGCCGGCTGTAGGAATTTATTGGGGAGTTGGGGAAGCTTCTACATGATGAAGGGAGGGCTAGGATTTAGGTATTTCAAATGTAGGGCCATGATGTGCCCTACATAAAGTGATGTAGTACAAGGGAAAGGGGGAGAAATTAAATGCATACGGTTGGTCATGACCAATACTTTTCTCCATGATGGTTTGGGCCAATGAGAGGGGGACACCTCATTGCAATTTTACAATTTGGCCCCTGAACAATTTGGTATCTGCATAATAACTAGAATTGTTGATTTAATGTAACCAAACACCATGTTTGGTGTTCCTCATTGGACTAGGGTGGTGTATGGTGTTTTGTATGAGGCTTTTGGGTGTGGATGTGGGTTTGGGTTGGAGTTGGGTCTAATTTAATTGAGGTTAGGTAGCCACATTAATTAATTTATAATTAATGTAACGGGTGTTTCTAATTTAATTTAAATAAAATTCGGGAGTCTAAATTTGGTTGGACAAGGGTCTTTGGTGTAGTAGGCTCAGTGTACAATAATATCGTGATCTGGGTTGGTCAGAACTGGTTGAGGTTGGGTCTCAATGTCAATTAGAACGGGCAGTGAACGTAATTACGTAATTTAATTAATTTGCGCACGGACGTTTGTAACGACTTTTGTGCGACTAAAATCAGGCACGAAAATTAGTATCCGGGGTTTGTCCTAGGTTCAATATGATGGGTTTACAGGTCTATGTCAAATATGTGGAATTTGTTTTAGGGCAACAGCTAGGGTATTATATCAATTAATCAAATTATTTCACAGGTATTTATAATACTATATATTAAATCATAATTATTTCAAGTTAACCCTAATTAGGTTAATAATATTAAATAATTCCTAATTTCTGGTCGAGGGGGTTTACAAGTGGCCTACAGACTAGACTTGTCGCCTGCATTAGAGGAAGTGCACAACGTATTCCATGTGTTACAGCTAAGATGGTATATGGCAGATCCTAGCCATGTACTAGACAACTCAGAGATCGAGGTTGGTCTGACTCACAGCTACCTAGAGTATCCCGTGGAGATTTTGGACTACAAAAAGAAGGTATTGCGGAACTAGACAATTTCTTTGGTGGGCATCATATGGAGGCATCACTCGTCAGGAGAAAGTACCTGGGTGTCACTACCATATTTTCTAAGAGAGGATATTTTGGTAATTTTATAATTAATTAAATATTATGCATGTTAAATAATTATTTATTATATTATTTTTTTATTGTTAGATGCTAGTTTTTTATTTTGGACTTATATTAGTAGACCTAACTAGTTTAGTTTAGACTCATAGACCAATATTTACTATTAGTTAGAATTGAGCCCAATTAGAAGTCCATTCATTAGGAGGATGTTTAATTTAATTAAACCATTAGACTTGAATATTTTCTCCTTAATTATTTCTTCATGAGAGGCCCCAAGGGGTATAATGGATATTACATAGTAGCTTGAGGGATGGGCCAAAGGGGGCCGGCCTATATAAAAGAGGGGGGAAAGTCTCTCCTCTTTTTATTTCAAATCTAGATCTAGAATTTTTCTCAACCAAATTCCTTCATTCCCACATCATTTCCCTACCAAATTTTTTTCCAATTCTGTCCCAAATTATCATTGGAGACTAGTAGAGTAAGGATCTAGAAGGAGGAAGTAATAATCTATAAAGAGGATCATCTACAAGTTGAAGGCCAATTTTATCAAATTTGGATATTGTATTGGGAATCCATCTCCCAATAGGTACAATTCAATTTTTTCTTTTTAATTAAGTTCTAAATCTGATATTTAACCATGAGAAACCACCCCATATGTATAGGCTACCCATAAGAATTGGAATTAGGTTCATATGAGGTTCATATGAGGCCTATTGAGAAAGTTATGGTACTTTTTGTATCAATTTTTGGTGAATTCCAAGATTGACACTTGTTATGTTTGTCAATTGGTCATGAAAATCAAATTAACATGTGTTTACTTGTTTGTGTCTAGTATCGTATCCAAAATTGGATATGTATAGGTGGTATCCCAATAATTCGGTGATACGTGTTGATTTGGGTATTTTTCCTCCGATACGGGGCATTTTGTATGTCACATTTTGACACAGACACGTAGGTGTACAATTGACTCTTCGTATAATTCATAAATACTATTTTAGACTTGATAGTGTCCTTCGGGGTACGTTGGGTTGTGTGTGGACTCATATCGCAAGCGTATCATTGATCTAGTGTGATACGGGTGCGGTCCACTTCACGTGTTTGTTTTATTCCTCTTTAATTCATGCATGTGACTTGTGTATATATTAAAGATACTATATTATATATTATATATATATATATATATATATATATATATATATATATATATATATATATATATATATATATATATATATATACTCTTATAGACACATAGCCATAAACACATCTATATCATATACTATAGATGTATATGATATAGATGTGTTTATGATATACTATAGATGTGTTTATGGCTATGTGTCTATAAGAGTATATATATATATATATATATATATATATGTATGAGATTATATATCTATAGGTATATATGTATGTTGGAATATATATATGTATATCTATAAGTAGGTATCTATATGTATTATGTAAGTGTGTTGATATATTTATGTATATGTATATATGTACGTGTATATATATATATATATATATATATATATATATATATATATATATATATATATATATATATATATATATATATATATATATATATATATATGTGTGTGTGTGTGTGTGTGTGTGTGTGTGTGTTAAGAGGAGTGATATATATATATATATATATATATATATATGAGTATATATGTATGTATGTTAAGTGTTTGAGTGTGTGTGTGTGTGCTTATAGTGTTTGTGTTTATGAGTGTGTGGCAGTTTTGAGAGGTGGTCGAGCACCATTTCAGCAAGCTGCAGATCCCATCTACAGAGCATTCACAGTGGCATAACATTCAACTAGCATCATCAAGACAACAAGGGCTCGGGGCAGTAGAGGATGCAATGGGATGCAATGAGCCAACACAATGCCAGCAAGCACAGCAAGGAGCTGCAAGCATACAACAGTGCATCAACAACAGAGCATTGAGCAGCAACCAATCTCAGTGCAGCAACTCTGAGACAGGTATCCGCTCGAGCCAGGCCCTGCAACAACTCTGTGAAGTAGCTTTAAGCACAGTAGTAGCAGCATTTCTGCATTAAAACAACAAACAGTAGCAGCCATGGATGCAAACCACAGCAGCGATTTTGCAACTGACAGTGAGTAGTGAAGCAACAGTTTCATCAGCAGCAGTTTCAGCATGGATAGCTAGGTAGATGGGTAGTTCTCTGGTAGTTAGTTCATTGGTTAGCTAGTTAGTTGATATCTAGTTATTAGTTATCTATACATAGGTACTGTGATATCTAGTGATACTACTAGAGTTATATATATATCTCTTATATTTTCTAGTTAAGTTATATATATATATATATATATATATATATATATATATATATATATATATATTTACTTATTATTTATTTATTTATTTATTTATTTATTTATTTATTTATTTATTTATGTTTTGTATGTTAGTAGTTAGATATGTGTACTAGTTAGACTATTAGCTATATGTATTATATATAAGTATGTATGGATATGTATGATATGATAAGTTAGTAGGTAATATTGATATGCATGGTTAGTGCTAAATAGATTAATAGCTATTTGTTAGTATATAGTTTAGTTATATTAGTATTGTCTAGTGTATTTGAGTATCGAGATAGGTGTGTGGTAGTGTGATACGCTTTGGTTCAAAGCCAAGGTATCCTATTTGTATTAGTTAACTATAGTACTATATGTATTGACTTGTATATATATATATATATTACTATTTTTTATATTAAAACTTATGTAACTTATGATACGGCCATTTTTGTGTCTCTTAGTATTTTAGCTTAACTAGTGTGATCTAGTTTCATAGTGTATAGACCCAATATCCTAAAGATACACTCATGCAACCTAGAAATAGGTAGTTTGACCAAGTTTGACTAGTTTGAGGTAGAGTTGACCTTGTTTGACTTAGAAGTGGCTTTATGACCTAGAAGTTGACTAGTTAGCTTATTTTTATTCCCGAAATCTTGTATTGATATTATATTCCATATCTAGGTCTTCGAGACACCGTACCAGACATCTGTGATATTATTTATCGGACTACAGGCGAGTACATTCTCTGATAGTTTCTTATTTATGATATCCTCTATGTTCATTGTATCTAGAGTAGATATCCTTGATTTCTTGATACGATGGTTAGATGGATTGGTATATCCAGATCTCATCATGAGATGTTATTTCTTGGTATATATGGTGTATCTTGTGCAAGCCTTGTTTTCTTATTTCTTGTACATGTACAAACATTGATTCTCGGAGAGACGAGCTACCTTCCTAGAGAATCTCGTACCATAGCATACCACGGTTGGATTCATACCCTCCTTGTGCATGTCTTATTCCTTGTGAGTGTTGATCATACACCGCATATATGATTAGCCAGGCCCTTATCCTTGTGCAAGTTTCTTGTGCAAGTTCCCAAGCCGATCACATGTTAAAGCTAGTACTCACTCACTTATTCATTAGTATTCTTTTTTATTGCCATATTGTTCATTCTTGTATTTATTTTCAGTATTTTCTTTATTGTATATCTCTTCTATCTATTGTTGCATCTTGTATATTCGTATTTATTTACTGTTATATAGTTTATATCATTGATTAGAACTACAGTTAGAGATGTACTCTGCTTCTTTCTTGGAATGGATATATTTTTCTTAGATGATACTGAGTAGTGGTACCCTACTCATTACGGGCCTCAGGATGTTGTGGGCTTAGAGCCAAAGACCCTGGCTCAGGAGGGACTCATCCCAATTGAGATAGATGACCCAGGACTTATAGTATCTTAGTATTCTCTTGTACTGGATTTTTCTCTAGCTTATTGTTTTGTATTTCTCTGACTCATTAATGTTATTATTTTGGCTCATGAGTTGTATTGTGACTATTATATTATTTTATCATATTTGTGCTATTCTCTATCTTAGATCAGTGATTGAGTATATTGACATTGTTGGTGGCTTATTATATTGTTAGATAGATTACCCAAACATCGTTCTACCGTCGATTCTATGGCGTAGGCTGGGCGTTGTTCCTGACTTGCATCCCTACACTGGGTGCAGGTCATGACACGTTTTTAGTGGTGCACCATACAGGTCTTCGAGACCGCAACTAGTATGATTCGTAGTGGTGCTCTGAATTGAGTGTTATTACAAGCCTGTTTTAGGATATAGGATATATGCTATAGGCTGAGAATACTCAATCACATCTAGGAAAACTTTGGATTCTTTCACCTTTCTTTCTTGATATTGATATTTGATCTTTAAACTGTCCTTTCTTTGAGTGTCTTACATTATGTGTCATATTGATTCTTTTTTTCTCTTTGTCTCAGGATGCCGCCTAAGACTAGATCACAGCAGGGGAGAGCAGCTTCTGAGAGGTCTGCGACTTCCTGAGGGCCAACACTAGTCACTTCTACGGTGATTGGAGTGTTAGCTACTTTCGGAGGTCCACCTCCTACTCAGAGTACTGTGCCGGCTGTATCTGAGGGACTTCCACCTCCACCTTCCGTGCCAGCTGGTGTGCTGTCATAGGCACCCAAAAATAAAACCTTTATTCTTGAAATAATATGTAGTAGTGAGAGTAAGGATCATTCCCACGAAGAGTAATTAGTTTGATCTTTATGCTATGTAAAATAAGATTGGGGAAGAGTTTTTTATCAAAAGAAAATTAATAAGAGCTAAAAAAAATTAAAGTATTAAAACAATCAAAGAAATAAATGTTGGTCTCAGTCAACATCCACCATTGGAATCTTAAAACTGATCATCGATGCAAGTATATATTAATTCATACTTTGAATATTCATCGTTGGAATTATTTTTCTATCTCCTTCAGCCACAATTAATTAAAAACAAGCGATCTAATTAACCTTAACTACTAAATAACCCCAGACAAGCGCTAAAGGTTTAATCTAGTAGCGTATTAAACTCGATGAGATCGATGAAGCAAAACAACACAAGCACACGCGGTTGCATTTAATTTTGTCAAAAATTTTCCTCCTAAGATCTAATAAAACAAAGCAGTTCATTAAATCTTGGTTGCTTCACAAATTAGAGGGATCGAACAATTACGGATTCGATATCTAATTTAGCATTTGATTGTCATGAATAATAAACTAGTATGCATCCTAGTCATTAAACAAGATAATCATAAAAATATGCATAAGAAAACATTCGATACTTAAAGCACAAATCAAAAATATAAACACAAATTAGATCTCACAAGTTTTTATTCATTCCGAGGCTTCCGTTTCCTTCGACCAACAAGACTTTTAGCTCCGCATGTTCATGAAAACTTCAAAAGAATATTGGAGAAGAGGAAGAAGAGTTGTGTGTTCTTTTCCCCTTTCCTCCTGATCTCTATCCCTTTTATAGACTTTAAATTAGTTGTTTGAAGATCACAATATCTTACCACAAATCCTCTAATAGTTACAACAACCCAAACAATAAAATAAAATCTATCAACAAGTTGGGAAATGGTTATTTCAACTCCACTTTTTGTGCACAGCATAATTGACTCAATTTCAAGCGTGATTTGGTCTATGATGTAGCAGAATCTCGGGAAACTCAAAACAGAAAAATTGTGCCTCTATCACTTAGCTTTCCGAATCAATTTGGATCAGCTCAATTGGACTTCTGATGAGAAAGTTATGACCATTTTGCTACAAGGTATCAAAACTGTCCAGAATTGATAATTAGCTCTATTTTGCATTTAGTGACTCCAATTGCATCCTAGATAAAAATATAAAATAATGAGTATCTTTAGACATAAAATGAGCATAAAGGAGTATACATTAAGGAATAAAAATATAACATTTTATGTTCTCATCACCAACGGATACGATAAAGATGTTCACACTGTTTTACGAAATATTAGAGGCACAGAGGGCTCAGTCTGAGTCACACCAGAGGCAGGCCGACATCTTGCGGAAGGGCATCGAGAGTGCTCATCACCTTGCTCATGCCGTAATAGAGAGAGATGTTCCGGTCCAGCAGCAGGTTGCTCCTCAGGTTGCTCAGCTTCGGCCAGGAAACATTCAGGACTTTAAGAAGCTGGATCCTAGGGTCCTCAAGGGGACGGAGGGATCATGATTCTTTTCTGGGGGCAAACAGCAGCACACTATCTGCCAAACGTTCGTATTTCTAGTCCAGGCCTTTTCACCAGCCGTAGCAGCACCAGACTCCAGCTAGGGCACCGTTTTACCAGGCACCACAGCAGCAGAGATAGTAACAGCAAGCTTCCTGCCACTTCTGTAAGAAGCCAGGCCACATCTAGGAAGTTTGCAGGAAGAAGTTGAGAGTTTGTCTGTATTGTGGTACCGAAGGGCATCAGCTGAGAGAGTGTCCTTCCAATCCTTGTCGTACAGTTCAGGGAGTAGCTCCAAGGACACAGGCGAGACCATCTACAGTATCGCCGAGGGGACCGCCGCTTTCGACCCAGCAGCAGCGTTATGCCCAGCACCAACATCAGGGAGATGCACGTCAGGGACGAGCGTTTGTTATGATAGTCGAGGAGGTCGAGCCCACCGGAGATGTCATCGCAGGTTCTGTTCTTCTTGATTCCATTCCAACTTTAGCTTTATTTGATAGTGGTGTATCCTATAGTTTTGTATCGGTTTCTTTTGCTCTGAAGCATGGTTTGGTAGCTGAGTCTTTGCTTTGGCCTTGCAAGATCATGACCGGGGGAGGCATTATCATGGTTAATGATATTTGTAAGGATCGAAGAGTTACTTTGGTAGGCCGAGAGATGAGTGTGTGTTTACTTGTAATGCCACTTCTGAGCTAAGATATTATACTCGGGATTGATTGGTTAAGTAGGCACCGTGCTAGTATAGATTGTAGAGGAGGTAGAGTTTTGTTTGGTCCGCCAGGAGAGCCAGAGTTTGAGTTTTCTAGAGGAGCTGCAGAGCAGCGAGAAGGAATTATCTGTGGAGCTATGGTGGAAGACAAGGAGTTGCCGCATCCGTTGATAGTAGAGTTATTGGATGTATTTCCAGAGGAATTGCCAGGATTGTCGCCAGATCGAGATATTGAATTCTCTATAGACTTGGTGCCAAGTGCAGAACCAATTTTATAACATATCTATAGAGTAAACAACAGCGAGCAGGTCAAGCAGAAGAAACAGGTGGACAAATTATTAGACAAGGGGTTTATCAGATCGAGTTCTTCACCATGGGGAGCCCCGGTATTGTTTGTACCGAAGAAGGATGGATTAGTGCACATGTGCATTGATTATAGGGCATTGAATAATCTCACTATCAAGAATAAATATCCTTTGCCATGGATTAATGTCTTGTTCTATCAGTTGAGTGGTGCCAAGGTATTTTCTAAGATAGACTTGAGATCAGTCTACCACCAGATGAAAGTGAAGCCGGAGGACATACCGAAGACTGCTTTTACGACTCGGTATGGTCAGTATGAGTTTATGGTGATGCCGTTTGGGTTGACTAATGCCCCAACGTTATTTATGAATTTGATGAAGAAGGTGTTCCATCAGTACCTTAACAAGTTCATGGTGGTGTTCATCAATGACATACTCATATACTCGAAGACACCGGAGGAGCACAAGGAGTATTTGCGGATTGTGTTGGATGTGCTGAGGACGGAGAAGCTATATGGGAAACTGTCCAAGTGTGAGTTCTTCATGGACAAGGTAGAGTTCTTGGGACATGTTGTGACTGATGATGGTATTTTATTGGATCCAAAGAAGATCGCAGCAGTGGAGTCTTGGAAGACCCCGAGTTCAGTAGTAGAGATAAGGAATTTTCTGGGATTGGCAGGTTACTACAGAAAGTTTGTACAATATTTTTCGAGGATTGCCAAGCCGATGACCAGACTCACCAGAAAGAATATAGAGTTTGTTTGGACAGAGGACTACCAGGTTACTTTTGAAGAATTAAAGAAGAGGTTGACGTCTACTCCTATTTTGACGTTGCCATCAGGGTCTGGAGATTTTACTATTTATAATGATACATCTGGGAAAGGTTTGGGTTATGTTCTTTAGTAGAATGGGAAAGTGATTGCCTATGCATCCAGGTAATTGCATCCTCATAAGAAAAACTATCCTACCCACGATTTGGAGTTGGTAGTAGTCATCTTTGCCCTGAAGTTATGGAAATACTATTTGTACGGAGAGCGTGTAGAGATCTTCACAGACCACAAGAGCTTGTAGTACGTTTTTACGCCAAAGGAGTTGAACATGAGGCAGTGTCAGTGGTTGGAACTGCTGAAGGATTTTGACATATCATTGCAGTATCATCCTAGGAAATCTAATGTAGTTGCCGATGCCTTGAGCAGGTATCTGGTAGCTATGTTCTTGACGCAGAATCGACATTTGTTGGAGGACTTGGAGATCTTTGGCATTGAGGTGATAGTTTCTGGTTTTGCTATACAGATGTGGGGATTACAGATACACTCAGAGTTGATGGACAGGATCAAGGCAGCCCAGTATGAGGATGTATCTCTGAGGAGCATCAGAATTCAGGTGAGAGCTGGATTGGAGGATGATTTCACCATTGCTGAGGATGGTTCTTTGCGACATGGTGCTAGATTGTGTGTGCCTAGTGGGAAGCTACGTGAGGAGGTATTGTAGGAAGCACATCGCCCAGTATTCCATACATCCAGGTCCCAACAAGATGTATCAGGATATGCAAGAGAGTGTGTGGTGCTATGGCATGAAGAGGGAAGTGGCACAATTTGTATCCAGATGCTTAGTATGCCAGCAGGTGAAAGCACATTACTACGGATTTTGTGTCCGGACTTCCACGATCACCAGGCGAGAAAGACGCGATTTGGGTCATCATTGACAAGTTGACCAAGTTGGCCTACTTTTTGCCTTTCAAGGTGGATTTGTCTATGGAGAAGCTGACAGAGATATTTGTGTGGCATATCGTCAGGATACACGGAGTTCCTGTTAGCATAGTCTCGGATTGGGATAGTCATTTCACTTCTCATTTATGGAGGAGTTTGTAGGCGAGTTTTACCCAACTCAAGTTCAGTACTTCATATCATCCCCAAACTAATGGGCAGTCAGAGAGGACTATTCAGAATCTCGAGGATATGTTGTGCACTTCTGTACTAGATTTTGGGGAATCTTGGGAGGACCATCTCTATTTGGTAGAGTTTGCTTACAACAACAACTACAAGGCTAGTATAGAGATATCACCATTTGAGGCTCTGTACGGTCGGAGATGTCGTACTCCTTTGTCATAGGACGATATTATAGAGAGAGTTTTGCTAGGGCCAGAGATGGTTGTGGATGCAGTAGAGAAGTTAAGATGATCAGAGACAGACTTCGAATGGCGCAGGACAAACAACGGCATTGGGCCGATAGCGACCGGAGACCTTTGGAGTTTGAGGTATAGTTTTAGATTTTTGTTTTATGCTTGTTATTGGTTGGTTATTATAGATTAAGTTATTAATGTTGTGTTTGGTTCTACGTTGGCAGTTTGGTATTTTTGAGAGTTTCTTCGATACGAGGTACAATTTATTTCGGTGGAGGCGGGAAGCTTAGTCTGCGATTCATCGGACCTTTTACTATTCTAGAGAGGGTCGGTGCAATTGCTTACAGACTAGACTTATCACCTATATTAGAGGGAGTGCACAATATGTTTTACGTGTCACAGTTGAGATGGTACGTGACAGATTCTAGTCATGTATTGGATCACTCAAAGATAGAGGTGGGCCCTAATCTTAGATATCTATAACAGCTAGTTGAGATTCTGGATCAGAGAGAGAAGGTGCTAAGGAACCAGACTATTTCTTTGGTATGCATCGCATGGAGGAATCACTCTCCGGGGGAGTCTACCTGGGAGAGAGGGAATGAAATGCGAGAGCGGTACCCATATTATTTGTGCCTTGAGGTATGTTCTTTCTTAGTTATATTATGTTCTTTTTGTTTTGTTCGATATAAAAGAGGGGAAGAATGTTTCTCTCTCCTCTTTTTATTTCAAATCTAAATCTACAATATCTCTCAACGAAATTCCTTTATTTCCACATCATTTTTCTTCAAATTTCTTTCCAATTCCTTCCCAAATCACCATTGGAGACTAGTAGAGCAAGGATCTAGAAGAAGGAGGTAAGGATCTACAAAGAGGAGCAAGGATCTACAAAGAGCAGCAATGATCTACAAGTTGAAGGCCAATTTTATCAAATTTGGAGGTTGTAATGGGAATCCATCTTCCAATAGGTACAATTCAGTTTTTTCTCTTTAATTAGATTCTAAATATGATATTTAACCATGAGAAACAACCCCCAATGCATAGGGTACCCATAGGAATTAGAATTAGGTTCATAGGAGGCCTGTTGAGAAAGTTATGGTACTTTTTGTGTCAATTTTGGAGAAATTTTGAGATTGACACTTGTTGTGTTTCTTAATTGGTCATATAAATCAAATTGACATATGTTTTCTAGTTTGTGGCTAGTATCGTGTCCACAATTGGATACGTGTAGGTCGTATCCCAACAATTTGATAATATGTGCTGATTTGGGGGGTTTTCCTCCGACACAGAACATTGTGCATGTCGTATTTTAAAACAGACATGTAGGTGTGCAATTGACTCTTTGTATTGTTTATAAATACTATTTTAGACTTGCTCATATCCTTCGAGGTATGTTTGGTTGTGTGGTGGACTCGTATTGTAAGCGTATCATAGATCTAGAGTGATACGGGTGCGGTGCACTCCACGTGTTTGTTTTATTGCTCTTTAATTCATGCATGTGACTTGTGTATATATTAGAGATACTATATTATGTATGATATATATATATATATATATATATATATATATATATATATATATATATATGTATGAGATTATATATCTATATGTATATATGTATGTTGGAATATATATATATATGTATACATATAAGTAGGTATCTATATGTATTATGTATGTGTGTTGATATATCTATGTATATGTATATATGTTTGAGTCTATATATATGTACAAGTGTATATGTGTGTTGTTATATATATATCTATCTATGTATTGAGAGGAGTGAGATATATATATATATATATATATATATATATATATATATATATATATAAGTATATATTTATGTATGTTAAGTGTTTGAGTGTTTGTGTGCTTATAGTGTTTGTGTTAGTGAGTGTGATAGCAGTATGTGGCAGTTTTGAGAGGAGGTCGGGCACTATTTCAGCAAGCTACAGATCCCATCTGCAGAGCATTCACAGTGGCATAGCATTCAACTAGCATCATCAAGACAGCAAGGGCTCGGGGCAGTAGAGGATGCAATGAGCCAACACAGTGAAAGCAAGCACAGCAAGGAGCTACAAGCATGCAGCAGTGCATCAACAATAGAGCACTGAGTAGCAACTAATCTCAGTGCAGTAGCTTTAAGCACAGCAGCAGCAGCAGCATTTTTGCATTAAAACAACAAGCAGTAGCAGCCATGGATGCACACCATAATAACAGTTTTGTAACTGATAGTGAGTAGTGAAGCAACAGTTTCATCAACAGTAGTTTCAGCATGGATAGCTAGGTAGATGGGTAGTTATCTGGTAGTTAATTCATTGGTTAGCTAGTTAGTTGATATCTAGTTATTAGTTATCTATACATAGGTACTATGATATCTAGTGATACTATTAGAGTTATATATATATATCTCTTATGTTTTCTAGTTAAGTTATATATATATATATATATATATGTATATATGTTTTGTATGTTAGTAGTTAGATATGTGTACCAGTTAGACTATTAGCTATATATAGTATTATATATAAGTATGTATGGATATGTATGATATAATAAGTTAGTAGGTAATATTAATATGCATGGTTAGTGGTAAATAGATTAATAGCTATAAGTTAGTATATAGTTTAGTTATATTAGTATAGTCTAGTGTATTTGAGTATCAAGATAGGTGTGTGGTAGTGTAATACGCTTTGGTTCAAGGCCAAGGTATCCTATTTGCATTAGTTAAATATAGTACTATATGTATTGACTTGTATATATATATAAATTACTATTTTTTATATTAAAACTTCTGTATCTTATGATACGACCTTTTTGTGTCTCTTAGTATCTTAGCTTAACTAGTGTGATCTAGTTTCATAGTGTATGGACCCAATATCCTAAAGATAGACTCATGCAATCTAGAAATAGGTAGTTTGACCAAGTTTGACTGGTTTGAGGTAGAGTTGACCTAGTTTGACTATTTTAACTTAGAAATGGCTTTATGACCTAAAAGTTGACTAGTGAACTTATTTTTATTCTCGAAACCTTATATTGATATTATATTCCATATCTAGGTCTTCGAGGCACCATACCAGACATCTGTGATACTATTCACCAGACTTCTGGCGAGTACATTCTCTGATAGTTTCTCATTTATGATATCCTCTATGTTCATTGTATCTAGTATAGATATCCTTGATTTTTTGACATGATGGTTACACAGATTGGTATATCCGGATATCGTCTTGAGATGTTATTCCTCGGTATATATGGTGTATCTTGTGCAAGCCTTGTTTCTTTGTTTCTTGTACATGTACAGACACTGATTCTCGAGGAGACTAGCTACCTTTCTAGAGAATCTTGTGCCATAGCGTACCCTGGTTGGATCCATTATACCATTCGGGGGTGGAAGATATTTTAGTGTAGATATGTGATCATAACCTCCTTGTTCATGTCTTGTTCCTTGTGAGTGTTGATCATACACCGCACGTATGATTAGTCGGGCCCTTATCCTTGTGTAAGTTCTTTGTGCAATTTCCTAAGACGATCACTTGTTAAAGCTAGTATTCACTCACTTAGTCATTAGTATTCTTGTTTATTGTCATATTGTTCATTCTTGTATTTATTTCCAATATTTCCTTTATTTTATATCTCTTGTATCTATTATTTTATCTTATATATTCACATATATTTACTGTTATATTGTTTATATCATTGATTAGAACTGTTGTTAGAGATGTACTCTGCTCCTTTTCTAACTGGATATATTTTTTTTAAATGACACTGAGGAGTGGTACCCTACTCATTACGGGCCTCAAGATGTTATGGGCTTAGAGCCAGAGACCCTGGCTCAGGAGGGACTCATCCCTACTAAGACAAATGACCCAGGACTTATAGTATCTTAGTATTATCTTGTACTGGATTTGTCTCTAGCTTATTATTTAGTATTTCTCTGACTCATCGATGTTATTATTTTGGCTCATGAGTTGTATTATGACTATTCTATTCTTTTATCATATTCGTGTTATTCTCCATCTTAGATCTGCAATTGAGTATATTGACATTGTTAGTGGCTTATTATATTGTTAGATAGATTACCCAAACAGCGTTCTACCACCGATTCTACGATGTAGACTGGCCGTTGTTCCTGACTTGCATCCCTACACAGGGTGCTGGTCGTGACACTAGGAGTGAGAGGTCGAGATGCGCGAGCGATATCCTTATCTGTTTGAGCCGTGAGATATAATTTCTTTCTTGCTTGTATTGATTGCTATTGATAATTAGTTTCTTCCTTAATTTCGAGGACAAATTTTTCTATGGTGGGTAGGATTGTCACCCTCACTTTTTTTGCTAGGGGTAGTTTGGTAATTTGACATGGATATTTAATTTTAGAAATATAATATTGCATATTAGTGTAATGATGCTATTAATTATTTAATTATATTGAGTTATAAATTATTTGTGACTTGTATTAATTATTTAGTTAGAGACTTATGTTATTTAGTTCAGTTAGAGAGACTAGCCCAATATTTAGACTTGACACCTATGGACCCATTTAGACTTTCCATGATAAATAGTGAACCCAACTTGGACCAAAGTCCATTAGTCTTTTCCATTAATTAATTAAGAAAAATTAGTTTAATTAATTAGTTAGAGACTTCTAAAAATATTCACCCTTAATTATTCCTCATAATACACCATGAAGGGATGATTTAGACCTTAGCATGTAACTTGGAGAAGGGGGTAAAGGGGTCGGCCATACAAGTCTCTCTCTCTCTCCCTCTCTCTCTCTCTCTCTCTTCTTCCTTATTTTTATTCATTGTATTTTGATCCCAAATTCTAGATCCCCAATTTTCCTATATTTTTCTCCACTGATTTCCTTCACAATCTACTTTTATTCCCTCTTATTTCTTTCCTCAAGAAGCATTTGGAGCTTGGAGAAGCAAGGACCACAAGGAGGACGAACTTGGGTAGAGAGATCATGTCTGAATTATGTCCAATTATGTTTTCATTGGGAATCCTTCTCCCAATTGGTAAATTCCTAAATTTACCCTTTATTATAGCTTCTTAACCAAGCATTTGACCATTAGAAATAATTACATGGCATAGGACTACCTAGAAATGATCACATATATTATGGTCTCTACATAGGTTTTCGTATTAATTTTGGGGAAATTATGAGATAGACATACCAAGTGAGTGTCATGACACCAAATTAGATCAAATTAGACTTAGATTTGGGTTATGGACTAGGTATGTATCCAAAAATGGATATGTGTAGGCTGTATTATGGTATTTTGCGATATAGAGTGATATGGGGCTCATTTTGAGAGATTTTATGCAATTCTCTATAATTTCTATTGTAATTAGTCATAATAGATGTATATTTGTGCCATTGGTATGTGGGAAGAATTATTGTGGTTAGAGTTTTTGGCTCGTTGTTTGGATGCGTATCATAGGTATCCTAAGCTTGTACTCTAAGTGTTTGTGTTAATGTCTTATATATATACGTATCATAAAGTTATGTATATAATTAATCAATGGATATATGTGTATGTATATATGTAGGCTTACTTGTGTACGAGTTGGTGGTTGTTGTGTCGATTGTAGGAGGGCGAGTGAGTCTCTGGGTTGTACACTAGCTGATTTTTGTACACTCATTGTTTGAGCTCGGGCAGCAGTCCAAAGCATGTTACAGGTGCTCTTAAATTTGTTTTTAGTTGTAGGATGCTCAAGGTAGAGTGGTGCAAGGCTATGGGTGGAAGGAAGGAGGAGAGCGGAAGATAGGAGTGTTAGTGGGAAAGACTGATACATGAGGGACAGTGGTTCTAGTGCAATTTGCAGGAAACTACACTGAGGCAGTCTAATGCAACTCATACCTGAGTTAGTGAGGTATTGGTGTGACCCACGTGGGTATGTCTGTGGTTGAGAGGAGGGTGTTAGAGAGTGTTAACTGGAGAGCAAAAGTCTCAGTGGAGTAACAGGTTGAGTATAGGAGGAAGAGGGAAGTAAGAAGTACACTTGTTGCATGAGGATGGAGTTACAGGTATGCATACGAATGTGTTAATAATTGAGCATAAGTTAGGGTGCAGGAATCCTTTGATGCATGCCTATGTTTGGATTGTACTAAATGGGGACTGCATCCAATGCAGTCGAGTAGGATGGCAACATAAGCAACAAAGGAACAGCTGCACTAGTGACCAGCATGTTACCTACTGTAGGTAGTAGTAGGGTGTCACTGCCACAATGGTTTATATGTGTACGTATTAGCTATGTTTAGCGGTGCAAAGGGTGCAAGGTTGGTGCACTGAAGTGCATAAGCATTAGTATTGGTACGTACAGTCATTTCTGCAGTGGAAGTGGAGTATCTAGAGCAAGGGTAGTATCAGGGGCATACATGTGAAGGTTATGTGTATACAGATACCATGAGGATAGGATGATTGTTAGTGTGTGTATGTTAGTTTCTTTTAATAACATAGTGAGGTTGAGGTTCAGAGTTTGAGTTAGTATATATATGTGGGTATCCTTGAGTCACTTAGAGGGATTTGTGAGGTTTTGTGTGTTATGAGTTAGAATTAGATAGATGTTAGTGTTAGCCAGGTATCAGATGAGTCAGTTATCAATTTTTGTATTATGTTAGTATAAATTCTAAGTTAGTTAATTAATTATATACTAGTTAGCATATATGGATACATAGAGTATATATATATATATATATATTATGGTTTAGCTAGTACTAGTTAGTTAGTGACCCATATAGACCAATTGACGTAGTATGGACCTAGATTGGTCTAGTATAGTTGGTGTGACTTAGAAATTAACCTAGAAACATGCATTAGTATATTTTATCCATTTTCCTATTTATACAAAATTTAACTTAATATTTCCTAAAAAGGATTTTGTGACACCAGCTTGGGCATCGAGAGACACACCTTGCTCAGGACTAGTGGCGAGTACATTTTTCTGTTAGTTTTTATTTGATAATAGTGTATATATCGCTTGTTCTATAACTGTATACTTGATTCTGACACATTAGTTTCACAGGTTGGTACTATATGGATCATGTAAGGCGATGTTATCCCCTTACCGTGTTTAGCAGGTAATCCTTTACATATATTTTATCGTGTGTAACGGGTATTAATTTTAGTATACTTCGTGTTCATATACTGCTCGTGTTCAGTATGTCCATATTCGTGTTTGTAATGTGTCGTGATTGGATCCATTTGTATTGGTTGGGGACGGGGGAGCAGGAGTTGGTTATGTGATCAAGCCCAAGTGTATACGTGTATATGTCGATTACATATCACACGTGAAATCGAGTTACCATATTGTATTCATGTTCAATCCAAACCGATCACATAATAAACTTGTATTACATGGTACATTAGCTAGTTTCATCTATTTTCTTTTATTTGCAGTTATTCTATTGCCTGGTCTTCATCTATTTTTTAGATGATTGGTTGGTGGACCAGTATCCCACCTACTACGGGCCGCAGGCCGATGTACCATTATAGGATACTCATTTAGAGCAGGAGGACCTAGTACCAGAGGCTGAGGAGGCTTAGACTTATTGCTTAGACTTGTATTAGTCTCTATTAAGGTTTTTGGCATGTATATATTATTTCGGACTTATGGATGTATTGTGACTCTTATCCTTCGTATTTTATCTCGTGATTATTCTTCCTTAGTTTGTTATATGATTGAGTATAATTTACCATTATCGGATACCATATTGCTCCTCCATTTGGAGTTCAGATAATTGACACGTACCATATTTATATATTTTATGAGATATTTAGATAATAGAAATGACCAGACAGCGTTCCACCGTCGATGATGCAGCGTAGACTGGGTGTTGCTCACTATACATGCCCTTATTTCAGGTACGGGTCATAACACTTGGATAACTTCATAGTTTGGTAACTTACAGATAGGTTAGTGTATAGCTTGAGTATCAGTATTGATTGCTGGAAGTGTAGCCTGTGAGTCTGAGAGTGGTCCATAGTTGGATAGCTGAGCACTAGATATCAGTATATAAGCCTAGAAGTAATTCATAGAGTAGTATCATTTGTAACCATAGTTCTGAGGTAGGTGTCAGAGTATAGTTAGTTGTTGGTATCCTTGAGTAGTAAGCATGTGCCTAGTATATTTATGGAGTTAGTGACTGTGTACTAAGGGTGCCAAGAGAGTGAAAGTGTCTAAGGTATATCAGAATTGGTGAGTAATAAGTTCAATTTAGTATCAGTGGGTATTATTGTGTGTGATAGTTTTAGCTGAGGGTATCAGTGTGATATTGAGGTAGGGTCTATAAGCGAGTATCATGGAGAGTAGGAGTGTAGGTATTTCATACAGTGAGAATAGAGGGGTTCAGTTAGGCCACATGTGGCACCGTAAATTGCTCAGCACCGTAGAGGGAAACACCCTAGCATGGTGGGGCATTTGTGATGACGGTCGAGGAGACAGATGCTACAGGTGATGGGTTAAAAAGTTTTTTTCTCTCTTTATGTCCTTTTCCATCTGTCAATTTGATTAATTCTTTAGTATCTTATAGTTGCCGTGTGTTATATAGTTAGTAGTATACCTTTGACAGAGACTACAATATCATGACTGACAAAGACCATAACCATGCATGTGATAATGATTCATGATTTCTTTAATTTTTATGCTTGTATGATTTAGATTGGATTTGGGGCTTGACCTAGAGGGGGTACGACCATCTTTAAATTTTGAGGAAAAAAATTCAAAGAGGGGTAAGATTGTAATCACATAATTTCGAGACAGGGTTATTTTTGTCATTTCAAAATTGTTTGATAATTGTATTAGCAATGATAATATTTATTATTTATTATTATATATATTGGTTGTGTGCTAGCTAAGGAGAATAGACTATGTGATTAGTTGGTTAGTGAGTTAGCATATTAATTAGACTTAGTGCTAGTGAGCCCAAGTGGACCCAACTTGACTTGACATGACCATTGGTTTAATTAATTAGACTAGTCATGAATTTGCTCATTGGATTAATTAGACTAGATAGAATATTCCTTCAATTTAGATTAGAACCTACTCCAATTAATTACCCATAATTAATTAAACCTTTCTGACAACTAAGAGAGGGGATTTTAGACTATGTGCCTAGCACACAACCCTCGAAAGGATGGATGGCCCTATATGCATATATAAAACTCTTTTTACTTCATTAATAGCTCCCTTCTCTCTCATAATTTCTTCATCCCAAAAGTCCCCTAAATTTGAGAGCAAACTCTAATCAAATCCACTCTCAAATTAATTTTATTCCCTCTCATTTTTATTGTTAAAGGAGGCTAAGGAGCTTTTTATTGCTAGAGGAGGCTTGGAGGAAAATATTGGCAAGAGATTGATGTCCAACTCTCATTTGTGCCCATTTGGTAGTGATACTTGGTAATCATATCCAGTAGGTAATTTCTATATTTTTTAATTTTTGGTTGATATGATGCAATAGACCTTTAGGAACCCACCCATAGCTAAGGAATACCCATAGGAAGAAGAACTTGGTTCTTATGAGGCCTATTATGATAATTATATTGAGATTTATGGCCAAATTGGAGGAAATCCAAATTGGTTCACTAAGTATTTGAGGGAATAATCTCTTGGTTGTTTGGGAGTCTATTTCATGATTTGGTAGAGTGTACGTGTCCACAATTAGACACAGAAAGGTCATATTGTGATATATCATGATAAGGTGTCGTAGGTTGGTAGTTTCAATGTATTTGGAGTCCTAGCATGTCAATTCCTTCATATTGAATTAGAATTGTTAATTCTAGCTTTAATAATATTCTATTTAGTATATAATATATGTTCTATGTATTTTAGTGGTACCATGTGGCATTTGGAGTATGTTTCGAGAGAGTATCATACACTTGAGTGTGTATCATGGGTGTTGCACACCAAGTACTCGATATATTGGTGTACATGGGTGTGTGTACCTATTTGAGTGTTATATATGAGTGTTTATATATATATATATATATATATATATATATATATATATATAAATTTGTATGGAAGTTTTGTTTGATGTTCTGGTTGTGAAATTGATGTGGGCATAGTCGGGTTTGGTGTACCATGTTGCAGGACTGTGATACAGTCAATTGCTAACTGATGCATTAGTCTGGGGGAGAAGTAGGTTGATGTAGTTGATATTGTTTGCGAAGAAAAGTTTATACGAAACTTTTGTATTATAAACTATTGAAAAGAAAAAAAATCCTAAACATGAATCTAAGTACAGTTTATTTTGGGAAGTATAAGTATGGAGATTTAATCTGCGAATGATCACTTTACTCCTTGGATCACTCGACGATGAAGACATGTAAGGAATTCTGTGAACAACTTAGAGACTTGAACAATAAGAAAGTTTTGGTAACAATGGCATATGGAACTTTTATTTCTCTCCTTCTGATCTTGTATCCCTCTTTGTATATGTCTCTCGTTACTTGTCTTTCTGCCTCAATGGATGTACTTGTTAAGGTTATATACTAAAAGTATCACTTTATATTAATTATATTTCCTTATTTTTAAATGAGAATCATATGGGCAAATGTTTGTATGTTGTATTTGTTATAATGTTAATGCATGTGTCTGATATTCTATATTATAGATAATTTAGTGTGTGGTGTCATACAGAAGATTATATTATCAGTTCCATATGGATTATATAAATAGTTGACAACCTAGATAGACTTGGACAAACCATTGGAAATGTTGTAGTGCAACATGGTATTAGCCTATCTTGACTATAGGTTTACACTTATACACTTTGTGTGTATTGAACATGACCACTTGAGGTCATTCTCTTTGTACTGATTACATAAGAGAATAAATACCTCTATTATTATAGATGCTTTTGCTCTTAATCTGGATATAATAACAGACGTATATATACAGTGTGCATTACTTAAACTCATAAAAGAGTTAGATACATTATGGGTCAATAACCTCTATGAATTGGGTAATAACATTGTGTGTCTAATGGATTGTTGATTATAAAAGGAATCCATGTCCCGATACATCGGGTTGATGATGTCCCCTTAAGGAACTCATAAGGATTTTCATGTAAATACAGCCAGTAGATTATATCTGACATGACAAATAAAGTTGAGTGGTACTAATTAAGGATAAATGATGTCGATCAATATAGTTATCAGTAACCTAATTTGATCGACGGACATTCGATATCTTAACATGGGAAGACAAACAAGCATATAATAAGAAGAAATCCATAATAGTAATTTTAGAATTAGAAAGGTAGTGCAACAATAGATCTTAAGTGGACCGAGCCATTGTTAACGGGCCAGGATTGTGTGTTCGGGATGAACATGTGATACCCAGATCCGTTAAGAGACCTAACCCTAATTTCTCCTCATGGTCCTTGCCGTAGCCTATATATATTCTTTATTCTCTGGCCTTCATGGTTATAAAAAGGAAACAGCTTTCTCTAAAAAAAAAATTTTCACGCAAGGAGAGAAAGATGGTCGGCTAAGAAGAAGAAAAGGTTAGAAGATCGTCGCCCACACGATGTCCAATCGGAGGAAGGAATACGTGCGAAAGATCTTAGGGTCGCTAACTGATCAAGGTTGCTGAAAACCTTCATCTTCTTCTCGTTACTTCAGGTATAATTCATGAACCCTAGTTTTCGCCTTTGAAGGGTTAGATCACGTATTAAATTTGTTAATCTTCTATCGATCGATAATGCACACATATTAGACTAATGAAATGCAAGGGAAGAGTAAAAATCAATATTAAGAGTTTTCTCTATGTAGTGCAAGGTGAACTTGCCTAAAATAAAGGAAAGAGGAAAATTAGAGAATAAGGGAAGAGAGAGAAAGAAGTTAGCTTATATATGCTAGGGTTAAGGCTTAGACCATGGGTTCACTCATGACCAAACCAGCCCAACAATTAAGCCATTAGTCTAATTTAACCAAAGAATGGTTCTAGTCTCCATGACGTGCATTCTAATCACCAAGCAAGCATGAATTAATATAAGCAGGAAAACTAATATGTCCCAAATACGTATATTGGGAACGGGGAGTAACATTGTCAATTAATTGGAACTGCTATTGGGTCATACTCGTTCCATCCTGAATAGAAATATTTTTCTGATGATTATTTAGAGGACTGGTGTCCTATATTTTATGGCCCACATGATGGAGAGCCAGCTGAGGTAGCACCCTTAGTACAGGATGATTTGATACCACCTGTGATGAGACTCAGCTAGTATTAGTAGACACTTAGCTAGTTTTCCTTATTTTACTGGATCTGTCTCTAGTATTAGACTATTGGTATGTTATTTATATTTGAGACTTATTATGATTTATGGATAAACTATTATACATGGATAATGTTTGTAGTTTATGACTCTTGTAAATTTCATTCTTCTATTTGATATTGTGCTATTATCTTCTTCTATTTTTGTTAATGAGTATTGATTATCATATACATTGTCATCTTGTCCTCCATATGCAGTGGAGATATCATTGACATATTTTATATATTACTATGTGAGATGGTTAGATAGCATTGTAGACTTAATCAATGTTCTACCGCCGATGCTGCGGCGTAGGTTGGACGTACCTACGTAGTCGTGCCCATACATCCGGGTGCGGTTTGTGACACATTTTTTTGGTGACCCATGCAGGTCTGGCTTCACAATTAGAGCAATATCATAGTAGTGTAACGACTTAGTTGTACTACTGTGAGCCTGAAATAAAATATAATTAATAGGAAATTAGGAAGAGAGAATACTCAATCACAAGTTAGGATTTTTTAAGAGATTCCTGAGTTGACCCCTGAGAATCTTATTATAGGCCCTATTTTGAATCTACTTGCTTCCTATCATCTTCGTCTTTGCACTTGTTTCTTGTTGAATTTGTTTCTTGTATCAAGAACAGTGAGAAAGGCAATCGTCTGCTTTAGTTATGGAGTCTAGAGTTTATCGTAGCTATACTGGCCGTCGTGGCGAAGACATAAAGCCTGATTTTGGATATATTTCTTTTGGTTATGAAATTTAAAGTTTTTGCAGCCAAGCTAGCAGTAGGACAAAAATTCTAGATACCATGATTTTAGAGGTATGTACCTTAGTTACGGACTCTATAGTTTATGACAGTTATGCTTACTAACAAGGCGAGAATTCTGGGTAATATAATTTCAGATAGACGTATATGATTATCATATTATATCTTAAATAGGTTCTTAAAATATCATCTCTATCATTCAACCTGTTGTTATTGTATATTCCATCACCTTATCAGCTCAGGATAGAGATATCTTTAGTTTCTCTAGTTAGTTCCATGTAGAGCTTTAACTTTATTTGTTCATATGGTTTTCTTGGATAGCTAAGTAGTTTGGTAACTTGCAGATAGATTAGTGTGTAACTTGAGTATCAGTATTGATTATTGGGGATGTAGCATGTGTGTTTGAGAGTGGTCCTTAGTTGGATAGCTGAGCACTAGATATCAGTGTATAAGGCTAGAAGTAATTCATAGAGTAGTACCATTTGTAACCATAGTTCTGAGGTAGGTGTAAGGGTATAGTTAGTAGTTGGTATCCTAGAGTATTAAGCATGTGTCTAGTATAGTTATGGAGTTAGTGACTCTGTACCAAGGTGTCACTACCATATTTTTTAGAAAAGAGTATTTCTATCATTTCATAATTATTTAATTTATGTGCTTGTTAAATATTTATTTATTATATTATTTAATTATTGTTAGATGTTAGATTTGATTTTAGACTTGTGTTAGTGGATCTAACTAGATTAGACTAGACTCATGGACAAATTAATTCTAGTTAGATTGAGACCAACAAACAAGCCCAATAGTTAGCCCATTCATTATAATTCTAGACCTAGAATTTTCCTTTTTCAAATTCCATCATCCCTACACCAATCCCTATCCAAATTCCTTCCCAATTCCTTCTCTACCTACCATTGGAGACTATTGGAACAAGAAGGAGGCAAGGATCTACAAGGAGGAGGAAGGAGCACAAGTTGAAGGCTCTTGACACTCATTTCGAGACTTACATTGAAAATACATCTCCAAAAGGTATAATTTAGTTTTTCCTCTATATTTAGACTCTAAATCTATAAATTAATTATTAAAAATCCTCCTAAGTACTAAGGATACCCATATGAAGTGGTATTAGGTTCAAAGGAGGCCTATGGAGGAAGTTATGTGATATTTTGTGTCAATTTTGGGAGAACTTCTAGATTGGCACATCATACGTTTGTCAATAGGTCAATAGGACCCAATTAACATGTGGTTGTGTGAGACTAGTTTCGTATCCACAATTGGATATACGAAGGCCATATCACAATAATTTGGCGATACATATTGATTTGGGTATTTTCTTTCGACACAGGAGTTTGAGCATGTTATATTTTGATACGAGCACATAGATGAATAGATAACACTTCATATTGCTTTTAATTATGATTCTAGACTTGCTCGTGTCCTTCGGGATACGTTTAGTGGTGTGGTGGAGTCGTATCGTAAGCGTATCATAGATTGAGTGTGATACGGGTGCGGTGCACTCCATGTGTTTGATACCTTGCGTTCTAATTAAATTTACCTTGATTATAACTATTTAAGTATTGTATTTATAGTTGTTATATATATATATATATATATATATATATATATATATATATATAGGTGGGTGTATGTGTGCTAAGGGGTTCAGGTAAGCAGCAATAAGCAGCAGTAGTAAGCTGCAGCAACAACAGTGTGTAGCACAATAGTGTTAGTTATATATATATATATATATATATATATATATATATAACAATATTAACTAACTTAACTTTAACTCATATATATATATATATATATATATATATATATATATATATATATATATATATATATATATATACATATATATATATATATATATATATATACATATATATATATATATATATGAGAGTATATATATATATATATATATATATATATATATATATATATATATATATATATATATATATATATATACTCTTATATATATATATATATATATATATATGAGTTAGTATATATATATATATATATATATATATATAAATATATATATATATATATATATAAATATATATATATATATATATATATATATATATATATATATATATATATATATATATATATATATATATACACACACTAGTTAGCATAAGTATTAGTATTGGTTAATATTATTTCTAGTTTACCTTGAGTTACACCAAGGTAATGAGAGTTAAGGTATCCTGGGGTATGGGTATTGAATACCAGATGGGTATGCTAGTTATGTTAGTGTATAGTGAGGTGTGAATGGTTATTAGTTAACTATTAGATATTGGATTACCTTGTGATACCAAGGTAATTGTTAGGTAATTTGGTTCATCCTCAGGTATTGGGTTTGTCTATCAAGAGGGGTGTATAGGTAGTGTGATACCGTAGTTGGCTCAAAGCCAAGGTATCCATTTAGCATTAGTTAAGCTAGAGATACTATATATTTTTATCTTGTATATATATATATATATATATATATATATATATTATTATATTTTTATATCTAATAATTTATGTATCTTATGATACGATATAGTATTGGTATCTTAGTATCCTAACAAAGCTAGTATAGCCTAGTTACATAGTATATGGACCCAATATCCTAGAAATAGACTCATACAACCTAGTTTGACCAAGTTTGACCAAGTTTGACTAGTTTGACCTAGAGTTGACTTAGTTTGACTATTTTGACTTAGAAATGGCTTTAAGACCTAGAATTTGACTAGTTTAACTTATTTTTATTCCAAAATCTTGTATTTATATAATATTCCATATTTTGGTCTCTGAGGAACCTTTCTGGACATCTTTGATACTGTTTACCGAATTTCAGGCAAGTACATTCTCTGATAGTTTCTCATTTATGATATCCCTTAGGTTTCTTGTATGTATTATAGATATCCTTGATTTTTTGACACGATGGTTAAGCGGATTGGTATATCTGAATCTCGTCATGAGATATTATTCCTTGGTATTTATGGTGTATCTTGTGCAAGCATTGTTCCTTGTTCTTCTTGTACATGTACAAACATTGATTCTTGGATAGACTAGCTACCTACCCAGTGAATCTCGTGTCATAACGTACCATAGTTGGATCCACTATACCAGTCAGGGCGGAGAGTGTTAGTGTAGATATGTGATCATACCCTCCTTGTGCATGTCATTATGAGTGTTGATCATACACCGCATGCATGATTAACCATGCCATAATCCTTGTAAAAGTTTCCATGACGATCACATGTTGAAGCTGGTACTCACTCACTTAGTAGTAGTATTCTTGCTCATTTCTATGATGCTTATTTCTTGTATTTATTTCCAGTATTCCTATTATGCATATCTCTTATACCTGCATATTGCATCTTGTATATTCGCTCTATTTACTGTTACATAGTTTATATCATTCATTGGAACTGTAGTTAGAGATATACTTTGCTCTTTTCCTGACTGGATATATTTTTCCCAGATGACACTTAGGAGTGGTATCCCACTCACTACGGAACTCAGGACATAGTTAGTTTAGAGCCAGAGACCTTGGCCAAGGAGGGTCTCATCCCATCTGAGACAGACGACCCAGTACCCGTAGCTCAGTAGATAGATTTATTTGTATTGGATTTGTCTCTAGATTTTGTTATTTGTTTTTCTTTATATGACTCATTGGATATTATTTTATCTTGTGAGTTGTATTTGACTCTTCAGTTCTATATATCATATTCGTGCGTTTGTTCCATCTTATAAATCTTTGATTGAGTATTCATATTTTATTGGTGGCATTATTATATCTTGATTGCTAGATAGATAGTTTACCCAAACAACGTTCTACCGTCGATGCTGCAGCGTAGGCTGGACGTTGTTTACTACTTGTGCCCCTACACCGAGTGTAGGTTGTGACAAATTTTTAGTGGTGGCCCATGCAGGTCCTTCGATGTCACAATTAGTATGATTAGTAGTGGTGCTTTGATTTGAGTGCTATTACTAGCCTGTTTTAGGATATAGGATATAGGCTATAGGCTGAGAATACTCAATCACATATAGGAAAAATACTATTATTCATTTTAACTGTTCTTCCTTGATATTGATATTTGATCTTTAACTGTCCTTCTTTGAATGCATTATATCATGTGCCATATTGATTCTTTTCTTTCGCTTTGCCACAAGATGCCGCCTAGGACTCGATCACAGCAGAGGGGAGCAGTTTCTGAGAGATCTGCGACTTTCCGAGGGCCTACACCAGTCACTTCTCCGGTGATTGGCATATTAGCTGTATTTGGGGGTCCACCTCCATCTCAGAGGACTGTTCCAGCAATGTTTGAGTGTCACTCTCACTTTTTCACTCAAGGGTAGTTTGGTAATTGACATGGGTAATTATAATTTTAGGATTAATTATATTTAATATTTTTCCATGCATGATTATTTAATTATTGTATTATTATTGATTGCTAGTTGTAGTTTGTTCTAGATTTATGTAGTGGACCTAACCCATTTATTAGAATGCATGAACCAACATTTTGTATGAGTTTAGTTGAGCCCATAAATTAGGCCCATGGAATTAGGAGGTTAGATTAATTAGAGAAACCATTAGACTAGAAGCTTCCCTCCTTAATTAATTTCTTCATGAGAGGCCCCAAAGGGTATTTAGAATATTTTACATTGCTTGGAGAGGGGGTTACATGGCCGGCCCATAGAGGAGGAGAGAGAGTGCTCTCTCATTTTATTTCATTCCCAAATTCTTAGATCTACAATTTTCCTCTTCCAATTCTCTCTATTACCTCATCAATTCTCCATAAATTCTTTACTAATCTCTTTTCTAATTATTCATTAAGGCTTTTACATCAAGGATCTACAAGAAGGAAGCAAGAAGTAAGGAGGAGGAGCCAAAATCGACAAGAAAAGGAGCTACTTGGCATTTGGGGACTTTTTATTGGGAATCCATCTCCCAATAGGTATATTTCAGCTTTTTCCCTTCTAATAGACTCTAGATATGTGATTTAACCATCAGAAACTAACCCACATGCATAGGCTATCCATAAAAATTAGTTTTAGGTTTATCGGAGACCTACGTGGAAGTTATGTCCATTTTGGTATCAAATTTAGGAGAATTTCGAGATTGACACATGTAGTGGTTGTCATTGGGCCTAATAGAAATAAATGACATGTGATTGCTTGTTTGTGACTAGTGTCGTATCCACAATTGGATACGTGTAGGGCGTATCTCATCAATTTGACGAAATGGATTGATTTTGGGGGTTTTCCTTCGACACGGGACCTTGTGCATATCATATTGTGACATGGACACATAGATACTCTAAATACTATACGTATTATTCATAATTAGTGTATTAGACTTGCTTGTGTCTTCCGGGGTGCGTTTGGTTGTGTGTTGGAGCCGTATTGCAAGCGTATCATAAAAAAAGTGTGATACGGGTGTGGTGCACTCCACGTATTTGATGTTTTGTTCTTTTTCCTATACGTGCATGTGTAATTATATATATGATCATTAAGTGATATACATATGTATATACTTGTGTATTTATGATTAGTGTATATGTATATTTATATGTATATATATATATGTGTTGGTCTGTATGTATATGTATATATATATATATATATATATATATATATATATATATATATATATATATATATATATGTGTGTGTGTGTGTGTGTGTGTGTGTGTTGGTCTATATATATGTGTTTATATATATATGTGTTTGTATATATATATATATAGATAGTTTGGTATCTATGTATATATAGTTGTGAGAGGAGTATATATATACATAGTTGTGTTTGTATTATGTTTGTGTGTGGATGAGTGAAGTAAAGGGGGTCGGGCACCCTGCAGCAACTCTGTGCAAAGATAGCATGAGCCAGTGCAACAGCTAGCTGCAACCACAGGCATCCAGCATGAGCATCAATCAAGTTTAGTGTGTAGTAGGCATTGGGAATAACAGTAATAATGCAACTCGATAGAGAACCAACTCTGCAGCAGGTATCAGCACGAGGCGTGAACAACTACAGTTTAGCAGCAAAAGGAAGCAAGCCATGCATTCAGCTAGCATCATCAAGTCAGCAAGCATAGGGTGCAGCATGCTCGGGATAGGGGGGATACAGTTCAGCAAAGTGCAGTTAGCATATTGCATCTGCATTAGCAATCCTGCTGTAGTACAGTCAAGTTGAAGTGCAGCAGCTGCACCTGTCACGCCCCAGTCCCAAAAATACGTAGGACTAGGACACGTAAGCATGCCAGCCGCATGGATATGGCAACTCCAATATATGGAAACCAAATCCATACGTACGCTGTAATATGAATATCAAATCCACAAGTGGTATAACTGTAATACAAGTCACAGGGTAAAATCTAAATCTCATCCACCAAAATCATATAGAAATAAATAAACAGTATAGATGAAACTAGATCTCAATAAGAAGTATCTAGGATGATAGTTGGATGGAAACAAATCCACTACCAACTCGAATAGGAAAGGTAAATACAATATAAGTACAACACAATCAAACCCAATATAAGTATACCAGCTATCGATCACGGCTCGAAGAGAAGACATCCACTAAGCATATACAACCATCCAAATCTGCGCTCCTGCAAATACTCAAGAACAGATACACCTGGCAGCGGACCAGGTCCTCAGAGGGACGTAACAAGATACAGAAAATACGAGCCAACTTGAATACAGTAAACATACATATAATTTGAAAATAAATAAGTACGCTGTACAAGACAATCTATATGAATGCAAATGAGGACAACTTTTTGACGTATGGGCAAGGGTAGTCTACTCGATCTAAGCCTCACAACTCACACACCCGTCTAGAAAATCAGAAATCGACATACCTCTGGGGTAGCGACCAGCGTGACTCTACAGAAATCGACATACCTCTGGGGTAGCGACCAGCGCGACACACACCCGTAGTGCGAACTATATACTACGGTTTACCAGAGTGGTTAAAAGCCCATACGCCTAATGATTGTCCTCCCATGATACTAGGTGCCATGTGTGTGTCAACATATCTAATACATAGTAATGACTGGAGAAAAACTACACATGCAAGAACTATACAGAAATGAAATAAATAAAAAGAAATATAAATAGCATGCAAAGTACTGTAAACAATTTGGCAAGGTATCTTTCCTGGGGTCCTGCTGCTGGTATGAATCAGAGTCCAAGTCACAGTCCAAATAGCCTATGTATTACAAATTTATCACGTCAAAAGATAATTTATTTTAATTTATTTAATTCTGGAATAATTACTCTAAAATCCTATTTTAATCTTATTATTCTGATTTTTATGTTAATTCCTAAATTTTGTCCAAAGAAACTGAATTTTATCAACTCGAGACTCATGGCACGCAAATCGAGGCAATCTGTTGACCGAAAAGTCAACCAATAGAAACTCAATTTTCATGCATGATTTCCTGTAGATTTCAGCGTCAAAAATATGTTGGAATTTACGGCTCGTCCGAATTCAAATTCGTTTGAAAATTATGGTACATACAAATTTTGTATTGTGCACAGATGGTTAAATTCTAACCTAAAAGATCTACAGAATTAAAAGTATGTAAATACTTCGAATTAAATTCTGGGAAAAATATATGTCGATTTCCTCGACATTAGCTTTCCGAAACTTTAAACGGTTCGTGATTCTGATTCCGGGTTCTCTCAAAATTGCGAAAATATCGAAATACATCTATTTTCGGACATGCTGTGCTCTACGAATTTTCTAGAATTTAATACTAATAATTTAGAAAAAAAATTATATAATCAGAAACCTAACCTCATTATCATTCTAACAAAAAAACTAGGCCTCGTTTGGAGTCCGGAGCTATGCGCAATGGCTTCTGGAAGATGAAGGAACCCTAGATGACAATTCTCCAAAAATCGGCTGAAGAAAAACCCTAGAAATTAATATCTAAACTATTATATATATATAGGAAGAGAAAGTGCAGCCGCGCTCACAGCGCGCCACATGGCAGCCATCCGTGCAGCCCCGCCCAGATCGAACGGTCGCAGTTCGATGCGGCTCGGCTCAGCTGAGTCCGAGTCGAACTCGGTCTCGGCTCGGCTCGAGGTCGGCTCGGCTCGGCTCGCACCCACTCAGCGGTCACTGACAGGCGGGCCCGGCACTGTTCACTGCTGGAGGCTGACAGGTGGGCCCCCTGTTTGCTGACAGGGCAGAATTAATTACTTTTTGGGTTTTCTTTTTCAGAAATTAGTTTTTAATTCAGTTTTTCATAATTAACTCGAAATAAATGCTAAAAATAATCGAAAAATTCCCAAAAAATTCTTGAAAATATATTTTATTATTTAGAACATAAAATAAAATTTTGGGATATTTTTAATTAAGTTTGAATATAAAATAAATTCTTTAAAGTCCTCAAAAATTAGTGTTACTAGTTTTTAATTAACTAAAAATTATGGAAAAATCCCAATAATCTAAAATAGCCTAAAAATAATTCTAAATAAATATTTATATAAGTAAATATACTAAAAAAATTATTTTCTAATTAACTAAGATAATACTCTAAATAAATTCAACATCTATAATAAATATAATAATATAAAATATACACAAATACCTATTTTGGGTGAGGGAGTTTACAATCTACCCAACTTAAAATAATTTCGTCCTCGAAATTAAAATAAGGCATAATTTGTTAAATCCTTAACATTCGTACATAAGGTACGTCAATCGTAATCTCTTCCAAAAATTTAAATAACAAAATCTACTCAAATCTATCGCGATCACTTCAAAATTAAGATAACCACTGTTTAAATCAAAATTCAACATATCGTAATCTCTTCTCGATTTTTAAATAATCAACATCCAAATCTAACTCAAGTCTATATGACATCCCACATCAAAATTTATATCATAATTTTCAACTATCATAATCTCCTCTAGACTTTGAACAATAAACAATTATAATCAAATCTTATTCCGATTCTTAACTTAAGAATTTTGTACTATTCAAATATTTAAACTCAATTTACATCCTCAATATTTCAAATAGGTGACCCAACAATCAAAATTGAACTTTTAATTCAAATCATCAAATTGTAAAATTTAAATCTAATTAACCAATTGTTCAAGTCTAAAATTCTATATTTATCCTCAAAATTTAAATCGATGATTCATCCTTCAATATTCAAAATTTAAATCATGTGCTCAAAGTATAAATATTTGGTCCGCAATATCAAGATTTTAAAATTCGTTAAATCCTCATTATCTTAATCCTTCTTTTAAAATTTCTCAAAATTAAAATGACTTGAATCTCCCAATCTAATCTTACTTGATCACAATCTAAAAGAAATTCCTCTCAAGTTGACAATGCACTGCAACCCAACTTAGAATTTATCCATCTATCACAGAAGGCTATATACTTTAAGAAAAATATTTCTTAATTTATTTACTCATGTCATTCAATCCTCAAAACTTCAACGCCGATTATATCATATATAATATGTCCTTAATTACAAAAGAATAATCCTCAAGTATGTGATCGGCCTACGGGGTATATCTAGTACTCTCTGTGTATTAAACTTATACCAAGTACGAGGTTTTGTCTTTCCGAAATAAGGGAAGACGAAGATCAATAATAAAGAGTTCAAGGGCGAGGTAATAGAATAGAAGTATCGGGATCAAGGCGTTTAAAGAATTCAAATAGAAATTGTCAAAGCAGTTGTGGATTGAAGTCCTATTTTGGTAATGCCTATCCACATGCTCGCATCGGTACAGTTATGTAACGGATACAATATGCTTAGACATATCTAGAGGGAAAGTACAGGTGTCTACTAGTCAACTATATATCTCAATCCACGTAAAGTATTATTGCGAAGGACGAATCAAGCGCACTATGGTTGATCAGACCGTAATACACTGATTCTGAATTGTATTATTGTGGGCCTCCCCAATAATACATATGTCATGAACAAGCTCGATAAAGAATAAGCTTGCAAAAACTAGGCTATAATAGCAGCATAAGTCAAGGTAGTACAGCAAATATAAGTACGCTAGATGATGATGAAAGGAGGTACAATTTAATTCAAGTTCACGAAAACAAAAACAACTAAACAATAATAATAAAAGACTCTATAATCCCTACAGTTATCATACAACCTCCTTGTCTAAGTCGCTAGTCGACCAAATAGGGAAAAGGACCTCTAAATTCTATCGTCTGAATAAACATTATCGTCTTTTGCTAGAATGCAATTAATGTTGTTTAATCACACTCCATTAATAGGCCAAAAGACTATGTGATACTAGGTGTCAAACATTATGGTAAAACTTCTAACTAACTCTAGTAGTGTCTATACTACTCTCAAGTCTTCTTAATACATCAAGGGGTAATGGTATACCAATCTAAAGATGAGGAATTCTAGGGTTCACTAGATATTCTAAACTTAGTGGTATGTCTATATTCTCGTTGTATTCTTAATAGGTGTGCTACTCTAATTATCATCTAACAACAGGAACTTCTATATTATAGGAGAAGGCTATACTTAAAGAACTATTAGGGAAGTACATGAATCGAGCAGGATGCGACTATTCAAATAGAACAGATTGGAAGGAAGGATGAGTCATAGTCAAATATGGATGAGATCCTATACTCTATTCCTAGGTGCAGGCTTGCTTGGTACAGTAACGTAACCGAGACAATATACTCTCGACCTGCATGGGCCACCACAAAAATATGTCACGCCCCAGTCTCAAAAATACGTAGGACTAGGACACGTAAGCATGCCAGCCGCATGGATATGGCAACTCCAATATATGGAAATCAAATCCACACGTACGCTGTAATATGAAATCAAATCCACAAGTGGTATAACTGTAATACAAGTCATAGGGTAAAATCTAAATCTCATCCACCAAAATCATATAGAAATAAATAAACAGTATCGATGAAACTAGATCTCAATAAGAAGTATCTAGGATGATAGTTGGATGGAAACAAATCCACTACCAACTCGAATAGGAAAGGTAAATACAATATAAGTACAACACAATCAAACCCAATATAAGTATACCAGCTATCGATCACGGCTCGAAGAGAAGACATCTACTAAGCATATACAACCATCCAAATCTGCGCTCCTGCAAATACTCAAGAACAGATACACCTGGCAGCGGACCAGGTCCTCAGAGGGACGTAACAAGATACAGAAAATACGAGCCAACTTGAATACAGTAAACATACATATAATTTGGAAATAAATAAGTACGCTGTACAAGATAATCTATATGAATGCAAATAAGGACAACTTTTCGACGTATGGGCAAGGGTAGTCTACTCGATCTAAGCCTCACAACTCATACACCCGTCTAGAACATCAGAAATCGACATACCTCTGAGGTAGCGACCAGCACGACTCTACAGAAATTGACATACCTTTAGGGTAGCGACTAGCGTGACACATGCCCGTAGTGCGAACTATATACTATGGTTTACCGGAGTGGTTAAAAGCCCATATGCCTAATGATTGTCCTCCCATGATACTAGGTGCCATGTGTGTGTCAACATATCTAATACATAGTAATGACTGGAGAAAAACTACACATGCAAGAACTATACAGAAATGAAATAAATAAAACGAAATATAAATAGCATGCAAAGTACTGTAAACAATTTGGCAAGGTATCTTGCCTGGGATCCTGCTGCTGGTATGAATCAGAGTCCAAGTCACAGTCCAAATAGCCTATGTATTACAAATTTATCACGTCAAAAGATAATTTATTTTAATTCATTTAATTCTGGAATAATTACTCTAAAATCCTATTTTAATCTTATTATTCTCATTTTTATGTTAATTCCTAAATTTTGTCCAAAGAAACTGAATTTTATCAACTCGAGACTCATGGCACGCAAATCGAGGCAATTTGTTGACCGAAAAGTCAACCGACACAAACTCAATTTTCATGCATGATTTCCTATAGATTTCAGTGTCAAAAACATGTTGAAATTTATGGCTCGTCCGAATTCAAATTCGTTTGGAAATTATGGTACATACAAATTTTGTATTGTGCATCGATGGTTAAATTCTAACCTAGAAGTTCTACAGAATTAATATTATGTAAATACTTCGAATTAATTCTGGGAAAAATATATGTCGATGATCTCGACATTATCTTTCTGAAACTTTAAACGGTTCATGATTCTGATTCCGGGTTCTCCCGAAATTGCAAAAACATCAAAATACGTCTATTTTTGGACATGCTGTGCTCTACAAATTTTCCAGAATTTAATACTAATAATTTAGAAAAACAATTTATATAATCAGAAAGCTAACCTCATTATCGTTCTAACAAAAAAAACTAGGCCTCGTTTGGAGTCCGGAGCTATGCGCAATGGCTTCTGGAAGATGAAGGAACCCTAAATGACAATTCTCCAAAAATCGGCTGAAGAAAAACCCTAGAAATTAATATCTAAACTATTATTTATATATATATAGGAGAGAGAAAGTGCAGCCGCGGCTCACAGCGCGCCACATGGCAGCCATCCGTGCAGCCCCGCCCAGATCGAACGGTCGCAGTTCGATGCGGCTCGGCTCAGCTGAGTCCGAGTCGAACTCGGTCTCGGCTCGGCTCGACGTCGGCTCGGCTCGGCTCGCACCCACTCAGCGGTCACTGACAGGCGGGCCCGACACTGTTCACTGCTAGAGGCTGACAGGTGGGCCCCCTGTTTGCTGACTGGGCATAATTAATTACTTTTTGGGTTTTCTTTTTCAGAAATTAGTTTTTAATTCAGTTTTTCATAATTAACTCGAAATAAATGCTAAATATAATCGAAAAATTCCCAAGAAATTCTAGAAAATATATTTTATTATTTAGAACCTAAAATAAAATTTTGGGATATTTTTAATTAAGTTTGAATATAAAATAAATTCTTTAAAGTCCTCAAAAATTAGTGTTACTAGTTATTAATTAACTAAAAATTATGGAAAAATCCCAATAATCTAAAATAGCCTAAAATTAATTCTAAATAAATATTTATATAAGTAAATATACTAAAAAAATTATTTTCTAATTAACTAAGATAATACTCTAAATAAATTCAACATCTATAATAAATATAATAATATAAAATATACACAAATACCTATTTTGGGTGAGGGAGTTTACAGCACCCATACATCCAAGGTAGTAGTATCAGTAAGGCATCGAGCACCAGCAGCCTTGTGCCACACCTCGAGTACAATAAGGATTAGGCCGTTGGACAGCAAGGGGAGGCTCAACGTGCTCGAGCATACTGCACAATAGTAGTTCTACTGTATTCATCAATGTACAGTGAACGGTATCAACAACTGTGTATCCGTGTCTTCACATATCAGGTATCAGTGTACCTATATCAGTTACCTCGGTACAGTAGGGAATAGCATAGTGTATTAGTCAGTTTCAGGTATCCACATCAGTACAATTAGTATCAGTTTTGGTTCAGTAATGTTTTGGGTAGCAATGAGTTAAGTGTTGTTTAATTGGGTTAGTTAGTTATCAAGGTAATTAGGTTATAATTAGTAGCTTAGTTGACTAGTTATTGGTTCGAATGCTTAGTATATCACTAGCTATAAATATACCTAGGTATATCAGTTATTGATTAAGTTAGATGAGTATCAATTTCAGTATCAGCAAGTTGGGTCATTAGTTTAGGGATAATTAGCTAGCAGTATTGTTAGTTGGGTTTTTGATAAACTTTGAGTTGAGTATTTGGTTAAGTCTAGTTGTTTTCTATATTAGCTAATTGGTAATAGGTAGTTTAATAGTTAGTATATTAGTGAGGTTATATATATAAGGATTATATCTATTTGATAAGTGTTTCGGTTACCTTGGGATACCAAGGTATTAGGCCGATACCCAAGGTATTGAGTTTGGGTATCGAGATATATTCGATACGCATTGGTGCAAGGCCAAGGTATCGTATTTCATTGTTTTAATATAGTATTAAGTATAATGACTTGTATATATATATATATATATATCTAAAAATACTACTTTCATAAATATGAACTTGCGTATCTTAGGATATGGCTTTTTGAGTGCCTTGTTGTTTCTTAGTTTAGCTAGTATAGCATAGTTTTATAGTGTATCGACTTAGTGACTTAATATTAGACTCTTGCAACCTAGATTTCACTGGTTTGACTTAGAAATTGCGTATCGACCTAGAATTGCATCAACTTTACTTATTTTTATTCTTGAACCTTGTATTGATGCAACATACCGTATATAGGTTGTGTGACACTAGCTTGGACATCGAGAGACACACCTATCTCAGGACCTCGGGCGAGTACATTTCTTTGATAGTTTTTAATTCATAATATTGTATATATGCATGTTCTAGAATTGTATATATTGATCCTGACACAGTGATTTCACGGACTAGTACTATATGGATCCCGTCAGGAGATGTTATCCCCTACCGTGTTCAGCGGGTACTCGTGTACATTGTATCTCATCGTGTATATTGGGTATTGATGATACTTAGTGTTCACATACTGCTCATGTTCAGTGTGCTTATTCGTGTACACCCACCGCTCGTGTTCGGTGGTTATGATATTCGTGTACACCCACAGCTCATGTTCAGTGGTTATATTTTGTTTTCGTAGTGTGTCATAATTGGATCCATCGGTATTAGTTGGGGGTGGGAGAGTAGGAGTTTATTATGTGATCAAAGCCATTGTTACATCGTGTACATTCTGGTTACATACCTCACTTGTAATCATCTTGCCTGATCATCTTCACCCAACCCGATCACATAATAACTTGTATTCTGAGGCACGTTAGTTCGTTTAGATTGTAGTTATTTCATCATATTGTGATAATCATATTGTTGATCTATATTCTTGTACAATACATGTATATCTTATTCATTTATTCATATGTTTTATGATCTTGTATTTTATTTCTATATCTGTTTATATACTCGATATGCTATTGAAACTGCTTTCAGAGGTATGTATTTTGCCCCAATCCTGACTGGATATATTTTTCTAGATGATTGGCTTATAGAGCAGTATCCCACATTCTACGGGCCGCAGGACGGTGTACCTATAGAGGATACTCCTATTGACTAGGAGGACTTAGTTGCAGAGCATGAGGAGTTCTAGATTATATTTGTATTGGATTGTCTTAGACTATTCTTTTGTGGAGATTCACAGTTTGTATTATTATTTCAGATTGTGGATTATATTCTTATTCTTTCCTTCGCTATTCTATTCATGCTTTATCTTCCTTAGTTTGTTTTGTAATTGAGATTAGTTAAACTTGTGCGATTCCATATTGCTCCTCCGTTTGGAGTTGAGATGATCGACAGGTACCATATTATATTATTGAGATGTAAGATAGTTAAAAATGACCCAGATAGCGTTCTACCATCAATTTTGCGGTGTAGGCTGGGCGTAACCATGTACTCGTGCTCAAATATCTGGGTGCGGGTCGTAACACATTTTTAGTGGTGGCCCCTGCAGATCTAGATAGATATCGTAGTTTTGCTCGTCTAGAGTACTGCTACGAGCCTGCTTTAAGAAATAGGATTTTGGCTGAGAGTTTACTTAATCCCAACTAGGAAAATTCTAATATCTATTTAGCAAATCCTTGTCTATTGAATATTACTTTACTTTGAATAAAGTTCTGTCCTTCTTTGATGATATCGTATCATATTCAATATTGATTCTGTATTTCAATCTATCTTCAGGATGCTGTCGAAGATGTATTTCCAGCGATCAGGTGTCGCAACAGCGCGATCAGACACTTCATCACCCATGAGGGCAGTACCCTCAGACGATGGTCCAGCACCTAGATTCAAGAGGTCAGCTTCACCGGTCCAGGTAGGCGTAACGGAAGCAACTTTTGGAGGTGCTCCACCTCCAGTATCGAGTAGAGGACAGATAATTTCCAAGGATCTTCCACCTCCACCACCAATACCTGATCAGACACAGATGATCGTGCTCTTTCCACAGATGATGGAGGTACAGCAGCGATAGTCAGAGGTCCTATGATAGAGCGTGAAGAATGCTCACCAGATCGTACTTATAGCAGTGGAGAGAGCTCCTACAACCCAGCCACAGACGACACCAGCTCAGTTTATTCTGTATCAGCCGAGGCCGAGTACCATCATCGACTTCAAGAGGATGGGCCCGAAGGACATCAGGGGCCCAGAGGGGATTATTTATGCGGATGAGTAGATCTAGGACATCGAGCGGAACCTGCAGCTGGCGTAGATTCCAGAGATGCTACAGATAGAGGCAACAGGGTGTATGATGTTCGATATTGCTTTGACATGGTTGCGGACAGACCCGAGGATTACAGTACCATGACTCTCTTGGAAAGCCTTCAAAGGACTTTTCAAGGAGAAGTTCTTCCCAGACGTGGCTCTTACATCTTTGGAGAGTCAGTTCCAGTACCTCGTACAGGGAGGTATATCAGTGGACGAGTATGCGGCGGAGTATTGCCGTATAGGTCGCTTCGTGGAGGGTCAGAACCCTAGAGGCAAAGTAAGAAAGTTCAAGAAAGGCCTGAACCAGGAGGTCAAACCCCAGGCCAACGGAGATCCTACCGCCACCTTGAAGGAGATTCTCAGACAGGCTCAGAGAGCGGAAGATGACTTCGAGCTTGGCTCTAAGAGGCCAGGGACACAGTAGGATCCAACAACAACATGGGTCCAGTGAAGCAGCCTCACTTCCAGCGGCAGCACCAGCGGCCGTACTAGCATTAGAGGAAGCAGTATCACGGGCCAGCTAGAGCGTCGGCTCAGCAGATGCATCAGATCCAGAGGAAATTAGTTTCTTGTTCTTTCTGTAAGAAGCAAGGACACGGATGGGATGCATGCCGGATGAGGCTAGGCCAATACTTATTCTGGGTATCGAGAGATCATCTGTTGCGGGATTGTCTTAAAGTCCCAGCTCATCCAGTTCAGGGTGGAGGACAGACAAAGAGGGCACCCGCTAGACCGCCAGCGGGCCAGCAGAGAGGACCTCTTCTACCGCAGCAGCAGTAGTTTGCCCAACATTAGCAGCAAAGAGGAGCACAGCGACAGGGACGAGCTTTTGCCTTGACAATTGAGGAGGAGGAGCCGGTTGGCGATGTCATCTTAGGTTCAGTTTATCTCGACTTATTTCCAGCTTATATTTTTTTCGATTATGGTTCTTCTCATAGCTTTGTATCTGTATCTTTTGGCGTCATCTTGAGTCTGAACCATTGGTGAGGACTTTCAAGATCACAATAGGGGTGGCATTATCCTAGTCAGTAATGTTTGCAAGAACCTGAGAGTGTATTTGGGAGGCCGTGAGCTGAGCGTATGTTTACTCGTAATGCCACTTCCGAGTTACAATATAGTACTCGGGGTAGATTAGTTGAGTAGACATCATGCTAGTATCGATTATCGGGGAGGCAAAGTTTTATGTCAGACGCCAGGAGAGCCAAAGTTGAGTTAGTCCGAGGAGCAGAGCAGAGCGAAGGTAATTTTTATGGAGCTTTGGTAGAAGAGCAGGAGCTGCCGCATCCGTTGATTGTAGAGTTCTTGGATGTCTTTCCAAAGGAGTTATCGGGGTTGCCACCGGACAGATATATGGAATTCTCTATAGATTTAGTGCCAGGTACAGAGCCGGTCTCTCAGCACGTCTGTAGAGTCAACAACAGCGAACTGGCAGAGTTGAAGAAGCAGGTAGATAAGTTACAAGACAAGGGCTTTATCCATTCCAGTTCATCACCATAGGGTGTTACAGTACTTCTTGTACAGAAGAATGATGGGTCGGTACATATGTGTATCGACTACAGGGCACTTAATAACCTCACTATCAAGAACAAATATCCGTTATCGCGGATTGATGATTTGTTTGACCAGTTGAGCGGAGCGAAGGTTTTCTCAAAGATAGACTTGAGGTCAGGGTACCACCAGATGAAAGTGAAGAGGGAAGACATCCCAAAGATAGCTTTCAGAACTCGTTATGGGCAATTCGAGTTCTTGGAGATGCCGTTGGGTTGACCAATGCCCCGACAGTGTTCATAAACATTATAAACAAGGTGTTTCATCAGTAACTGGACCAGTTTGTTGTAGTCTTCATAGATGATATTCTGATATATTCGAAGACCCCAGAGGAGCATGAGCAGAACTTGAGAATTGTTCTGGAGACCCTTAGAAAGGAGAAGTTGTATGGCAATTTATCAAAGTGTGAGTTCTTCCTTGATAAGGTTGAATTCCTTGGACATGTCATTACAGGAGATAGAATCTTGGTAGACTCGAAGAAGATCTCAGTAGTTGAATCGTGGTCTACCCCGAGTTCAGTAGCAGAGATCAGGAGTTTCCTTGGATTGGCAGGCTACTACCGGAGCTTTGTTTAAGACTTTTTCAGACTTGTAGAGCTGATGACTTGGCTGACCAGAAAGGACGTCGAATTCTTCTGGACTGAGGATTGTCAGTCAGCATTTGAGGAGATGAAGAGGAGATTGACTACAGCTCCCATCTTGACACTACCATCAGGAGCAAGAGGATTTTGTATTTACAGTGATGCATCAGAGAAGGGTTTGGGTTGTGTGTTACAGCAATATGGAAAGGTAATTGCCTATGCTTCCAAGCAATTATGCCGGCATGAGAAGAACTACTCTACCCATGATTTGGAGTTGGCAGCAGTTATATTTGCTCTCAAATTATGGAAATACTATTTATATGGAGAGAGAGTGGAGATCTTCACAGACCATAAGAGCTTAAAGTATGTGTTTACACAGAAAGAGCTCAATATGAGGCAGCAACGATGGTTGGAGCTGATGAAAGACTTCGACATGTCCTAGCAGTACCATCTAGGGAAGGCCAACATAGTCGCGGATGCTTTGAGCAAGTATCCCATGGCTATGTGCTTGACTAGAGACAGATATTTATTGGTAGATCTTGACAGTTTGGGCATTGTGGTACTGGTTCCTGGAGTCGCAGCACAGATATGAGGACTTCAGGTGCAGTCGGAGATGATGGACCGGGTCAGAGTCGGACAGTATGAGGATGAGTCTCTAAGGAGCATCAGAGCATAGGTTCAGATCGGGTTGGCAGAGGAATTTATCGTCGCAGATGATAGATTATTACGACACGGTACCAGATTATGCGTACCGAGAGGAGCATTACGCGAGGAGATTCTACAGGAGACGCATCGTTCTCAATACTCTATGCATCCAGGTGCCAACAAGATATTTAAAGACATGAGAGAGCATGTATGGTGGTATGGCATGAAGTGGGAGGTAGCTAGCTTCGTGTTCAGATGCTTAATTTGCCAATAGGTCAAGGCAGAGAGACAGAGGCCAGGAGGATTGCTTCAGCCTTTATCCATTCCAGAGTGGAAATGGGAACATGTGACCATAGATTTTGTATCGGGACTTCTATATTCTCCAATAGGGAAATATACGATTTGGGTCATCGTGGACAGATTGACCAAATCAGCCAACTTTCTGCCATTTAAAGTAGGTACATCTACGGAGAGACTTGCGAAGATGTATGTGCACCAGATTGTCAGATTGTACTCTATTTCAGTGAGCATAGTCTCAGATCGGGATAGTTGCTTCACGTCCCATTTTTGGAGGAGTTTGCAGGCTAGCTTGGGCACTCAGCTCAAGTTTAGTACCGTTATTCACCCTCAGACGGACGGACAGTCGGAGAGGACTATTCAGACTCTCGAGGACATGCTACGCACCTATGTTTTAGATCTTGGAGGTTCTTGGGAGGATCACCTTCACTTGGTAGAGTTTTCATACAACAACAGCTACCAAGGAAGCATTAAGATATCACCATTCAAGGCATTGTATGGACGGAGGTGCCGCACTCCGTTGTCCTGGGATGATGTTGGTGACAGAGCTTGATTGGGACCAGAGATGGTAGTGGATACAGCCGAGAAGGTGAAGCTTATCAGGGACAGATTTCGAGTGGCGCAAGATAGGAAGCGGCATTGGGCCGATAGCCAACGGAGACCTTTCGAGTTTAAGGCATAGCTTTAGCTTATTTTGCTTGTGTTTGATTATTGTTTGTTAGAGTGGTAAGGTTGTGTTTCGTGCTAGGTTGACGGTCTAGTTTTCTTGAGGATTTCTCCGACATGTGGTACGATTCATTTTGGTGGAGGCGGCAAGGTTAGTCCACGATTCATCAGACCATTCAGTATTCTTGAGAGGGTCGGTGCAGTCGCTTAAAGACTAGACTTACCACCTGCACTGGAGGGAGTGTACAACATGTTTCACGTGTCGTAGTTGAGACGGTACGTGGCAGATCCCAGTTATGTATTGGATCACTCGGAGATAGAGGTGGGCCCTACTCTTAGCTATCCCGACTAGCCAGTAGAGATTCTGGATAAAAGAGAGAAGGTACTAAAGAACCAGATGATTCCTTTGGTGCACGTTGCGTGGAGTCATCACTCGTCAGGAGAGAGTACTTGGGAGCGAGAGACCGAGATGCGCGAGCGATATCTATATATTTTTGAGCCATGAGGTAATTCTTTCTTGCATTGTATTATTTATTTTTGGTAGATATTTTCTTCCTTAATTTAGAGGACAAAAGTTTTCTAAGGTGGGTAGGATTGTCACTCTCATTTTTTTCACTCAAGGGTAGTTTGATAATTGATATGGGTAGTTACAATTTTAGGATTAATTGTATTTAATATTTGTACATGCATGACTATTTAATTATTGTATTATTATTGATTGCTAGTGCTACATTGTTTTAGATTTGTGTAGTGGACCTAACCCATTTATTAGAATGCATGAACTAACATTTTGGATGAGTTTAGTTGAGCCCATAAATTAGGCCCATGGAATTAGGAGGTTGGATTAATTAAAGAAACCATTAGACTAGAACCTTTCCTCCTTAATTAATTTCTTTATGAGTGGCCCCAAGGGGTATTTGGGACACTTTATATTGCTTGAAGAGGGGGTTACATGGCCGGCCCATAAAGGAGGAGAGAGAGTGCTTTCTCATTTTATTTCATTCCTAAATTCTTAGATCTATAATTTCTCTCTTCCAATTCCCTCCATTTCCTCATCAATTCCCCACTAATTCTTCACCAATATCTTTTCTAATTCTTCCTTGAGGATTCTACATCAAGGATCTACAAGAAAAAAGCAAGAAGCAAGGAGAAGGAGGCCAAAATCGACAAGAAGAGGAGCTACTTGGCATTTGGAAACTTCATTAGGAATCCATCTCCCAATAGATATATTTCAGTTTTTTTCCTTCTAATAGACTCTAGATCTGAGATTTAACTATGAAAAACCAACTTACATGCATAGGCTACCCATAGAAATTAGTTTTAGGTTCATCGAAGACCTACGGTGGAAGTTATGTCCATTTTGGTATCAATTTTGGGGGAATTCCGAGATTGGCACATGTAGTGGTTCTCATTGGGTCTAATAGATCTAAATGACATGTGATTTCATGTTTATAACTAGTATCGTATACACAATTGGATACATGTAGGCCGTATCTCATCAATTTGACGAAACAGGTTAATTTTGGAGGGTTTTCTCCGATACGGGGCCTTGTGCATATCACATTTTGACACGGATAAATAAATACTTTAATTACTATATGTATTGTTCATAATTAGTGTATTAGACTTGCTCGTGTTCTCCGGGATACGTTTGGTTATGTGTTGGAGCCATATCGCAAGCGTATCATAGAGAAAGTGTAACCTCTGTATCCTGAAATTCGAGCTTAAATGTTGTTATTAGGTTAATTTTGGGCTATTGGGATTTTCCATAATTTTTAGTTTATTAAAAACTAGTAACCCTAATTTCCTAGGACTTTTAAGAATTTATTTTAGGGCCAAACTTAATTAAAAATATACCAAACTTTTATTTTATATTCTAAATAGTCAAATATATTTTCTAGAATTTTTTGAGAATTTTTTGATTATTTTTAGCATTTATTTTGAGTTAGTTAGGGAAAACTGAATTAAAAACTATTTTCTGAAAATAAAAAACCAAAAAGTAATTATTTTTGCCCAGTCAGCCAACAGGTGCCTACCCGTCAGCCTCCCACAGCCAACTGGGCCGGGCCCGCCTGTCAGCGACCGCTGGGTGGGTGCGGGTGCAGCCGAGCCGACAACGAGCCGAGCCGAGTCCTAGTCCGAGTCGGACTGAGCTGAGCCGAGTCGCATCGAACCCTGACCATTTGATCTGAGCGGGCAGCGTTGGATGGCTGCCACGTGGCACTCCGAGCCGCGGCTGCTCTCTCTCTCCTCTATATATATAATAGATTAGGTTATTAATTTCTAGGGTTTTCTTTGAGCCGAATTTTGGAGAATTGCCATCTAGGGTTCCTTCATCTTCCAGAAGCCATTGCGCATAGTTCCGAACACCAAACGAGACCTAATTTCTTGCGTTAGAACGATATTGAGGTTATCTTTCTGATTATATAAAAGTTTTATGAAATTATGAATATTAAATTCTGGAAAATTCGTAGAGCACAGCATGTCCGAAAATAGACGCGTCTCAATATTTTTGCGATTCTGGGAGAATCAGGAATCAAAATCATGAACCGTTTAAAGATTCCGAAATCTAATGTCGAGATAATTGACATATGTTTTTGCCAAAATTTAATTCATAATATTTATATAATGTTAATTCTGTAGAACTTCTACGTTAGAATTTAACCATCGGTGCACAATACAAAATTTGTATGTGCCATAATTCCCAACCAAATTTGAATTCGGACGAGCCATAAATTCTAGCATATTTTTGACGCTGAAAGATACAGGAAATCATGCATGAAATTTGAGTTTGTGTCGGTTGACTTTTCGGTCAACAGATCGCCTCGATTTGCGTGCCATGAGTCTCGAGTTGATAAATTTTAGTTTCTTTGATCGAAATTTAGAAATTAACCTAAACATTAGAATAATAAGATTAAAATAGGATTTTAAAGTAATTATTCCAAAATTAAATAAATTAAAATAACTTATCTTTTGACCTGGTAAATTTGTAATACATAGGTTATTTGGACTGTGACTTGGATTCCGATTCGTACCAGCTAAGGACCACAGGCGAGTACATTCTCTGATAGTTTCCATTATTTGATATTTTCTATGATGCATATTTATAGTATGGTTTTACCTGATTTCTGACACGATGGATACACACATTGGTATTGTATGGATTCATTTTCGTGAGACACGTATTTTCAGGCCTATTGATTTTTCTGGACTAATGAGTTACTGGACTAATGTATTTTCTGGCCTGTTGACATCTTCTGGACTATTGAGATTATTCGTGTTTAGACTTGGATCCATAAGTACTAGTCGGGCAGGGAAATACCTAGGAGACATGTGAACTACCCTTTCCATCCCATGGTCTTTCTGGAATAATAGCAGCCACACACGATACGTGTGGTTTGCCAGATATTATCTCCTAGCCGTTCACATGTCAACTTGGTATTTCAAAACACTAGTTAGATGTAGTCATTCTGGATTAACCTATACTTGTAATTATACACTTGCATGACAGATTTTTCTAGTTCACATATATGTCTGTCTTTACATGCTTCTCTGTTCTTCTTTCTTGTTTTTCTTTATTTCTTTATTTAACTGTTCCTCTATGATGTACCCTATTCCATTATTATATGCTTATCAAGTATTTCATAACTATTAACTATTCATAGTACTTGTCAATTAACTAGAACTGCTATTGGATTGTACTCGTTCCATCCTGACTAGGTAAACATTTTAGGTGACTTGTTATCTTGCTCATTGGATTTGGTTGGAGATCGAGATGCTTGTGGAGGCCAATATTAGAATTTATATAGTATGGCAACTTCTTTGGATTTGATGTTTAGCAGGTTTGTTCCCGAGTTATGATTTAATTATAAATTAAGAATCTTGTAAAACTATGTAAATATTGTGAATGAGCAATAGATTTAAATTTGTGATTAAATATTATCTACTTGGATTGATGGACCATTGTTATCATAGACAGCGTACTACCGCCGATGCTGCAGCGTTGGCTGGGCTTGGCCACGTACTCGTATCTGTCACGCCCCAGTCCCCAAATACGTAGGACTAGGAATACGTAACACGTCCAGCCGTATGTATACGAACTCCAATATATGGAAACCATATACACACGTACGATGTATATGAATATTCAATCCACCAGTGGTAATATATTGTCACAACAAGTCACACACAATCTATATCTCACCCACAGCACAAATAATAAGTAGAAATAAAGAGCTGAATAATATCTGAATATCAAAGTTGAGTATCAAGTCTGATAGTCGGATGGAAACAAATCTACTACAAAACGACTATACAACAAGGATCTCTAAACAGCGGTAATAAATCATAAATACTTCGAAGGTAAGACCTCCTCAGTCTGGTAAGTAGTGTCTGGTCCAGGACCGTACTCCTGCGGATACTCCTGCTCGTCCATATTTGGAAAGGGACCAGGTCCTCGGAGGGACATAACAAGATATATAGAAGCATGCCAATAAAGTACTAAAATAAATATCCAATGGGTCACCTAACCGTCTAAGTGAATGTAGTTTGAGAATAACTTTCCACCAAGTGGGCTATCTGGCCATATAGTGGGATTGGCATGATTCTCTCGGAGAATCAGGGGCCTACAAAGCATGTCGTCTTTTGAACTGCAGAGGCCGCCAAGTAGTATAGGGGTCATCACGATCGCGTATCTCCGGTGGAGCGTACGGGTTACATAAAAGAAAAGTGCAAAGGAGCCCAAATGTCTTACTTGTTGTTCTTCCCATCCCATGCTCTAAGCATGCCATATCCATGACATGATAAACCTCTAAATAACTGCCAGGTCTACTAGCATACAAAGTTTCTATCAGCAGTCATCCCTAACGTACGGCCCATGCGTACAAGAGGCCAAACCTGTCACGCAGTCCGGGATCTATATGAGACTCACAACTCGTGTAACAACTGTGTCACGGCCAATGAACCTAATGATGCTCCATAATAATGGGGTGGTCTCATAAAGTAGGTCTAAAAATATACATAAGTAAAAACAGAGTACGACGACATCGTCGTTGCACGCAAGTTCCCTTGGACGTACAATTTATATAATAATAAATAAACTAAATAAGCAGAAATAAATTATGCATGCATCATGTGGAATGTAAATAATAGTACGATGGCAAAGTATACTTGCCGGGCAAAAAATCTGTATAGTGCAAGCGTCCAAAACGGTATTAAGTTTGATGAAAGAAGTGGGGTTAGGGTTTGAGAGAGTTTGTAATATATATAGAGATGGAGAGCAGTAGAGGATGAGTCATATGCGGGGAAAGGAAATAAATACACGCGGGGGGGTGAGCTGCTGCTGTTTCCTTCTTTCTTTGGTTTTGGTTTTCGGTTTAGGAGAGTTTAGTAATAAAATAGAGATAAAGAGGTGGTGGAGGTTGTTTTACGCGCGGAGAAGGGAAAGAAAAGTTGGTTTTTTGCTACTGCTGCTGGTGATATTTTCTTCTCCTAACAGATCCGGGTAGGTGTTAAACGGGTAATGGTTTTAGGATAGAGGGTTTGGGTTTCGGTTGAGATGCAATAGGAAAATTCTTTTCCATATATATATACATATATATACATAGAAAATTCTAAAAAATACATTGGTGCATACCATTAAGCTAGCAACTGTCCAAAGTGTCTCCTACATGGAATAAATTAGGAAAATTTATAATGGCTCCATAAATTCTCTGATTGCACAAATACCTCAAATAAAAATTAAATAAAATCTATTCCTTCTATTTAGCTCATAATTACTAAATAAATTAAATAATTAATAAAAATTTATTACGGTTTTCAGAATTAGGGGTCTTACATTCTACCCAACTTATAAAAATTTTGTCCTCGAAATTAAACTAAGCCATGGTAGAAAGTCAAGAATTGTAGGAGATATAATTTAACAAAGTAAATTTATACCTTGGTCTACGAATAGGTTCGGAAAACGTTTGCGCATGTCGTCCTCGAACTCTCAAGTAGATTCTCCTAGCGCGCCATGCTTCCATGCTACGCGGACCAAGGGAATCGACTGGTTCCTCAATACTTTCTCTCGAAGATCAAGGATTCCCACGGGTTGCTCTTGGTATGACAAGCTTGGCCCAATGGTGATCTCCGAATGGTTGAGAACATGACTGTTGTCTGCCATATATCGCCTGAGTTGCGACACATGGAATACGTCATGTACTCCCTCAAGTGAAGGTGGTAGTGCAAGTCGATAGGCCACTTCTCCCACTCTCTCTAGCACGTCAAATGGTCCAATATACCTTGGACTCAACTTGTCACGCCCTTCAAATCGAATGGTGCCTCTGGTAGGTGATATTCTCAAGAAGACATGATCGCCCTCTTTAAACTCCAAAGGACGACGATGAAGGTCTGCCTACTGTTTCTGCCTGTCTTGCACTGCTCGCAAGTGTCCTTGTATCTTCTTAACTGTCTTAACGGTGTTGATCACTAACTCTGGTCCCAGAATCTAACGTTCTTCTACGTCACTCCAATACACAGGAGACCTATACTTCCTTCCATATAATGCTTCAAACGGAGCCATCTAAATGCTCACCTGATAGCTATTATTATAAGAACACTCCACAAGGTGTAGGTGGTCCTCCCATGATCCTCCAAAGTCTAACATACAAGCCCTCAACATATCCTCCAATGTCTGAATAGTACGCTCTAACTGCCCATCTGTCTGTGGGTGATAAGATGTACTAAAATTTAGACGAGTTCCAAGACTCTCTTGCATGCTCCTCCAAAAGTGTGATATAAAGCACGATTCCCTGTCTAATACAATGCTGACTGTACACCGTGCAATCTCACGATCTGCCTCATATATAAGTCAGCCAAAGCTTCTGTAGATTGACCAACTCTAAAAGGCAAGAAATGGGCTGACTTGGTGAGTCGGTCCACTATTACCCATACTGCATCTCTTCCACTGGGACTCTTGGGAAAATCCGTGACGAAGTCCATAGTGATGTGCTCCCACTTCCACTCTGGAATCGAAAGTGGTTGCAATAATCCTGCTGTTCTTTGGTGCTCCACTTTTACTTGCTGACACACCAAACATTTAGCTACAAAGCAAGATATCTCTCTTTTCATTCCATGCTACCAAAAGTGCTATCGTAAATCACGATATATCTTGGTGCCTCCAGGATGAATAGAATATATCGAACTATGAACTTCTGTCATCAGCTCCTGTCGAATCTCTCCATTTGGAACATAAAGACGATCACCACATCGCAATATCCCATCATCATGGATGCGCAGTCCTGTCTGCTCTCCGGCCTCTGTCATTTTCTTTAATCTTCTGAATATAGCGTCTGTAGGCATTGCTGCCTTAATCCTCTCTATTAGTGATGATTATACTTGTAAATTGGCTAGCGTCTCGTCTGTTCCGAGTAATATTACTTCAATGCCAAGACATTGCAAGTCCTCCAATAATTCTCTCTATGTCATCAAGAAATAAGCTGCTGGCTTCCGGCTTAGCGCGTCTGCTACAATGTTAGCCTTGCCTGGATGATAATGAAGCTCTATCTCAAAATCTTTCATCAACTCAAGCCATCGACGTTGCCTCATATTTAACTCATTCTGCATGAAGACATACTTGAGGCTTTTGTGGTATGTATAGATTTCCACTCCTTCCCCATATAAGTAATGTCTCCATAGCTTCAGAGCAAATACAATGGCTGCAAGTTAAGTCATGAGTTGGATAATTCTTCTCATGTACTCATAACTGTCTAGATGCATAGGCAATCACTTTGCCATGTTGCATCAATACGCATCCCAAGCCTTTCCCTGATGCGTCCTGTAGATCACATAGCCTCCTGATCCTGATGGAATAGTCAATACTGGTGCTGTAGTCAGTCGCTTTTTCAACTCCTCGAAAGTGGCTTGACACTCGTTGGTCCATATGAACTCTTGATCTTTGCAAGTTAACCGAGTCATAGGTGTTGCTATCCTTGAGAAATTCTCCACGAACCATCGGTAATATCCCGCAAGTCCAAGAAAACTTCTCACCTCCACTGCTGATTTAGGAGCAGGCCATGTCTCGATTGCCGAGATCTTTTCTGGATCAATAGAAATACCATCCCCTGTAACAACATATCCAAGAAATGAGACTTTGTCCAAGAAGAACTCACATTTACTGAGCTTTGCATATAGCTGCTCTCTCCTCAAGGTCTCTAGAATAATCCGCAGGTGCTTCTCGTGCTCCTCGTGGCTATTTGAATAGACAAGTATATCATCTATGAAGACGACAACGAACTGGTACTAATATTGATGGAAGACTCGATGCATTAAGTCTATAAAGATAGCTGGAGCATTGGTCAATCCAAATGGCATGACCAAAAACTCATAGTGCCCATATCTTATCCGGAATGCGGTCTTCGGGATGTCCTCCCTCCGTACCTTCACCTGGTGATATCCCAATCTCAAATCAATTTTTGAGAATATCTTGGCTCCATTAAGCTGATCAAATAGGTCATCAATGCGTGGCAGTAAATATTTATTCTTCACAGTCACTGTATTTAAGGCTCTATAGTCAATGCACATACATACTGACCCATCCTTCTTTGGTACAAACAACACTGGTGCTCCCCAGGGTGATGCACTTGGTCGGATGAAACCTTTATCTTCTAGTTCTTTCAATTGTGTCTTCAGTTCATCCATCTCCTTCTTTGCTAGTCCATAAACATGTGATGCGATGGGTGCTGCCCCCGGTGCTAATTTAATTGATAACTCTACGTCTCTGTCTGGGGGTAGTCTTGGCAATTCTTCTGGAAAGACGTCTTAAAATTCTGAAATAATGGGATGATAGATAACATCATCCATTGCGAGTTACATACCATCAAGGATTTCTGTAGATCCTCGTGCAAACTCAAGTTCAGGCTGGCCTGGTATTTTGAAAATAATGCTTCCTCCAAAGCAATCGAAGAAAGCGTGGTACTTGCTCAGCCAGTCCATTCCAAGCACAATATCAAAAGTTGGCATAGGAAGGACTAAGAGAGACAAGAAATAAATGCTGAAAATAGAGATACTGTCGAATATCCAACAAGAAATAATACTAAGTCGGGTAGAGACAAATCCACAACCGATAAATGGAAAAATAGAGACAAGAAAATATGACTATTCTTATTGTAGGCTTGCTCGGTCCCTAAGTTGAAATCGAACAATTTAGTCGTTGACCTGCATGGGCCACCATAAAAACCATGTCATGCCCCAGTCCCAAAATACCGAGGGACTAGACACGTGGCAATGGCCAGCAGCACACACCGATGGACAAACCCAATTTAATGGATCCATCGGGGCATACTTAAGCTGTAATATATCAATAAATAGGTCCAATGGTACAAGTCACAGTCTATACTAATCTCATCCAGAACAGATAATCATAAATCAAATACCAGAAATAATGCAAATAAAATAAACTAACAAATCTCAATAAAAGTATCTCGGAGAACAGTCCGAGAACAAGTCTGATACATCAATGCAATAGACTGGAAATAAAATAACTAGAAACCAAAGTAAATGAGTATCTCAAGCCAATACTCAAGAGAAGTCCTCTGGTATGACTCGTCCTCAGATCCTGATTCTGCCCCAATGTAGGCACCTGCTTCTGCTAATGCTCTGGTCCCGTATACCTCGGGATAGATCTCGTCAGCTAATCCTGGGGACATAATCCGGATCCAGGTCCTCAGGGGACATAATAAGGTACAGATAATACAAGCCAAAATAAATGCAGTGCAGCAATAAATAAAACAATAGGGTAAACTATATAACCAGCTAAGTGATATGCAAATGAGAGTTTTAGTCATACTCGGGCTGAGACTACTACAGGATCAGTGTCGGAGAAACCCATATCAGTATTTTCTCGAAGGGCCAGAACTGGTGCCAAAGCTCTGTGTCAGAGACTAAGACACATCTAGATGACAATATATATAATAATCAGCCTTTGATATGGTAATACTCTCCCCACCCAATGAAATCTCACGTCTCATGTCCATGACACGCAGGATCAAAACTAATGCAACAAGTCAGGATATAATCTAAGCATGTAAACTGTGTATGTCATAAACCTGTATCCTATACAGAATCACCATGAATATCTTAGAAAGATTCTGTCTCATGAATAGTGTCAAGTGTCCTGAGTATAATGTACTTGATAGGACAAGTACGAGGATGTAAAAGGGTCACGAATGTCCATCTCTAGATGACAATACACAACACCGCGTACGGTGTTGGCACCCGACTATAATCGGATGCTAAGTAAGTCACACGGTCCTAGGATAAGCATGCACGACAATATAAAAGAATCAAGGAAAAGATGTAACAAGACTGCAAAGTTTGGCAAGGTACACTTTCCTGGGGTTCTGGCTCCAACTGTAGCTCTGGTCTCAGTGTGATTTGCAGGTACTACTCAGGTTGCTGAAATAAACATCACCATTAGATTCAGAAAATATTAAATAGCTAGAAACGCTTGTCCTTAAGTCCAATTTGGACACAGGGGCAAAAACGACATTTCCAGGTCAAAGCGGGGTCCACATTTGGGCCACTTTGCACCGAAAACCGTGTCAGGGTCAAAGGTCTCCAAATTTGTCAAACTTAGTGTCAACAAGTCAGGAACGATGATATGAACCCAACGGAACTTCCAGAATTGGATTCCGATGAGCCGATCACAAAATCGCCCGTCAAGTGGAGCCGGTGGGGCCCACGATACGCGATTTTGTCACCGTTCTCAGAATCGAACCAAACTTGGGTCACAGGACCAGCATATTACTACGAGTCCAATGACGTAAGTTTCGTTTCGATCCGACGTGTGTACACGAAGTTACGACATGTTCTAGAACAGGCGAATACGGGGCGTTGTCGGCAGATACGTGTTGATTTCGGTATGCACGCACATCCAAATCAACTTCTGTGAAATCCCACACGTCCGTATCAACGGCGCGCATGTTTTGGTAAAGACCACGTGTGACCAAGTTATCCCGTTTGGTGGGACGCACTCAGTTCCGGGATAAAACAAGCCGTTGTTTTTTCTGTTTTTGGATTGCGGTTCGCGATCGCCACAGGACGCGACGCACCGAGCGGGTTGCACGGGCATCAAGAGGGTTACACAGTCTACGCGACACAACTGACAAAATTGAAATCGGAGCAACGAGGATAGAGAAAACGATACCTGAACAGGGCTCCGTAAAACCGAGATTCTCGCGTCCGTGTGCCGTCTCGACACGAGCTGTGTCCGGCTGTACAGTTCAAAGGGGCTAGGGTTAGGGTTTCGGTGGCTGAGCTTCGCCGGAGCTGCTCGCGAAGGCAGCTGGGCTCACTGGCAGAGGTATTCGGTCGGAGACGGGGGCTCGGCTACGGATTTTCGATGAGGCGGTGGTCGGGATCGTCGAGGGGTGGTCGAGCGGGGCGGCAGAGATGGTCGGGAGAGGAAGAGGGGTGGTCGAGCGGGGCGGTAGAGATGGTCGGGAGAGGAAGAGGGGAGATGGGGATGAAGGCGGTGGTCGTGAGGCGTCGGAGATGGTTGACAGGAGGTCGACGGTGAGGGACGGCGCTGCAGGTGGAAGAAGGAGAAGAGTCGAGGCTGCCTAGGGTTCAGGCGAGGGGGTCATCGACTACGGGCGGCGGATAGGGATCTGGAGTAAGGCGGCGGTGGCTAGGCACGGAAGTCGAGGCGTATTTATCGGGGGTGAATAGTAAATCCGGTGGGGGATCCGACTAGGGTTTCGGCCGGGTTTCGGGTTCGGGTCTAACTCGAATCCGACCCGACCCGACCCGTTAGGCTGGTTTGGCTTGGTTCGGTTCAGTCAGCGGTTTGGTTCGGTTTATTTTAATAAACCCGGTTTATTTCAGGGTTTGATTAGGGTTTAATTCTACGTTGGTTTTTAGGGCTTTATAAATGCTTCTGGAGTCCAATAAATTCACAAAAAATTATCCTATGTCCAGTTTTCTATTTTACACCATAAAATATTATTTTCATAATATTTTAATATTAATTAAAAGTAATTAAAAATCATTTAAATCTCTAAATGTCTAGGTTTTAATTACAGAAAACTCCTGAAAATTCCAAAAAATTTGTGAAAAATCTAAATTAAAAATTCTTGAAAAATCAGGGGGTTTACAATATACCTTGCCAACTCTTGCACATTATTTGCATGCTTCCCTTTTTAGTTGTTATTTTCTTGTCGTATATAGTTTCTTGATGTGTTTTTTGTATTAATTTATTCCTGCTGCTCTAGTCTTATTTTCTCGTTTTACGTGCATGTACATTATTTGCTCTTTTCCATGGATCACTATTTGTTCCATAGACATATTATGATGGTATATGTTTACTCTACGCTTCCTTGAGTTGACTCGATTGGTTTCTTTACGTTCCTAGATGATCGTTATTAGGCATTGACTATACTTGAGCATTCTCGACTGTGAGTACCCATTGTGCTGCGATAGAGACTTGTTCATTTGACTACCCCATTCGTGAGCTTCCATTGGGCTGCGAAAGAGCCATACTATAGATTGGGAGTCCCCATTAGCCTACTTTCTATAGGACTGTCATGACCCGCACCCGGAAAATCGGGCATGAGTCGTGGGTACGTCCAGCCTACGCCGCTGCATCGACGGTAGAACTTTGTTTAGGTCAACTATCTAGATAACCATCTCACGCAATCAATATATAAACCTGTCAAGATCTCAACTCCAAACGGAGGAGCAATATCATAATCATAATCAAGTACTCAATCACGAATCTAAGTACGATAAGATAGCAAGAAAGACTAACAACTCCAAAATCTAACCAACACCAACTACTACAACAACCACAACATCAATAATAATAATACAACATCCAAAATAATATACAATACAAGGTCTCAATCCAAAACCGAAGACAAATCCGGTGCTAAAAGCTAATAAAAACAACAACAAGGTCTTAGTGATCCCTGCTACCAACCCGGAAATCACCCCTAAACTAGAGGGTCCCTGTTTGCACCATCGACAGGCTCAGGTCCATAAAACTTCGGACACCACTCCTCCGAATACTCTGAAAAATATGTCCAGTCAGGACTGGAGCAAGTATATCTCTAACAGCAGTTCCAATTAAATGATAAAAATTATAAAACAGTTATAGCAAGTAGCAAGAAAAATGAAGCAAGTATGAAACAAGAAATATAAAAATCACTGGTGCATAAAGGTAAAGATGCATGGATATCAGAGCAAGATAGTAATAACTGCAAGATACAGGAAATCTAAGCTAAGATCAAGTCCGTGCACATGAACGTGTAGTGAGTCCAGCATGAAATACATGTAGTGAGTCAAGTCCAGAAATATGTAAGTGAGACCAGCAAGAAATTCAAGTAAGTCCAGACTAGAAAGAATCAACTCGGTGTCTTTGAAATACTTGTTTCGACATGTAAACGGCTAGGGGTAAGTACGGCTCACCACGCACTGGGTGCGCGGCTGCTATCATTCCAGATTAGACCAGAGGGAGTGATTCCTGATGATTCCAGATGGGAATGTTTACATGTCTACTCGAGTATTTCCCCGCCCCGACTAATACAAGTGAATCCAAGACCCGACACGTAAATCAAGATGAGTCCAGCCTGAAACATGAGTGATGCCTGTAGTGATGCCTGTAGGTGATGCCAGTAGTGATTCTAGAATAGAGGCCAGAAACATGAAATGTATGTGTCACAAGTAAATGAATCCAGAAATACCAGTCAGTGTCCCGTGTTGTGCCAGAATAATCAGATGATACTATACTAGAAGCTAAATCATAATAATTATCAGATAATGAAAACTATCAGAGAATGTACTCGCCTGACATCCTGAGCAACTAGCGATCCGAACCGGTATCGCAAGGACCTATTGCGAAAAGTAAGGTTAAACAGGGTTCTAATGAGTTAAACAGATATAAAATAACTAAAAAATAGGCTTCTAGGGTCGTTCTAGGTCAAACGGGTCAAACCGGTAAAATCTGGGTCAAAAAGTCAACTCTAGGTCTAAAAAGTCAACTTTAGGTCAAAACTAGGTCAAAAGTTGACTTTGGCGGTCAACCGAGTCAACTACGATCAAGTCTAGGTCAAACTAGGGTGCTCCTGAAATTCTAGGTCAAACCGAGGTCATTAAGCTAAAAAACTCTCAAACTCGCCTCCTTGAGATACTGGGATACCCTCGGTATCCGATACCTCATCCTACGCTATATGCCCCGCCTATACCCTCTAAAACCTATGCTAGCACGCGTAAATATATACACATATACGTAAAATCCTATCTCTAAACTCAAACCTAGGCAATTGCTAAAAACCCCGCTCGAAACTCAATACCTTGGATATCTCAAGGTATTGAGATACCTTGGTATCTCAAGGTATTGAGATACCTCTCTAAACTCAACCCTACTACCCCTCTAGCTAGCTAACTATGCATAAACATATATATCTAGCTATAATCTAGGCTAAAATATAGATATCTAATACATATAGGCATATACCTATATATATATATACCCAATACCTTACCTTACCTATACATAAATATATATATGTATATCTAAATCTAGATATCTAAACTATCTACCTAGCTATATGTATATACCTATACCTATACATATAGATCTATATATCTAGCTATCCCTCTACTTATCTATCTATATATATATATATATATATATATATCTATATCTATATATATATATATATATATATATATATATATCAATCTACGTATATATATAGGTATCCACAACCACAACATATACATACCTTACCTAAACTCATATATATGTATATATATATATATATATATATATAGATATATATAGCTATAGGTATATATATATATATATCTATACCTTAGATAGATATAACTATCTATCTATTCACTATCTTTCTAACTGTCCATCTATCTATCTAGGTATCAATCTATCAATCTATCTATTTATATAAAATTTTATCTATCTAACTACCTATTTACCTATATATAGATATCTATCTATTCATCTATCTAACATATATCTATTTATCTATCTATGTATCTATCTTTCTATCTAGATATCTAGATATCTACCTACTAGATATCTACCTATCTAACTATCTATCTAATTATCTATCTATTCATCTAGCTATCTATCTATGTGTCTATCTATATCTATCTAAGTATCTATTTAACTAGCTATCTATTCAACTATATATATATATATATATATATATATATATATATATATATATATCCTACCAATCTATCTATCTATCAACTCTCTCCTAGCTGCTACCCCCGCTGCTTGCTGCTGCTACAAGCGCTGCGTTTGCTGCGGCTGCTACTGCGTATGCTGCTGCCACTGCTGCTCAAATGCTGCTGCTGTAACTGCTAGCAGCTGCTGCTGCTGTGGTGGCTGCTGCCCCACACAGCAGCAGCTGGTGCTGTTGCACTATTCTGTCCAGTTCCCCCCCCCTCTCACTCTCTCTCACACACACAACCACATACAGACACACATATATGTATATATATATATATATATATATATATATATACACACACAAGTCTCTCTCTCTCTCTCTATATATATATATATATATAAACACACTAATGTATCTACTAACACACACATATGTATAAGTACACACACACACACACAAACACAAGCACACACACACTAATACATATATAGACACGTATCTATATATATATATATATATATATAAACACGCATATATCTATATATATACATACTAATATATATATACATATACACACACACACACTCAAACATATATATATATATATATATATATATATATATATATATATATATATATATATATATATATATATATATATACCCTCACTCACACACACTCACTCTCACACACCGTCACATACACACTCTCACACACACTCACTAATACATAACCACACACACAAATATACATATATATATATAAATATATATACTTATATACACATACATATACTCATATATATATATATATATATATATATATATATATATATATATATATATATATATATATATATATATATATCTATTCTACTATATAATGCCAAAATTAGGCTTCACCGTGAAATTTTTTTGTTCCAAAAATACCCTTCAACATATTTAGTAATTAAAAAGAATACCTACAATAAATTCCACTGACAACCATTTAAGAGATGCAATAATGACAAGCATTTACGGAAATCAAAATGTTCATGCTACTTGCTAAGTCTTTTAAATTGTTACCAAAGAATTCGAAGGGTTGAACCATTAACCTATATAATTAAAAGCAGTATAAATAAACTAACTCATCAACATCATTCACTCCAATATACGTGCAAAGCACGTGCATATATACTAGTATATATATATATATATATATATATATATATAAACACTCACTCACACTCACACACACACTCACTTACACACATACACTAGCACCAACCCACACTCACACAAGCACTCATTAACACACTCACACATACATAAAAACACACATACATATATAAATATATACATAGAAACACACACACAAATATATATATATATAAACACAACACACACACAACACACAACCCAACGCACACAACGCCCACAACGCTCACCAACGCACGCCCAACGACCCCGACACGCACAAACACCTATAAATATATAAAATATAGCAAGAGAATTTTAGCACACACTCTCCGAAGCTAACCTAATGCGCGCACAAGCCCGAAACTAGAAAACCACGCCGAAATGGCCGTTCGGTCATTTCGACGAACACGCGGTGTGCGGTTCGGAAAACCTCCTGAAACGCACACCAAACCAACTCGAAATTGTCCCAAAATTTACCCACGGGTCCTAAACGATGTCTAGATCGTAGAAAAAATGTTACCACGTCGATTCTAGGTCCATGGCGAAAATGCGCACGCACTTAGAATCGGCAACGACGAATACCCCGAAAATGCCCGAAACGCCCGTTTCTCTGCGACACGGCTTCACGTGTCCGAACGGAGACACGCACTCACCCTCAAGACACCCGACAAAGTCTACCTAGGTCCGTCTAACCTAGGGCATCACCCAAAATTGGGCCAAATTTGGATTCCACCCGAAATTGACACAAAACCTAATGTTAAAGTCTTCAAACACTACCAAACTAGTTCCAACTTCCTCCCACGGGTAGCCTAAGGGTCTAGAAAGGTTCTAAACTATTAATTACACTATATAAAAGTAATTACAAGGGGGAAAATTAGGGTTTACCTTTTGGGAGTTAGAATCCCAAGCCAAAGTCTCCAAAAAGCTCCAAATCCACCAAACCAAGCTTCCAAGCTCCTAAATCTAGCTCCAACACCAAATCTAAGCTCTACCCACCTAGGTTGGGGAAGAATATAGGGTTAGAGTTCACATAAGTAGAATAAATGGAAGGAGAAAGGAAAGAAAAAGGAGAAACTTACTTGGAAAGAAGAAATGAAGAAGAAGTAGTGGAGAAGAAGAAGAAGAAGAAGTGAAGAAGAAGAAGAAGGAGTGAAGCAAAAGAAGGGGGGAGCTACTGTGTTTCATGGGTAGGAATGGGAATAGGGTCGGCCAAAGCAAAATATAAGGGTTCCACAAGTTTTCAAATGCCCAAAACGCCCCACTCTCACTTGGTTTTGGGTTTCGGGTTCCAAAAGCACTCAAACTAACTCCAAATCTCTCCAACTAACCCACTAAAAATATAATAAATATTCTAAAACCCAAAAATAGGTCTCACAGGGGTGTAGGCTGGGTCGGACATGGGTCCACTAGGGTCTGACATGGGTCCAGGCTAGCCAAAACCCTAAAATAATCAATATAAAAATAATACAATCATTAATTAAATATAAATATAATTAAATATAAATAATACATAATTAACTAAATTAAAAATAAAAAAATATACCCGGCTCTGGAAATAGGGTGGTGACAAGCCTATCCTCCTTAGAAAATTTTATCCTCGAAATTTAAAGTCAATTGCACTCCCTCTAGGTCAAACCCCCAACAATCACAGTCAAGAAATTCTACCTAAACAACATGCAAGATCATGGTCCTACTGGTCGTGTTATCACAGTCTCAATCAGGGTCACTATACTATCTACCACAGCACAAAAAAAATCTAACAGGTACTAATGAAGTACACCACAAGGAATGGAAAAGGACAGAAAGAAGAACAAAGAGACAGACCTGCTAACCCGACACCCGTAGCATCGGCCTCCTCGACCGTCAATGCATAAGCCCTGTCCTGCTGGGGTGTATCCCTCTGCTGGTACGGAGCATGATGCTGTACCACAGGTGGCCTAGCTCCAACTCTCTGATCCTGTGCTCCACCCAATGGACGTGTAGTGGGGCAATCTCGCATCTGGTGAGCAGCGGATCCACAGAACAAACACACCTTCAGCCTCCTCCTACAAACATCCCAAGTGTGTCCTGCCTTCCTGCAGAAGGCACAAGTGGACACCCTCTGATCCTGACCCTATTGCGCTGACTTCTGCACATAGGGACGCTTAGCTGGTCCCGCACTACCACTCGTACTGCCTGAATCATCCCTGCCTCTCTTGGACTTGAGCTCCAAGTCATCCTCTGCTCTCTGAGCATCTTCTACTATCTGCTCGAAAGTTGCCTCGCGGTCGCTCCTGGTCAAAGACTTGACCGCCATGACCAAGCCCTTGCGAAACTTCCTCGCCTTAGCTGCCTCACTCAAGCCATCTACAAATCTGCCCAGACGGCAGAACTCCACTGCGTACTCGTCCACCGTTATGCTCTCCTGGACGAGTGCCTCAAACTGGCTCTCCAAAGCACTATGCGCCACATCTGGGAAAAACTTCTCCTTAAAAAGCCTCTTAAAAGTCTCTCAAGTAAGCCCTGGTGCCACAATCCTCGTATCTGTGCGATACCATGTCAAAGCAAGGTCGAACATCTGACTGCCCGCTGCCTCTATCTGCATGCTGTCTGGAATCTGTGCCAGCCTGAAGATGCCCTCAATCTGCTCTATCCAGTCATCCGCGTACAGGATCCCTTCTGTAACACGGAACTCCTTGGGCCGCATCCTCTGAAAGTCAATGATACTACCCGGCCTCGGATGCTGTGCCTGATCTGCTTGTGGCTGAATCTGTGCCACCCTATCCACTGCCGTCATGGCCACCTGGTGGGCGTTCTCAATGCCCAGCCTCATCACATCTACCTGACGGTGCTGCACGTCTATTATCTCCCTGAAGAACGCGAACAACTGCGCAGCGTCTACTGGAGCAGGAAGTGGTGGAGGAACTACCGGAACGACTGGGGTAGTCCTCGAATCGACAGGTGAAGGAGGATCCCCGAGAGAAGCAGATGCTCCCTCAACCGCAGGAGTGGTGAGTGGAGCAGTAGCAGCTGCCTGAATACGAGCTGGGCGAGAGGTATCAGACCTCTCAGTGGCAACTGCTGGAACGGTACAATAGGATCGTGTCTTCGGAGGCATCCTGAACACAGATCAAAAGAAGTCAATATGGCGCAAGATACGATATCATCAAAGAAGGACAGTAATATTTCAAAAGAAACCAATTTGGAATAATTAGATTGGAATTGTTCCTAGTCGTGATTGAGTACACTCTAATCCTAGATCCTAGATCCTATAGCAGGCTCGCAGCAGTACAATTAAATTGTTGTACCACCACGACATCGCACTAATTGTGAATCGAGACCTGTATGGGCCACCACCAAAAACGTGTCACGACCCGCACCCAGAAAATCGGGCATGAGTCGTGGGTACGTCCAGCCTACGTCGCAGCATCGGCGGTAGAACGATGTCTAGGTCAACTATCTAGATAACCATCTCACGCAATCAATATATAAACCTGTCAAGATCTCAACTCCAAACGAAGGAGCAATATCATAATGATAATCAAGTACTCAATCACGAATCTAAGCATGATAAGATAGCAAGAAAGACTAACAACTCCAAAATCTAACCAACAACAACTACTACAACAACCACAACATCAATAATAATAATACAACATCCAAAATAATATACAATATAAGGTCTCAATCCAAAACCGGAGACAAATCCGGTGCTAAAAGCTAATAAAAATAATAACAAGGTCTTAGTGATCCCGGCTACCAATCCGAAAATCACCCCTAAACTAGAGGGTCCCTGTCTGCACCATCGACAGGCTCAGGTCCATAAAACGTCGGACACCACTCCTCCGGATACTCTGAAAAATATGTCCAGTCAGGACTGGAGCAGTACATCTCTAACAGCAGTTCTATTTAAATGATAAAAACTATAAAACAGTTATAGCAAGTAGCAAGAAGAATGAAGCAAGTATAAAATAAGAAAAATATAAATCACTGGTGCATAAAGGTTAAGATGCATGGATATCAGAGCAAGATAGTAATAACTGCAATATATAGGAAATCTAAGCTAAGATCAAGTCCGTGCAAATGAACGTGTAGTGAGTCCAGCATGAAATACATGTAGTTTGTCAAGTCCAAAAATATGTAAGTGAGACCAGCAAGAAATTCAAGTAAGTCCAGACTAGAAAGAATCAACTCAGTGTCTTTGAAATACTTGTTTCGACATGTAAACGGCTAGGGGTAAGTACGGCTCACCGCGCACTGGGTGCGCGGCTGCTATCATTCCAGATTAGACCAGAGGGAGTGATTCCTGATGATTCCAGATGGGAATGTTTACATGTCTACTCGAGTATTTCCCCGCCCCGACTAATACAAGTGAATCCAAGACCCGACACGTAAATCAAGATGAGTCCAGCCTGAAACATGAGTGATGCCTGTAGTGATGCCTGTAGGTGATGCCAGTAGTGATTCTAGAATAGAGGCCAGAAACATGAAATATATGTGTCACAAGTAAATGAATCCAGAAATACCAGTCAGTGTCCCGTGTTGTGCCAGAATAATCAGATGATACTATACTAGAAGCTGAATCATAATAATCATCAGATAATAAAAACTATCAGAGAATGTACTTGCCTGACGTCCTGAGCAACTGGCGATCCGAACCGGTGTCGCAATGACCTATTACGAAAAGCAAGGTTAAATAGGGTTCTAATGAGTTAAACAGATATAAAATAACTAAAAAATAGGCTTCTAGGGTCGTTCTAGGTCAAATGGGTCAAACCGGTGAAATCTGGGTTAAAAAGTCAACTCAAGTCCAAAAAGTCAACACTGGGTCAAAACTAGGTAAAAAATTGACTTTGACGGTCAACCGAGTCAACTACGGTCAAGTCTACGTCAAACTAGGGTGCTCCTGAAATTCTAGGTCAAACCGAAGTCATTAAGCTAGAAAACTCTCAAACTCGCCTCCTTGAGATACCGGGATACCCTCGGTATCCGATACCTCACCCTACGCTATACGCCCCGCCTATACCCTCTAAAACCTATGCTAGCATGCATAAATATATACACATATACATAAAAATCTATCTCTAAACTCAAACATAGGCAATTGCTCAAAAACCCCGCTCGAAACTCAATACCTTGGATATCTCAAGGTATTGAGATACCTTGGTATCTCAAGGTATTGATATACCTTGGTATCTCAAGGTATTGAGATACCTCTCTAAACTCAACCCTACTACCCCTCTAGCTAGCTAACTATGCATAAACATATATATCTAGCTATAATCTAGGCTAAAATATAGATATCTAATACATATAGGCATATACCTATATATATATATATACCCAATACCTTACCTTACCTATACATAAATATATATATGTATATCTATATCTAGATATCTAAACTATCTACCTAGCTATATGTATATACCTATACATATAGATCTATATATCTAGCTATCCCTCTACTTATCAATCTATCTATCTAGATATATATATATATATATATATCAATCTACGTATATATATATAGGTATCCACAACCACAACATATACATACCTTACTTAAACTCATATATATGTATATATATATATATATCTATCTAGATATATATAGCTATAGGTATATATATCTATACCTTAGATAGATATAACTATCTATCTATTCACTATCTTTCTAACTATCCATCTATCTATCTAGGTATCAATCTATCAATCTATCTATTTATCTAAAATTCTATCTATCTAACTACCTATTTACCTATCTATAGATATCTATCTATTCATCTATCTAACATATATCTATTTATCTATCTATGTATCTATCTAACTAATCTATCTTTCTATCGAGTTATCTAGATATCTACCTACTAGATATCTACCTATCTAACTATCTATCTAATTATCTATCTATTCATCTAGCTATCTAGCTATGTGTCTATCTATATCTATCTAAGTATCTATTTAACTAGCTATCTATTCAACTATATATATATATCCTACCAATCTATCAACTCTCTCCTAGCTGCTACCCCCGCTGCTTGCTGCTGCTACTAGCGCTGCGTTTGTTGCGGCTGCTACTGCGTATGCTGCTGCCACTACTGCTCAAATGCTGCTGCTGCAGCTGCTAGCAGCTGCTGCTGCTGCTGCTGTGGTGGTTGTTGCCCCACACAGCAGCAACTGTTACACTGTTTTGTCCAGTTCCCCCCCCTCTCACTCACACACACACACAACCACATACAGACACACATATATGTATATATATATATATATATATATATATATATATATATATATATATATATATATATACATATATATATATACACACAAGTCTCTCTCTCTCTCTCTCTCTCTCTCTCTCTCTCTCTCTATATATATATATATATATATATATATATATATATATATAAACATGCATATATCTATATATATACACACTAATATATATATATATACATATACACACACACATTCAAACATATATATATATATATATATATATATATACCCTCACTCACACACACTCACTCTCACACACCCTCACACACACACTCTCACACACACTCACTAATACATAACCACACACACAAATATACATATATATATATAAATATATGTACTTATATACACATATTTATAATCATATATATATATATATATATATATATATATATATATATATATATATATATATCTATAAACACTCACTCACACTCACACACACACTCACCTACACACATACACTAGCACCAACCCACACTCACACAAGCACTCACTAACACACTCACACATACATAAAAACACGCATACATATATAAATATATATATAGAAACACACATGCAAATATATATATATATACATATATATATATATAAAAACACAACATACACACAACACACAACACAACGCACACAACGCCCACAACGCTCACCAACGCACGTCCAACGACCCCGACACCCACAAACACCTATAAATATATAAAATATAGCCCAAGAATTTTAGCACACACTCCCCGAAGCTAATCCAATGCGCGCACAAGCCCGAAACTAGAAAACCACGTCGAAATGGCCGTTCGGTCATTTCGACGAACACGCGGTGTGCGGTTCGGAAAACCTCCTGAAACGCATACCAAACCAACTCAGAATCGGCCCAAAATTTACCCACGAGTCCTAAACGATGTCTAGATCCTAGAAAAAAATGCTACTGCATCGATTCTAGGTCTGTGGCGAAAACGCACACGTACTTAGAATCTGCGACGACGAAAACCCCGAAAATGCCCGAAATGCCCGTTTCTTCGCGACACGGCTTCACGTGTTCGAACGGAGACACGCACTCACCCTCAAGACATTCGACAACGTCTACCTAGGTCCGTCTAACCTAGGGCATCACCCAAAATTGGACCAAATTCGGATTTCATCCGAAATTGACACAAAACCTAATGTTAAAGTCTCCAAACACTACCAAACTAGTTCCAACTTCCTCCCACGGGTAGCCTAAGGGTCTAGGAAGGTTCTAAACTATTAATTACACTATATAAAAGTAATTACAAGGAGAAAAATTAGGGTTTACCTCTTGGGAGTTGGAATCCCAAGCCAAAGTCTCCAAAAAGCTCCAAATCCACCAAACCAAGCTTCCAAGCTCCCAAATCTTGCTCCAACACCAAATCTAAGCTCTATCCACCTAGGTTGGGGAAGAATGTAGGGTTAGGGTTCACATAAGTAGAAGAAATGGAAGGAGGAAGGAAAGAAAAAGGAGAAACTTACTTGGGAAGAAGAAATAAAGAAGAAGAAGTAGTGGAGAAGAAGAAGAAGTGAAGAAGAAGAAGAAGAAGAAGAAGAAGAAGAAGAAGAAGTGAAGCAAAAGAAGGGGGGAGCTGCTGTGTTTCACGGGTAGGAATGGGAATAGGGCCGGCCAAAGCAAAATATAAGGGTTCCACAAGTTTCCAAATGCCCAAAACGCCCCCCTCTCACTTGGTTTTGGGTTTCGGGTTCCAAAAGCACTCAAACTAACTCCAAATCTCTCCAACTAACCCACTAAAAATATAATAAATATTCTAAAACCCAAAAATAGGTCTCACAGGGGTGTGGGCTGGGTCGGACATGGGTCCACTAGGGTCTGACATGGGTCCAGGCTAGCCAAAACCCTAAAACAATCAATATAAAAATAATACAATCATTAATTAAATATAAATACAATTAAATATAAATAATACACAATTAACTAAATTAAAAATAAAAAAAATATCCGGCTCTGGAAATGGGGTGGTGACAAGGACCGTGATCTCCCATTGAGTTGCGGTTACCCCAATTTGATTGTAGTCATGTTTGATAGCACCATCGACACGCCACCATCTTAGATGTAGGAATTTCTCGTGTCTTATTTGCTTCTCTTGTGTTTATTTCTTGTCTATCTTGCATGTTCATTTATTGTACTTTTGGCTTATATTCTTTTATATCTTGTTACGTCCCACTGAGGACCTGGTTTTGTTCTCCAGATTTAGCAGACGAGGAGCACCCGCAACTTTATGGACCGACACCAGACGAGGGTACGATTGTAGTTGATGGCCCTGCTTATACTTAGTTACTTTCTAGCATGTTTTAGTTATATTTCCTTGTCTCTACTTTTCCATTTATCGGTAGTGGATTTGTCTCCACCCGACTTAGTATTATTTCTTGCTGGATATTCGATAGTATCTTTACTTTCAGCATTTATTCCAGTTTGCTATTTAGTTCATATACTGTTCTTATGGATGAGATCTAGATACTTGATATTTATATGTATACTCGTAGATTCTTGGACTAGAGTTCACATTAGACAGCTTATACGTATTCGAATCGGACATGAGTCTACTTGAATGCGTAGCTGGCCATTGCCACGTGTCTAGTCCCTCAGTATTTTGGGACTGGGACGTGACATAGTTTTTGTGGTGGCCCATGCAGGTCAACGACTAAATTGTTCGGTTTCAACTTAGGGACCGAGCAAGCCTGCAATAAGAATAGGATAAGTTTTAAGGATCTTATCCACTTGTTTGAATCGTTCTTGGTATCTATATCGGATTCAAATTTAATTCTTAACTTGTATCTTGCCTTGATTCCTGTGTGTCTCTTATAGTTTATTTTGATGCAGATCAATGGATTCACAAGCACGCGATGAGACTCCCACAGGAACACCACAAGTTGCAGATGTCACCTATGACAATGAAGTGACACCAGTTGGTGGGGGTCAACTAGAACAACAAAACAGTCAAGATACCTCAAAAGATCGGCAAGACGACATTCCACCTCCGTCGTAGTTCACACTACCAATGGTCATATTCCCACAAGGGCAAGCTATGGACGGGCAACAGATGTTTCAAATGATCTACGCAATGATGCAAGCTCAACAGCAGATTCAACAAGAGACTTTGAATTGCAGCCTAGCACTTGTACTGGAGCAGGCAAATCTACCAACTCGACGGCAACCGACGGGCTCTATTACCGATTTTCGCCAGCTGAAGCCCCGTACCTTCTCAGGCAAAGAGGAGCCCACAGAAGTTCATGAGTGGATCACCAACACACAATACCAGTTGGAAGCAGCTGAGCTTCCCAGAGAACGTTGGATGACTGCCGTTAGAAGGCAGTTGACGGATAATGCACATCACTGGTGGCTATCTGAGGAGACACGGCTCGGACCAGACCGAGTCACTTGGGAAGAGTTTTCTAGACTCTTTCAGGAGATGTACATTCCGGCTATCGCTCGATCAGAACATCGGGACAAGTTTAATCACCTCACTCAAGACAATCTGACAGTGGAAGAATACAACGCTAAATTCATTCGTTTCAGTCATTTTGCCCCAACCCTGATCCCGATAAAAGAAGAGAAGGCTGAAAAGTTCTTCGACGAACTAAACATTGAGCTACAGAAACTAATTGGATCCGTTGCACCTACATCTTACCCGGACGTCCTTGCTGCAGCCCGACGCATGGAGCACGTCACCAGAAGAGAGACCAGTCTGAAGCGATCGTTTACATCAGCACCAGCCGGAGCACCACAGGAAGAAGTTACAAAGAGACCTCACATGCACCAGCCACCAGAAGCATCACCACAAGCACTACCTATCTGTCCATATTGTCGCAGGCGAGGCTATATTGAGGACCAGTGCAGACGCAAAAGGAGATTATGTTTAGCTTGCGGATCTAGTCAGCATTTATTGAGGGAATGCCCTGAGCGTCGAGAAAGAGAACCAACGGTTAACCAACAAGATCTACCAGCACCAGGAGGGTATCAACCAAGGCACCCTTGGCACCTCGAGCAGCACTCTTCCAGCAGGCCCAGCAACAGCAGAGGGCACCACCTCAAGAACGCGGACAAGCTTTCGCAATGACTTTGGAGGACGCACAGATTCTGTCACGACCCGATTCTATAGAATCGTTGGGGCGTCCCCCGAATCGTGATGCCGTGCGAGCCTGGGGTTGCGCCAGCACAAGGCTAAAGTATTTTGCATAACAAGCACATATTCAGAGTACGTAGATAAATTGAAACACAGATTTGAAACATGGAAAAGTTCTCTTTATTGATAATGAACATCTATTACAAACTCCTGAACGAGTCAGCTAATATGCCGCACGAGCTTACAAAAGTGTTGACTCAAAATGAGATAGCAGTCATGTACATTATATTCCTTTACTTAACTTCAAAAAGATATAGACCTCCAGGCTGGAGGATAGCTTTGCCACGGAGCTGCATTTGTGTATGAAGAGTTGCAGGCTCCTTTCTTCAAAATGTTTCAAAGGGGCACGGTGAAGATGCGCCAACAGCTGGACTAGATCGGGAAGACGACTTTGGCTCCTCGCTCGGTTCGCCTTGGTACGGAGAACCTATTTCAATGAGGGTCAGCATGTCGAAACATACTGGTGAAGGCGAGCTAGTCGAACTATACCAATCAACACGTTGTTTTAATGAAGCATGCATATTTGTGGGTTTCTATCTTGCCTTAGTTCATTTACAAGTAAGCAGCATATAAAATTTACTAAAACGAACGTGCCATCGTTCGGTGGATTTTACCTGCCCGTCTGAATTACCTGTATAATACTTACCATGCCTTTCCTGCCACGAAGACACAAGTTAGTTTGCAACAGGTTTAAATATACAAGATGATCACTGGCTTGATTGCCATAATGGACTAGTCTGTGACGAAGATGGTTTGCTACTTGCTAGTACGTGAGGTGCCGCATACCACCTTGTCCAAGTACGTGAGACTAAATGTGAGTTTCGTCTGGAGCCAGAACGGTGCCAGTGCCCCAGCAGCCGCCCGCAGGAACTATACCTTATGCACAAGTTGTCCGTGATCGAACGTTAACAATCATTCGCTCGGAGGCTACGTGAACAATCATTCGCCCGAAGGCTACGTGAGCACAAGACAAGCATTATTGCATGATTTGTTTTTACTTTGCATCTACGTTCAATTCATGCATCGGGATAATATAAAAGATAAGTATACATTCAAACTTGTATCTATGCGTATGATGAACATTCTGAACGAACAAGCTTGCAAAGATATAACCGTTCATAAGTTTGATTGACAAGCAGTATTTTCCAAGTCTATTCTCTTTTATCTTGGTATCTTTTATTATTACTTGGTATCGTTTGATCGGGGCAAAGAAGAATGCAAGATTATATAGATGTGAAGCTTGGAAGCAGGACTAGCTAATCGGGTTGGTAACCACTCACTTAGATTATTGGAAGGGAGAAGAAAAGAGGCACTTCACGACTCCGCTCGCAAGCCGCCTACTGCTCGTTCACCTGCATTACGAACAGCTCGATCAATACCTCTTCCACTTTTCTAAATCTCGGAATTAAAGTACAGTTCAATGAACGAAAATAATAAAAACCATCAAAACCGTTCAAGGAAAACAAGCAAATCCCAAAATCAACTCAAAGTACGAAAGCAACAAGCGACATCGAAAATCGAGACAATAAAAGATAGCAGCGGAGAGGTCCCTCCTGACTCTGCCGCTAAGCCGATCCTTGGGGCACGGTCCACTGAATATGGGAATCGATTCCGAAGAAACAAATCCATAACGAGGATGAGTTCTTAATTCAATCTATCTCGATCAAACGATACCGTCTTGTGTTTCTTAGCCGCGCTCTCCGCAACGGAAGAACGGGGCGCTACATCCTACCCAACTAATTAGAAGTTTTATCCCAAAACTTAGGAATAATGCTTACCATCAGGGAACGTTACGTTGAGGATGCTTAGCAGAGTAATTGGGGCAGTCAAGCATTTTGTGGCTTGCAGCACCACAGATGAGGCATAATCCTTATCTCAGACGACATTCTTTGGCCAGGTGCCCTAGTTTCTTGCAGAAGTGACATAGCTGCCCTCTCTGTGGACCACTGTTGTGGCGGCGCTTTGCAGCAGTGTTTCCTCCTTCGTTGCTTTGGCGTTTGTGACTGGATGTATGCACAGCGCCGACAGCAACATGAGGATACTGTGGTTCAAGTGATAAGGCGTGATTCATGACTTCACGCATTGTTCTATACTGATTATTGACTACGTGCGCATGGATGGCACGGCGCAAACCACCTTCAAACCTTCTAGCTCGACTCGCTGCATCAGGTAAATAGGCCCTAGCAAATTTGGTGAGTCGGTTGAATACGGCGGAGTACTGCTTAACTGTCATGCTGCCCTGTCGCAGCTGTACGAATTTGTTTTTCATCTGACGTTGCACTGGAGGGGGTATGTACTCCTCTTCAAATATGGCACGAAAAATCATCCACGAGATCGCCTCCTCTCCGTGATCAAATTGAAGAGATCGTCGATGCACGTTCCACCAATCGTGCACGTTGAAGCGGAGCTGAAGTTACGCGCAGGCGACGCGCTTCTCTGCGGGGACCTCTAGCAGAGCGAAGTGATCTTCAAGTTCGGCTAAACAATCTAGGGCCACGATGGGTTCCTCAGTCCCGTTGAATGGGGTGTTGCAGACTTTCTTGAAGTGGCCAAAGTCGAAGGTAGTCACGTCCCTCGGCCTTAGAATTTGCGGCGTCTCTACTTCAAGCACGGGTTGTTCCACTGGAGTCATTGCAGTTGCAGCGGAATGGTTGGAAGCCAAAGTCTCAACGATTTATTGCAGGGCATCTACCTGCTTCTGTTGGACTGAGAATCGGGTCTCTAGATTGCTTTCGAACTTGGCTTGGCGAGCATCATCTCTTTGTCGTTGCGATTCTAATATTTGCATCACCCGCTCTAGCGGGTCGACTTGAGATATGCCACGCTGGCTCCGCGAGCTTCCCGAAGTGCCCGAACTACTTTCTTGTGTTTCGTTCGGTGCTTGCGCTGCAGATTGTGCTGGTACCATTCCTTCAAAAGAAGGTAAATTACATTAGAATCATTATGTATTATGGACTTATTTCATGAACGTATCTCATTTTGGCCTAGCAAGTTTAAGAGTTCGCACAGGAATTTGATCTTTAAAGGAACTTTTCTAGCACGAAGTCTAAGAAACTTTGAATCTGTGCTCTGATACCATTATGTCACGAGCCAATTCCGTAGAATCGTTGGGGCGTGCCCAGAATCGTGATGCCGTGCGGGCCTGGGGTTGCGCCCGCACAAGGCTAAAGTATTTTGCATAACGAGCACATATTCAGAGTACGCAGATAAATTGAAACACAGATTTAAAACATGGAAAAGTTCTCTTTATTGATAATGAACATCTATTAAAAACTCCTGAACGAGTCAGCTAATATGCCGCACGGGCTTACAAAAGTGTTGACTCAAAATGAGATAGCAGTCCTGTACATTATATCCCTTTACTAAACTTCAAAAAGATATTGACCTCCAGGCTGGAGGATAGCTTTGCCATGGAGCTGCATTTATGTATGAAGAGTTGCAGGCTCCTTTCTTCAAAATGCTTCAAAGGGGCGCGGTGAAGATGCACCAACAGCGGGACTAGATCGGGAAGACGACTTCGGCTCCTCGCTCGGTTCGTCTTGGTGCAGAGAACCTGTTTTAACGAGGGTCAGCATGTCGAAACATACTGGTGAAGGCGAGCTAGCCGAACTATACAAATCAACACGTTGTTTTAATGAAGCATGCATATTTGTGGGTTTCTATCTTGCCTTAGTTTATTTACAAGTAAGTAGCATATAGAATTTACTAAAACGAATGTGCCATCGTTCGGTGGATTTTACCTGCCCGTCTGAATTACCTGCACAATACTTACCATGCCTTCCCTGCCACGAAGACACAAGTTAGTTTGCAACCGATTTAAATATACAAGATGATCACTGGCTTGATTGCCATAATGGACTAGTCTGTGATGAAGATGGTTTGCTATGTGCAAGTACTTGAGGCGCCGCATACCACCTTGTCCAAGTACGTAAGACTAAACGTGAGTTCCGTCTGGAGCCGGAACGGTGCCAGTGCCCCAGCAGCCGCCCGCAGGAACTATACCTTGTACACAAGTTGTCCGTGATCGAACGTTAACAATCATTCGCTCGGAGGCTACGTGAACAATCATTCACCCGAAGGCTACGTGAGCACAAGACAAGCATTATTGCATGATTCATTTTTACTTTGCATCTACGTTCAATTCATGCATCTAGACAATATAAAAGAGAAGTATACATTCAAACTTGTATCTATGCGTATGATGAATATTCCGAACGAACAAGCATGCAAAGATATAACCGTTCACAAGTTTGATTGACAAGCAGTATTTTCCAAGTCTATTCTCTTTTATCTTGGTATCTTTTATTATTACTTGGTATCATTTGATCAGGGCGAAGAAGAATGCAAGATTATATAGATGTGAAGCTTGGAAGCAGGGCTAGCTAATCGGGTTGGTAGCCACTCACTTAGATTATTGGAAGGGAGAAGGAAAGAGGCGCTTCACGACTCCGCTCGCAAGCCGCCTACTGCTCGTTCACCTGCATTACGAATAGCTCGATCAATACCTCTTCCACTTTTCCAAATCTCGGAATTGAAGTGCAGTTCAATGAACGAAAATAATAAAAACCATTGAAACCGTTCAAGGAAAACAAGCAAATCCCAAAACCAACTCAAAGCACGAAAGCAACAAGCGACATTGAAAACTGAGGCAATAAAAGATAGCAGCGGAGAGGTCCCTCCTGACTCTGCCGCTAAGCCGATCCTTGGGGTGCGGTCCACTGAATATGGAAATCGATTCCAAAGAAACAAATCCATAACGAGGACGAGTTCTTAATTCAATCTATCCCGATCGAACGATACCGTCTTGTGTTTCTTAGCCGCGCTCTCCGTACCGGAAGAACGGGGCGTTACAGATTCATGGAGTAGCTAATGCGCATAAGTTTTTATAGTTTTCTGTATCTAGTGTTGCTTTAGTTCGTGCCTGTTGGTTCGTGACCTTAGCCTTGACCTAGTAATTTTGAACTTGCTAATAACTAGAATGTTTTTATAATTGATAACCTAATATATTTTATAATTAATGAACTGTAGTCTTCTAAATCTCCTTTATACGGGAGATTACATAACTTCTAATGCTTAGGGAAATGATTTTCCTATGTGTTATTCTTACACCCTCAACCTTGATTCTCCTTGATCGCGATGTGCTTTGAACAATGTTTGCAACCGTGTCATCTCTGTTGACCGGTTATTTTTTTATTGCGAGGACGCAATCCTCATAAGGGGGGTAGATTGTCAGCCCCCTGATTTTCAAGAATTTCTAATTTGGATTTTTCATAATTTCTCGTAATTTTCTAGTATTTTTTTGTAATTAAAACCTAGGTGTTTGGTAATTAAATAATTTTTAATTACTGTTAAATAATATTATAATATTATAAAAATAATATTTTATGGTATAAAATGAAAAACTGGACATAGGGTAATTTTTTGCGAATTTATTGGACTCCGGAAACACTTTTAAAGCCCTAAAACCCTACGTAGAAATAAACCAAAACAAACCCTACCTGAACCCGGTTCACTTGAACCAAAATAAACCAAACCGCAACCCTAAACCGAACCAACCCAGCTTAGCGGGTCGGGTCGGGTCGGATCCGAGTCAAACCCGACCCGGACCCGAAACCCAAACTGAACCCTAAGTCGGATTCACCTCGGAATCACTGTTCATCCCCTTAAATTCCCTCGACGTTCGTGTAACCGTCGCCTCCGCTAAACCCACAGACTCCCGCTCCGTCGCCCGCAGCAACGCCCGCCCGCCTGAGCCCAGCGCAGCCGCCTCCTCCTTTTTCTTCCACCCGTTCCCGCTCATCCTCCCCAGCCATCATCTCCACAAACCTCCCTCCGCCTCGATCCAACTCTGTCCATCCGAGCCGCTGTGCCCCGAGCGCCACCCCCCTTCGACGACTCCGGGCCGCAGCAACAGAACCCTCGCCTGTCACCGTTCCTCCGCCATGAGCCCCTCGACCAGCCCCCACCGTCTTCCCCGACTCCACTTCATCCCCTCCGCCACGTCGAGCGCCGCCTCCCTCTGCCACCGCATCATCCACAGAATCCCCAGCGCAACGCCTGACCCGCTCCGCCCGACTCCTCTTCTCCAGCAACCCTAGCTTCCTCCGCCCAGCGCCTACACCGGAACCCTAAATCCCAACTCCTCCACCACTTCTCCTCCGCCCTCAACCCAGAGCCACTCCCCGGCCGCCCTGAGCCCAGCCACCCTCCGACGAGTCCCCGGCAGCACACGAACCCTAAACCCTAGAGTAGTGGACACGAACACAGCAGCATCCCGGATACGGTTGACGCAGGATACGAAGCAGACACTCGGACACGAAGAATCAGTCTTCACGGAGCCCTGTTCAGGTAGCGTTTCCTCTTTTTTCGCTGATCCGATTTCTGTTCTGTCAGTTGTGACGCGTAGTCCGCGTGACCCCCTCGATGCCCGTGCAACCCGCTTGGTGCGTCGCGTCCTGTGGTGATCGCGAACTGCGATCCAAAAACAGGAAAACCAACGCCCTATTTTACCCCGGAACTGAGTGTGCCCCGCCAAACGGGACGACTTGGTCGCACGCGGTCTTTACGAAAACATGCACGCCGTTGATACGGACGTGTGGGATTTCGCAGAAGTTGATTCGGATGTGCGAGCACACCTGAATCAACGCGTATCCGCCGACAACGCCCCGTATCCGCCTGTTCTAGAATACGTCGTAACTTCGTGTACACACGTCGGATCGAAAAGAAACTTGCGCCATCGGACTCGTAGCAATACGCTGGTCCTGTGACCCAAGTTTGGTTCGATTCTGAGAACGTTGATGAAATCGCGTATCGTGGGCCCCACAGGCTCCACTTGACGGGCGATTTTGTGATCGGCTCATCGGAATCCAATTCTGGAAGTTCCGTTGGATTCGTATCATCGTTCCTGACTTATTGACACTAAGTTTGACGAATTTGGAGACCTTTGACCCTGACACACTTTTCGGTGCAAAGTGGCCCACATGTGGACCCCGCTTTGACCCGGAAGTGTCATTTTTGTCCCTGTGTCCAAATCGGACTTAAGGACAGGCGTTTCTACCTATTTGATATTTTCTGAGACTGTTGGTGATGTTTATTACAGCTTTTGGAGGAGTACCTGCAGGATCCACTGACACAGGGATAATTATTGGTATTCGAACCCCAGGCAAGTATACCGTGCCAAACCCTGCAGTTTTGCTACTTATTTCCTTGACATATTTATACATTGTCGTGCAAGATACCTTGCCAACTCTTGCACATTATTTGCATGCTTCCCTTTTCAGTTGTTATTTTCTTGTCGTATATAGTTTCTTGATGCATTTTTCGTATTAATTTATTCCTGCTGCTCTAGTCTTATTTTCTCGTTTTACGTGCATGTACATTATTTGCTCTTTTCTATGGATCACTATTTGTTCCATAGATATATTATGATGGTATATGTTTACTCTACGCTTCCTTGAGTTGACTCGATTGGTTTCTTTACGTTCCTAGATGATCGTTATTAGGCATTGACTATAATTGAGCATTCTCGACTGTGAGTACCCATTGTGCTACGATAGAGACTTGTTCATTTGACTACCCCATTTGTGAGCTCCCATTGGGCTGCGAAAGAGCCATACTATAGATTGGGAGTCCCCATTGGCCTACTTTCTATAGGACCGTGATCTCCCATTGAGTTGGGGTTACCCCAATTTAATTTTAGTCATGTTTGATAGCACCATCGACACGCCACCATCTTAGATGTAGGAATTTCTTGTGTCTTATTTGCTTCTCTTGTGTTTATTTCTTGTCTATCTTGCATGTTCATTTACTGTACTTTTGGCTCGTATTCTTTTGTATCTTGTTACGTCCCACTGAGGACCTGGTTTTGTTCTCCAGATTTAACAAACGAGGAGCACCCGCAACTTTACGAACCGACACCAGACGAGGGTACGATTGCAGTTGATGGCCAAGCTTACACTTAGTTACTTTCTAGCATGTTTTAGTTATATTTCCTTGTCTCTACTTTTCTATTTATCAGTAGTGGATTTGTCTCCACCTGACTTAATATTATTTCTTGCTGGATATTCGACAGTATCTTTACTTTCAGCATTTATTCCAGTTTGCTATTTAGTTCATATACTATTCTTATGGATGAGATCTAGATACTTGACATTTATATGTATATTCGTAGATTCTTGGACTAGAGTTCACATTATACAGCTCATACGTATTCGAGTCGGACATTAGTCTGCTTGAATGCGTAGCTGGCCATTGCCACGTATCTAGTCCCTCGGTATTTTGGGACTGGGGCATGACAATTCATCTCTCAGCCACGTATCACTATAGGACACAATCTACAAATTCTACTAACAGGTACAACTCCTCCTCAGGTAAGAATTCTAACACAACTAGGTAAAGATATGGAGGCAATATTGTGTTTGGCAATAAAACTAGATGATATGAATGAGTGGGTGGCTCCAGTATCAAACAATATCACAGCAGGAAAAGTAAAAGCAAGAGTGATACCTGCTATGACATCAATCTCTTGATTCATGTCATCCACTTCCATTGCAAAAGCTTATCCGTTCCTCTGTGGTTGTCCCTGTCTGGCTCTCGCGAATTGATCCTCCTGTACAGGTAAAGGTGGTCATCGCTGATATACCCCTGCTGCTGGAGGTCGAGGTGCTCCTGGTGTCATCATTTGCTGAGCTGGCTTTGGTGCTGGAAGCGCTAGCCTCTGTGCTGGCGGTGGAAGTGTCAATGCTTGTTGCATAGGACAGTCTTTTATCATATGTTGTCCGGAACCACATCTCATACATTGTCCAAGGCGAGTTTGACAGTCCCTCATAATATCTCCGCGTTTTCCATAATAATGGCAGTGGGGCTTCTCTGGGGTCCGGTACGGTCCTGCTCTGAGCTGGTACTGCTGTTGCTGAGCTAAAGGACGTCTGATAGGTCCTCCTTGTTGTGTTCTTGCTGGTCCTTGTTGTGTCCTCAGCAGACCTCACTTTCCTTTGCTAATGGTTTCTTGCAATCTGGCTTCTGTTAGTAACTCGGCATAAGAGATCTGGGACTGTGAGCTGGTGTAATATTGGAGCTCCTGAGTCAGTCCGTGATGAAACCTCTTAGACTTGGCCAAGTCATTTGGTATCAGGGCAACGCCATATTTACTAAGGCGACTAAACTCGGCATCATACTCGTCCACTGTTCTGTTCTCCTGCTACAGGTAGAGAAACTGATCGTACAATGCATCTCTGACGATATCCGGGAAGTACTTCCTTTTAAAGCACTCCAGGAACTGCTTCCAAGTCTGGTATATACCCAACTGGCGCTCCATGGATTCCCACCAGTGATGAGCATTACCATCTAGAAGTGTCCTTACATCCGTTATCCATAGGTCTGCAGGTAGCTGCGATGCCTCTAATAACTTCCGAGTGTGAGTGATCCAGTTGGTAGTTTTCTCTGGGTTCTCAATGCCTCTGTTCGGCCTCGGACCCATCTATATAAAGTCCTTTACTGAACCAACTCTATCTCGGGGTATTGGAGCTAGTGCTTGAGCTGGTACAGTAGCCTATGCAGCCATCCTCTCAAGTGTTGCCAGAAATTCTTGCCTCTGCTCGGCTGCCTGCTGCCTCTGTTCCTGTATCATCATCTGGAAGAATTAGAATAGTTGTGCCTGGCCATCCTGCGGTGTCGATGAGACTGGAAGGGTCCCATTAGGTGGAATAGAAAGATCAGATGGAACTGGATTGTGAATCTGTCCATCTGGTCCTGTAAGTCTAGGAATTATTGAGGTCCCTCCTTGAGTCTGACCATTGACTCCAGGAGTTGTGTCACCATCGGCGACAGTATATCCATTCTGCATATCCATCTCTCTGCATGCGATGTACACAACGTTTAGAAGAAGTACAGGGATCAAACAGGATGCAAGTATTAAATAGAATATAGAAGCATAAAATATGCTGGGAAATTGTCCGCGTATTTTACAGTCAAAACCCCAACATACATGAAGTCTCTTCCTGCGTAAAACAGGGCTTCAAGGTTGTTTGCGTAAAACAGGTTGCTAAGCTGTCCTCGTAAAACAGAGATTCAAGAAAGTTTGGCGTAAAGTAAGACTTTAGAGTTGTCCGCGTAAAGTAGAGATTCAAGGGAGTTTGGCGTAAAGTAGAGATTCAAAACTGTCGGCATAAAACATGGCTTCAGAGCTGTCTGGGTAAAAGTCTGCGCGTAAAATCTGCGAAAAAAGTCTGCGCGTAAAATCTTCGTGCGTAAAGTCTGCGTAAAAAGTCTGCGCATAAAATCTGCAAAAAAGTCTGCGCGTAAAATCTGCGTAAAAAGTTTGCGCGTAAAATCTGTGTAAAAAGTCTGCACGTAAAATCTGCGTGCGTAAAGTCTGCGTAAAAAGTTTGCACGTAAAATCTGCATAAAAAGTCTGCGCGTAAAATCTGCGTGCGTAAAGTCTGTGTAAAAAGTCTGCGCGTAAAATCTACGTAAAATCTGAAATACGTTGCAGCGTAAAGTTTGTACGAGAAACTCTTCGTATTCCTCGGATGAATTTGTCAAACAAATCAGTGAACCTGACATCTGACAAAAATATTGTACGATGATCGAGAGGACGGCTCTGATGATGATTTTGCATAGAGATCCAGGTTATCGTTTAGTGACATATTTGATACAAGTTGTTTTTATGCATCCAAAAGAAAAAATGGAGTCTTCTGAATATGTTGCCTACAAAAATTAGTTTTTACGCTCAAAATAAGACAAAATCAGATGCCACGTCAAAAAAGTTATTTCTTGCACAGGGCTCGAGGCATATTTCTGTATTTAATGCACGAGATTGGTCATGACTGGGAAAGCTAAGACTGTAGCTAATACGCTCACTTCATATCCTTATATTTTACGCCAATCAGGTTACTTTATGCTGGTTATCTATTATTCATGAATCATCAAGTTTACGCAGGGGCAGTTACCTACATGGCTTGTATGCCATGATCTTATAAAGATATACGTGTCATACGCGGATTGAACGTGGGTAGCAGTTGTCATAACCACAGCGTAAAGGAGGCAATATTCTTCATAGTTTGGCCTTTTTATGCCAACAAGACAGTTATTTGGCTTTTACGCCAACAACAGTCATTTGGCTTTTACGCCAACAAGGGTAAAGGTATGGTCACAAGAAAAAAGGGTTTTTGGCGTAAAACTTTGTTTATCCAAACATAGGATGGTTGAAAGGAAGAATGAGGTTTTAGTCAAGCGTGGATGAGATCCTTATACTCTATTCCTATACGCAGGCTTGTTCGGTACAGTTACGTAACCGAGACAATATATATTCGTGACATGCATGGGCCACCACCAAAAATATGTCACGCCCCAGTCCCAAAATACGTAGGACTAGGAATACGTAACACGCCCAGTCGTATGTATATAAACTCCAATATATGGAAACCATATACACATGTACGCTGTACATGAATATTTAATCCACCAGTGGTAATATACTGTCACAACAAGTCACACACAATCTATATCTTACCCATAGCACAAATAATAAGTAGAAATAAAAGCTGAATAATATTTGAATATCAAAGTTGAGTATCAAGTCTGATAGTCGGATGGAAACAAATCCACTACAAAATGACTATACAACAAGGATCTATAAACAGCGGTAATAAATCGCAGATACTCCAAAGGTAAGACCTCCTCAGTCTGGTAAGTAGTGTCAGGTACAGGACTGTACTCCTGCGGATACTCCTGCTCGTCCATATCTGGAAAAGGGCCAAGTCCTCAGAGGGACATAACAAGATACATAGAAGCATGCCAATAAAGTACTGAAATAAATATCTAATGGGTCGCCTAACCGTCTAAGTGAATGCAGTTTGAGAACAACTTTCCACCAAGTGGGCTATCTGGCCATATAGTGGGATTGGCATAATTCTCTCGGAGAATCAGGGGCCTACAAAGCATGTCGTCTTTTGAACGGTAGAGGCCGCCAAGTAGTATAGGGTCATCACGATCGCGTATCTCCGGTGGAGCATACGGGTTACATAAAAGAAAAGTGCAAAGGAGCCCAAATGTCTTACTTGTTGTTCTCCCCATTCCATGCTCTAAGCATGCCCCATCCATGACACGATAAACCTCTAAATAACTGCCAGGTCTACTAGCATACAAAGTTTCTATCAGCAAACATCCCTAACGCATGGCCCATGCGTACAGGAGGCCAAACCTGTCATGCAGTTCGGGATCTATATGAGACTCACAACTCGTGTAACAACTATGTCACGGCCAATGAACCTAATGATGCTTCATAATAATGGGGTGGTCTCATAAAGTAGGTCAAAAAATATACATAAGTAAAAATAGAGTACGACGACATCGTCGTTGCACCCAAGTTCCCTTGGACGCACAATTTGTATAACAATAAATGAACTAAATAAGCAGAAATAAATTATGCAGGCATCATGTGGAATATAAATAATAGTACGATGGCAAGGTATACTTGCCAGGCAAGAATTCTGTATAGTGCAAGCGTCCAAAACTGTATTAAGTTTGATGAAAGAAGTGGTGTTAGGGTTTGGGAGAGTTTGTAATATATATACAGATGGAGAGCGGTGGAGGATGAGTCACATGCGGGGAAAGGAAATGAATACACGCGGGGGGGGGGGGGGGGTGAGCTGCTGTTGTTTCCTTATTTCTTTGGTTTTGGTTTTCGGTTTAGGAGAGTTTAGTAATAAAATAGAGATAAAGAGGAGGTGGAGGTTGTTTTACGCGCGGAGAAGGGAAAGAAAAGTTGGTTTTTTGTTACTGCTGCTGGTAATATTTTCTTCTCCTAATGGATCCGGGTAGGGGTTAAATGGGTAGTGGTTTTAGGATAGAGGGTTTGGGTTTCGGTTGAGATCCAATAGGAAAATTCTTTTCTATCTATATATACATATATATACATAGAAAATTCTAAAAATTATATTGGTGCATACCATTAAGCTAGCAACTGTCCAAAGGGTCTCCTACATGGAATAAATTAAGAAAATTTATAATGGCTCCATAAAATCTCTAATTGCACAAACACCTCAAATTAAAATTAAATAAAATCTATTCCTTTTATTTAGCTCATAATTACTAAATAAATTAAATAATTAATAAAAATTTAATACGGTTTTCAGAATTAGGGGTCTTACAGTATCCGAAAAGCGGGTGCGGGTCGTGACAAGTTTTTAGTGGTGGCCCACGCAGGTCCGTCTTTGCATTAAGTATGATGTCATGGTTAGTACTTCAACTTAGTAGTAATAGCTGTGAGCCTGCAATTAGGAGATGCTCATTCACAATTAGAATTAATTTTTATTTAGGAGAATGGCTAGGAGTAGGTATACAATTGGAAGGCCTTATTTTAATTTTATTGCTTTGGTAGTTAAGGTGTTACATAGGCTACATGATTAAAATAGATATACATGTTGAACATTTAGGTAAACTCTAGTAGATAAACTTGAAAAAAATTAAGTGATTATATATTATGATATTTTATAAGTTGGTGTGATCAAAGTTAAGGGTAGACTGCTCGATTGGTAAATTATTTTCTTAAGGTTACACAATTATTGAAAATGAGAATTCTTAAAAAAAATCTGCTTTGAGGTTTAAATTTCTTTGTAGCTTGATGATTATAATTTTCTTACTAAAACATGGTTAAAATTTTAAAAAAAAGAAAAAAAGAAAATAGTTTTAAATTAAATAATGATAAAGACAAGAAGTTGAAGATTTATGGAATTTTAGATTTTTGTAATTATTATAGTGGAATTAAGTTTTAAGTTTGAAGAATTTAAATTTTGAGTATTTGATTTAAAATTTTGAGTATGGGTTTATTACTTTGTGATTTTGTCGAATTTAAAAAAAAAGGAGATTAACATTAGAGCTATTGGACTACAAGATGTGGATTTAAATTTATAATTTGAAGATGGAAAATAAATTTCAAGTTTTGAGAATTTTTAAGGAGTTGAGATTTTATGTATTTAAAATTTTTTTGAGGATTCAAATTTAATTCAATAAACATAGTCAAAGCTATAAAGATTTTTGTAAGTGATTAAAATTTTATTTCAATATTTGAATATTTTACTTTTGAGGAAAGTATATACATTTTATTTAATATTTTTTTTTAAAGAGTTAAAATTTAAGAATTTTATTTTAAGGATAAAATTATAAGGTGGGTAGAAGTTGTCATATTTGATTATTGACAAAAAAAATTGAGGATAATGTTGAAAGTTTTAAAATTGAGGATAATCTTAAAAGTTTTGAGATATTATTCAAGGAATTCAAGGATAATGTTGAGAATTTGAGTGTTAGGAGTTCAATATAATATTGAGATTTGATTTATGGGTTGAGTTAGACCAAAAGAATAATAATATAAAGATTTGATTTTATAACTTGTTGAATTTGACTTTTAAGGACTTAATTTGAATTCAAAATTTAAATTTGTTCAAGGGATAAAATTAATGGAGTAGATTTGGAATTCAAATTTTGAGGATGTGACTTTGAGTTTATTTATTTATTTATTCATGAAATATAAATTAGTAGGATTTACTTTGAAAATTGGAATTAACTTTTAAATTTTTAGGATTGAATCATTAATCAACATTTACGCGGGTCAAGCTTCGCAAGTTGTGCGATGTTGTAGTAGTGCGACGACTTAGGTGTACTACCGCGAGCCTGCGATAGGATGTAGGACATAGGACACTAGGATGAGAGAGGGATACTCAATCATAAATTTTTGATAGATTCCTGGGACGACCCTCAAGAATTTTATTATAAATTCCAATTTAAATCTTTTCCCTTATTTTTGTTCATTCTCACTTATTGTTATTAATCTGATTCTTGGTGATCGGTTGATTAAATTTAATTTTGGTATCGTTGTTGAGTTTGATTTCATATCGAGATGAATTTTACGGACTAAATTACGGTATCATCTGATGACATATGTTAATGAGGACAATGAGAAAGGTGAAACGTCTGCTTTGGTTATGGAGCCTAGAGTTTATCGCAGTTATATTAGTTGTCGTGGAGGAAACGTAGGAACCTGACTTCGGATGTACAAATCTTAATTATAAAATTTAGAGTTTCTCGCAGCCATACCGGTTGGCGTGGTGAGGGTTCTAGATGACATGATTATAGAGTTGCATACCCTAGATATGGAACCTATCGTTTATCGCAGCTATGCTTACTGGTGTGGCGAGGATTCTAAGTGTCATTATTTCGGACAGACGTGTTTGATTATCAGGTTATATCTTAAATTGGTTCTTAAAGTATCATCTCAATACTTATCCACTCCTGTTATTGTAGGATTTGTTCCATCATTCTTTAGCTTAGGAGTAGAGCCTAGATGTGAGTAGATATGAGTATACCAGTATATGACTAGTGATAGGTATATCACCTGATATTGAGGCCAGTGATGTGTTGGAAGCAATAGGTGGAAGAAGTATTTAGAAATTGTGTGCAGGGTGCACAGTGGGTATTGAGTGTCAGTGTGGAAGTTCATGAAATGGAAGCCTGAGTATTATAAATTCTAATAGAGTTGATGGGTAGAGAAATATCAAGATTGGTCATGGAAGATATGTAGTGTATCACTGATTAGTGTATCAGTCTATAAAATATTTAAAGGAAAATACGTATACATCAATCAAGATATGGAACCATATGCCTGCCTTTGAGTGTGAAGCGAAACATGTGTATTATAGAAAGTGCAAGTGATCTTGAGTTCTAGTGAGTTTGATGAGGTGATCTAATGATGAAGCTAGTCCTAAAACATTAAGGGCATATGTTGTGTAGTAAGAAAGCTAGTGTTACTATATCAAGAGTGCTAGTGTTTCTATATCAGGGATAGTTGAGTAATGTGCTAATAACAGTAAGTACCTTGTGTGATAATAATAGATTGGTGTATCAGTTAATATAGATAGAAAATTATTTGAAAGTAATAGTGCAAGTAATCCTAATAGTAGTGAGGACAAAACAAATTATGGCTATGGGGACAAATTAAATTATTGTGAGAAATGACTACAATATGAGATTCCAAATTTTAAGGATGGAATTTTTTCTTTAAACTTCAAGATTGGATTTAATTTTTAAGTTTGGATATGAGAGTAAATTTAAAGGATTTAATTATTAAATTTTTGAAGATATTTATAAATGCGATTTCAATTTTAAGAAAATAATGTTAGATTGTATTTAAGAGTTATGACTTGTGAATCTGATTTAAGAGAAAATTTCTATTAGATTTTAAATTTTGAAGATAAATTAAAAATTTGAATATTTACTTTAAAATTTTAAGTTATGAGGATAAAGTTAATTTTTAAGACTTTGTTAAATAACAATAGTGGTTTGACTTCATGATTATATTGATTAAATTTTGATGGTGGCAGAAAAAAAATATTAAGGATTTTAAATTTTGAGGTTAAACATTAATTTAAATAAAGAGTTGAGAATTTAATATGGCAGAATTGACGATTTATTAAATCATAAAATTTTATGAAGATTATGATATGATTGGATTTATCATTAAATTTTGAGGAATTTAAGTAGATTATCATTATATTTATTTGACTACAAGATATAAATTTAAAATTTATATTTTGAATGTTGTATGTGAAGATCTTGTAAGTATTATATTGTTTGAGTATGATGTGGAAAAAAATCGAGGAGTAAGATCATTAATGGATTAGTGTTTGAATTCAAATTTTTGGGATGAGGGTTTAAATTTTATAAATATGAATCGATTGGACTTAAATTAGAGGAGTAAGATGATTAATGGATTAGTGTGTGAAATTCAAACTTTTCGGATGAGATTTCTTAATTTTATAAATATACATTGAGTGGTTTTAAAATTAGAGGATTGGATAATAAGTTTTGTATTTAGTGATTATCATAAAATTTTTGGAGAAGATTGTGATAAGAATGGAATTTGATTTTATATTTGAAAATTTTCAGGAATATGATATTTATAGATTTTTGAGAAATATTGTGAAATAACAATATGGATTAGTTCATGATTATATGATTTGATGAATTTAATTTTGATGGTAATAAATAAATAAATAAAATAATTAAGGATTTTAAATTTTGATGACGAATTTTTTTAAGGTGGGTAGACTTGTAACCTCCGTATCCTTAAATTCGTGCTTAAATGTTGTTATTAGGTTAATTTTGGGCTATTGGGATTTTTCCATAATTTTTAGTTAATTAAAAACTAGTAACCCTAATTTCCTAGAACTTTCAAGAATTTATTTTAGGGTCAAACTTAATTAAAAATATCCCAAACTTTTATTTTAGATTCTAAATAGTCAAATATATTTTTTAAAATTTTTTGAGAATTTTTTGATTATTTTTAGCATTTATTTTGAGTTAATTAGGGAAAACTGAATTAAAAACTATTTTCTGAAAATAAAAACCTAAAAAGTAATTATTTCTACCCAGTCAGCCAACAGGGGCCAACCCGTCACCCTCCCACAGCCAACTGGGCGGGGCCCGCCTGTCAGCGACCGCGGGGTGGGTGCGGGTGCAGTAGAGCCGACAACGAGACGAGCCGAGTCCTAGTCCGAGTCAGACTGAGCTGAGTCGAGCCGCATCGAACCCTGACCGTTTCATCTAAGCGGGTAGCGTTGGATGGCTGCCACGTGGCACTCCGAGCCGCGGCTGCTCTCTCTCTCTCTCCTCTATATATATAATAGTTTAGGTTATTAATTTCTAGGGTTTTCTTTGAGCCAAATTTTGAAGAATTGCCATCTAGGATTCCTTCATCTTCCAAAAGCTATTGCGCATAGCTACGAACTCCAAACGAGACCCAGTTTCTTGCGTTAGAACGATATTGAGGTTAGCTTTCTGATTATATAAATTTTTTTACGAAATTAAGAGTATTAAATTCTAGAAAATTCGTAGAGCACAGCATGTTCAAAAATAGACGCGTCTCAATGTTTTTGCAATTCCAGGAGAACCAGGAATCAAAATCATGAATCGTTTAAAGATTCAGAAAGATAATGTCGAGATCATTGACATATGTTTTTCCCAGAATTTAATATGTAATATTTATATACTCTTAATTATGTAGAACTTCTCCGTTAGAATTTAATCATCAGTGCATAATACGAAACTTGTATGTGCCATAATTCCCAAACAAATTTGAATTCGGATGAGTCATAAATTCTAGAATGTTTTTGACACTAAAATATACAGGAAATCATGCATAAAATTTGAGTTTGTGTTGGTTGACTTTTCGGTCAACAGATTGCCTCGATTTGCGTGCTATGAGTCTCGAGTTGATAAAATTTAGTTTCTTTGGACGAAATTTAGAAATTAACCTAAAAATCAGAATAATAAGATTAAAATAGGATTTGAGAGTAATTATTCTAGAATTAAATAAATTAAAATAACTTATCTTTTGATATGGTAAATTTGTAATACATAGGCTATTTGGACTGTGACTTGGATTCCGATTTGTACCAACTAAGGACCACAGGCGAGTACATTCTCTGATAGTTTCTATTATTTAATATTTCCTATGATGCATGTTTAGTTTTACCTGATTCCTGACATGATGGATACACGGATTGGTATTGTATGGATTCATTTTTGTGAGACGTATTTTCAGGCCTATTGATTTTTCTGGACTAATGAGTTACTGGACTAATGTATTTTCTGGCCTATTGACATCTTCTGGACTATTGAGATTATTCATGTCTAGACTTGGATCCATAAGTACTAGTCGGGCGGGAAATACCTAGGAGACGTGTGAACTACCATTTCCATCCCATGGTCTTTCTAGAATAATAGCAGCCACACACGATACTTGTGGTTTGCCGGATATTACCCCCTAGCCGTTCACATGTCAACCTGGTATTTCAAAACACTAGTTAGATACAGTCATTCTGGATTAACCTATACTTGCTAATTATACACTTGCATGACAGATTTTCTAATTCACATATCTGTCTGTCTTTACATGCTTCTCTATTCTTCTTTCTTGTTTTTTATTATTTATATATTTAACTGTTCCTCTATGATGTACCCTATTCCATTATTATATGCTCATCATGTATTTCATAAATATTAACTGTTCATAGTACTTGTCAATTAACTGGAACTGCTATTAGATTGTACTCATTCCATCCTGACTGGGTAAACATTTTAGGTGACTTGCTATCTTGCTCATTGGATTTGGTTGGAGATCGAGATGCTTGTGGAGGCCAATATTAGAATTTATATAGTATGGCAACTTCTTTGGATTTGATGTTTAGCGGGTTTGTTCCTGAGTTATGATTTAATTATAAATTTAGAATCTTGTAAAACTATATAAATATTGTGAATGAGCAATAGATTTAAATTTGTGATTAAATATTATCTATTTGGATTGATGGACCATTGTTATCATAGACAGCGTACTACCGCCGATGTTGCGGCGTAGGCTGCTCTTGGCCACGTACTCGTATCCTAAAAGCGTACTACCGCCGATGGTGCGGGTCATGACAAAAAGTGTGATACGGGTATGGTGCACTCCATGTGTTTGATGTTTTATTCTTTTTCCTATACGTGCATGTGTAATTATATATATATGATCATTAAGTGATATACATATATATATACTAGGGTATTTATGATTAGTGTATATCTATACGTATATATATATATATATATATATATATATATATATATATATATATATATATATATATATATATATATATGTGTGTGTGTTGGTCTATATGTATATGTATATATATATATGTGTTGGTCTATATATATATATATATATATATGTGTGTGTGTGTGTGTGTGTGTGTGTGTGTGTTGGTTTATATATCTTTATATATGTGTGTTTTTGGTATCTATGTATATATAGTTGTGAGATGAGTATATATATACATAGTTGTGTCTGTATTGGTTTTGTGTGTGGATGAGTGAAGTGAAGGGGGTCGGGCACCCTGCAGCAATACTGTGCAATGATAGCATAAGCTAGTGCAGCAGCTAGCTGCAACCACTGGCATCCAGCATGAGCAACAAACAAATTCAATGTGCAGTAGGCATTAGGAAGAATAGAAACAATGCAACTCGACAAAGAACCAACTATGCAGCAGGTATCAGCATGAGGCATGAACAACTACAGTTTAGCAACAAAAGGAATCAAGCCATGCATTCAGCTAGCATCATCAAGTCAGCAAGCACAGGGTGCAGCATGCTCGGGATAGGGGGATGCAGTTCAGCAAAGTGCAGTTAGCATATTGCATCTGCAGTAGCAATCCTGCTGCAGTACAGTCAAACTGAAGTACAGCAGCTGCACCTACACATCCAAGGTAGCAGTATCAACAAGACATCGAGCACCAGCAGCCTTGTGCCACACCTCGAGCACAGCAAGGCTCGGGCAGTTGGACATCAAGGAGAGGCTCAACATGCTCAAGCATACTGCACAGTAGCAGTTATAACGCATTCATCAATGTGCAGTAAACGGTATCAACAACTGTGTATCCGTGTCTTCACAAATCAGGTATCAGTGTACCTATATCAGTTACCTCAGTACAACAGGGAAGAGCACAGTGTATCAGTCAGTTTCATGTATCCACATAAGTCCAGTTAGAATCAGCTTCGGTTTAGTAATGTTTTGGGTAGCAATGAGTTAAGTGTTGTTTGATTGGGTTAGTTAGTTATCAAGGTAATTGGGTTATGATTAGTACCTTAGTTGATTAGTTATTGGTTAGAATACTTAGTATATCACTAGCTATAAATATACCTAGGTATATGAGTTATTGATTAAGTTAGATGAGTATCAATTTCAGCATCAGCAAGTTGGGTCATTAGTTTAGGGATAATTAGCTAGCAGTATTGGTAGTTGGGTTTTGGGTTAACTTTGAGTTAAGTATTTGGTTAAGTCTAGTTGTTTTCTATATTAGCTAATTGGTAATAGGTAGTTTAATAGTTAGTATATTATTGAGATTTTATATATAAGGATTATATATATTTGATAAGTATTTGGGTTACCTTGGGATACCAAGGTATTGGACCGATACCCAAAGTATTGAGTTTGGGTATCGAGATAGGTGCGATACGCATTGGTGCAAGGCTAAGTATCATTTTTCATTATTTTAATATAGTATTAAGTATAATGACTTGTATATATATCTTAAAATACTATTTTCATACATATGAACTTGTGTATCTTAGGATACGGCTTTTTGAGTGCCTTGTTGTTTCATAGTTTAGCTAGTATAGCATAGTTTCATAGTGTATCGACTTAGTGACTTAATATTAGACTCTTGCAATCTAGATTTCATTTGTTTAACTTAGAAATGGTGTATCGACCTAGAATTGCATCAACTTCACTTATTTTTATTCTTGAACCTTGTATTGATGTAACATACCGTATATAGGTTGTATGACACCAACTTGGGCATCGAGACACACCTTGCTCAGGACTTCAGGCGAGTATATTTCTCTAATAGATTTCAATTCATAATATTGTATATATGCATGTTCTAGAATTGTATACATTGATCCCGACACAATAATTTTATGGACTGGTACTATATGGATCCCGTCAGGAGATGTTATCCTCTACCGTGTTCAGCGGGTACTCGTGTATATTGTATCTCATCGTGTATATTAGATATTAATGATACTTTGTGTTCACACACTGCTCGTGTTCAGTGTGCTTATTCGTGTACACCCACCGCTCGTGTTCGGTGGTTATGATATTCGTGTACATCCACTGTACGTGTTCAGTGGTTATATTTCATGTTTGTAGCGTGACATGATTGGATCCATCGGTATTAGTTGGGGTGGGAGAGTAGGAGTTGATTATGTGATAAAAGCCATTGTTACATCGTGTATATTCTGGTTACATACGTCACTTGTAATCGTCTTACCTGATCATGATCACCCAACCCAATCACATAATGAACTTGTGTTCTGAGGCACATTAGTTAGTTTAGATTGCAGTTATTTTATCATATTATGATAATCATATTATTAATCTATATTCTTGTATATTACCTGTATATCTTGTTCATTCATTCATATGTTTTGTGATCTTGTATTTTATTTCTATATCTGTTTATATGCTCGATTATGCTATTGAAACTGCTTTCAGAGGTATGTACTTCGCTCCAATTTTGAGTGGATATATTTTTCCAGATGACTGGCTTATAAAGCAGTATCCCACATTCTACAGGCCGTAGGACGGCGTACCTATAGAGGATACTCCAATTGACTAGGAGGACTTAGTTTCAGATCCTGAGGAGGTTTAGATTATATTTTTATTGGATTGTCTTAGACTATTCTTTTGTGGAGATTCACAGTTTATATTATTATTTCAGATTGTGGATTGTATTCTTATTCTTTTCTTCGCTATTCCATTCGTACTTTATCTTCCTTAGTTTGTTTTGTGATTGAGATTAGTTATACTTGTGAGATACCATATTGCTCCTCCGTTTGTTGTTAAGATGATTGACATGTACCATATTATATTATTGAGATATTAGATAGTTAGAAATGACCCAGACAATATTCTACTGACGATTCTGTGGTATAGGTTGGGCATAACCACATACTCGTGCCCGAATATCTGGGCGTAGGTCATGACACTGAGGGGCTTCCACCTCCATCTTTCATGCCGACAGACGCGATTTAGGTGTTTATATTATTTCATGAGATGATGTAGGCTCAGAGGGCCCAGTCAGAGGCTCACCAGAGGAAGACCAACGTGTTACAGCAGGGTATTGAGAGTGCTCATCAGCTTGCCCTTGTTGTAGTAGAGAGAGGAGCTCTGGTCCAGCAGCAAGTTGCTCCGCAGGTTGCCTAGCTTCGGTCGGGTAATATTCAGGACTTCAAGAAGCTGGAACCACGGGTCTTCAAGGGGACTGAGGGCATCATCTACGATGATGATTGGCTCAAGGATATTGAGCATCTCATGAGGGTGTTTCGCCTTGCTAAGGATCTGAAGGTTAAGGCAGTAGGACTTTAGTTGTTCGACACCGCTCGTACTTTGTTCAGGAATGAGCCACTTTTTGCTGATACGGGACAGTCTTAGGAGATTTTGAAAGATATCTTCAAGAGGAAGTTCTTTGATCGGGCGGACAGATTGGACTTGGGGAGGCGGTTTGAGGGCCTCACTCAGAGGAGCATGTCCATGGAGGAGTACGCCACAGAGTTCGGTAGGTTGAGCTGATTTGCGTAGTATTTGGTTAGGGAGCCAGAGGTTCGGGCTATCCGCTTCCACGAGGGTCTGAACTTGGAAGTGAAGATCCTCATTTCGTCTTTCTATGAAACATATTCAGAGATACTTGCGGAGGAATGCAAGGTTGAGAGGGAGTTTGGCTTGAAACCCAAGAGAGATCGTAATTATTTTCAGGGGGGCTAGTAGCAGTACAGTAACAGCTAAGCGGCCTTATTTCCAGTCTAGGCCTTTTCAGCAGCCACAATAATACCAGAATTAAGCTAGGGCACCATTTTATCAGGCACCACTACAACAACAAAGACAGTCAAAGCAAGCTTTATGCAACTTCTGCAAGAATTCCAGCCACATCTAGAAAGTTTGCAGGAAGAGGTTAGGAGTTTGTCTGTATTGTGGTGCCGAGGGGCATCAGCTGTGGGATTGTCCTTCCAACCCTCTTCGTACAGTTCAGGGAGGAGCTCCAGCTCCAAGAACATAGGCGAGGCTAATTGAAGTAAGTCGAGGGGACCGTAGCTTCCAACCCAGCAGCAGCGTTATGCCCAGCAATAGCATCAGGGTGGTGCACCTCAGGGACGAGCATTTTCTATGACGGTCGAGGAGGCCGAGTCCACCGAAGATTTCATCACAGGTTCTGCTCTTCTTGATTCTATTTCAACTTTAGCATCGTTTGATAGTGGTGCTTTTCATAGGTTTGTATCTATTTCTTTTATTTTGAAGTATCGTTTGGTAGCTGAGCCTTTGCTTAGGACTTGTAAGGTCATGACCGAGGGAGGCATTATCTGGTTAGTGATATTTGCAAGGATTGAAGAGTTACTCTGGGAGGCCGGGAGCTGAGTGTGTGTCTACTTTTAATGCCACTTCTGAGCTACGATATTGTACTCGGGATGGATTAGTTGAGTAGACACCATGCTAGTATAGATTATAGAGGAGGTAAAATTTGTTTAGCCCGCCAGGAGAGCCAGAGTTTGAAGTTTCTAGAGGAGCTGCAGAGCAGAAAGAAGGTATTATCTGTGGAACTATAGTGAAAGATAAGGAGTTACCGTATCCTTTGATAGCAGAGTTCTTGGATGTGTTTCCTGAGGAATTTCTAGGATTGCCGCCAGATTGAGATATTGAATTCTCTGTAGACTTGGTGCCAGGTGCAGAACCAATTTCATATCATGTCAATAGAGTGAACAACAATGAACTGGTCGATCTAAAGAAGCAAGTTGATAAATTATAGGATAGAGGATTTATCAAATCCAATTCTTTACCGTGGGGAGCACCAATAATATTTGTACCGAAGAAGGATGGATCAGTGCGCATATGCATCGATTACAGGATATTGAATAATCTTACTATCAAGAATAAATACCTGTTGCTACGGATTGATGACCTGATCGATCAGTTGAGTAGCGCCAAGGTGTTTTCCAAGATAAATTTATGATCAGGCTACCAGCAGGTAAAAGTAAAGCTGGAGGATATTACGAAGATTGCTTTTAAAACTTGGTATAGCCAGTATGAGTTCATGGTGATGCTGTTTGGGTTGACTAATACCCCGACGGTATTTATGAATTTGATGAACAAGGTGTTCCACCTGTACCTTGATAAGTTCATGGTGGTGTTCATCGATGACATTCTCATATACTCGAAGACACGAGAGGAGCACGAGAAGTATCTACTGATTGTGTTGGATGTACTGAGGAAGGAGAAGTTGTATGGAAGATGTCCAAGTGTGAGTTTTTCCTGGACAAGGTAGAGTTCTTAGGACATGTTGTGACTGGTAATGAAATTTTAGTGGATCAAAAGAGGATTGCAACAGTAGAATCTTGGAAGACCCCTACTTCAGTGGCAGAGATCAGAAGTTTCTTGGGTCTGGCTGGCTACTACAGGAAGTTTGTGGAAGATTTTTTAACGATTGCTGAACCGATGACAAGGCTCACCAGGAAGGATTGTTTGGACAGAGGAGTTCCAGGTTTCTTTTGAGGAATTAAATAGGAGGTTGATGTCTGCTCCTATTTTGACGTTGCCATCAGGGTCAGGAGGTTTTCATATTTATAGTGATGTATCAAGAAAAGGGCTAGGTTGTATTCTTCAGCAGAATAGAAAATTGATTGCCTATGCATCCAGGTAATTACGTCCTCATGAGAAGAACTATCTTACACACGATTTGGAGGTGGCAGGAGTCATATTTGCCTTAAAGTTATAAAAATACTATTCGTACGGACAGTGTATGGAGATCTTCACAGACCATAAGAACTTGAAGTACGTTTTCACTCAGAAGGAGTTGAACATGAGGCAGTGTCGGTGGCAGGAACTGATGAAGGATTTTGACATATCTTTACAATAACATTCGAGAAAAGCCAATGTAGTTGTCGATGCCTTGAGCTGGTATCCGGTAGCGATATTTTTGATGCAGGATAGGTATTTGTTGGAGGATCTGGAAAGCTTGGGCATTGAGGTAATAGTCCCTGGTTTTGCCTTACAGATGTGGGGATTGCAGATACACTCAGAGTTGATGGACAAGATTAAGGCAGCCCAGTATAAGGATGTATCTCTAAGGAGCATCAGAGCTCAGGTAAAAGCAGGATTGGAGGATGATTTTACCATTGCTGAGGATGGTTCTTTACAGCATGGTGCTAGATTATTTGTGCCTAGTGGGGATCTGCGTGAGGAGGTATTGCAGAAAGATCATCGCTTTCAGTATTTCATGCATCCAGGTGCCAACGAGATGTATCGGGATATATGAGAGAGTATGTGGTGGTATAACATAAAGAGGGAGGTGGCACAGTTTGTATCCAGATGCTTATTGTGCCAACAGGTAAAAGTCGAGAGATAGAGGCCAGGTGGATTACTTCAGCCATTACCCATTCCAGAGTAGAAGTAGGAGCACATTACTATAGATTTTGTGTCCGGACCTCCACGATCTCCAGGAAATAAAGACACGATTTGGGTCATCATTAACAGGTTAGCTAAGTCGGCCCACTTTTTTTCTTTTATTGTGGGTTTATCTACGGAGAAGCTGGCAGAGATGTATATGAGGCAGATTGTCAGGATATATGGGGTTCCCGTCAGCATAGTCTTGGATCGAGATAGTCGTTTCACTTCTTATTTCTGGAGGAGTTTATGGGCGAGTTTGGCCCCAGCTCAAGTTCCGTACTATATATCACCCCAAGACGGATGGGCAGTCAGAGGGGACCATTCAAAATCTCAAGGATATGCTACACACATGTGTACTAGATTTTGGGAGATCTTGGGAGGACCATCTCTATTTGGTAGAGTTTGCTTACAACAACAGCTACCAGGCTAGTATAGATATATCACCATTTGAGCCTCTGTATGGTCGGAGATGTCGTACTCCCTTGTCATGGGACATTGTTGGAGAGAGAGGTTTGTTGGGTCCAGAGATGGTTATGGATGCAGCGGAGAAGGTTAAGTTGATCAGAGATAAACTTCGAGTGGCGCAGAACAGACAACGACATTAGGCCGATAGCCACCAGAGACCTTTGGAGTTTGAGATTGGTGGTCTGGTGTTTCTGAGGATTTCTTCGACACGAGGCACGATTCATTTTGGTGGAGGCGGGAAGCTTAGTCCGCAATTCATCGGACCCTTCACTATTCTTAAGAGGGTCGGGGCAGTTTCTTATAAACTAGACTTGCCACCTGCATTGGAGGGAGTGCATAACGTATTTTACGTGTCATAGTTGAGATGGTACGTGGTGGATCATAGTCACGTATTGGATCACTCGGAGATAGAGGTAGGCCCTACTCTTAGATATCCAAAGCAGCCAGTTGAGATTCTGGATCGGAGAGAGAAGGTACTGAGGAATTAGACCATTCTCTTTGTATGTGTCGCATGGAGGCATCACTCTCCGGGTGAGTCTACCTTGGAGAGGGAGGATAAAATGCGAGAGCATTACCCATATATGTTTGTACCTTGAGGTATGTTCTTTCCTGATTCTGTTCTGTTTTACTTTCTGGGGGTAATTTTGTCTTTAAATTTTGAAGACGGAATTATTTTAAGGGGGGTACACTCGTCACTTTCATATTTTTTAGTAAAAGATATTTTTGTTATTTCATAATTATTTAATTTATGTGCTTGTTGAATATTTATTTATTGTATTATTTAATTTTTTTAGATGTTAGATTTAAGTTTGGACTTGTGTTAGTGGACCTAACTAGATTAGACTAGACTCATGGACCAACATTTAATTCTAGTTAGATTGAGCCCAACAAACAAGCCCAATAGTTAGCCCATTCATTTGGAGGATGACTTAATTAGTTAAACCAATTGGATTAGAACCTTACTTTCTTAATTAATTTCTTCATAACAAGCTCCAAGGGGTATTGTTGACTTTTTATGGTGACTTGGAGTAGGGGCTAGGCCGGCCATAGCAAGGGGGGAGAGAGACTCTCTCTCTTCATTCATTCATTACAATTCTAGACCTAGAATTTCTTTTTTCCAAACTCATTTATCCCTACATCAATCCCTACCCAAATTCCTTCCTAATTCCTTCTCTACTCACCATTGGAGACTATTGAAACAAGGAAGAGGCAAGGATCTACAAGGAGGAGGAAGGGGCATAAGTTAAAGGCTCTTGACACTCATTTGGAGACTTGCATTCGGAATCCATCTCCTAATAGGTACAATTCAGTTTTCCTTCTCTATTTAGACTCTAAATCTATAATTTAATCATTAGGAACCCTCCATGTACTAAGGCTACCCATAGAAAATGGTATTAGGTTCATAGGAGGCCTATGGAGGAATTATATGGTATTTTGTGTCAATTTTGGAGAAATTTCGAGATTGACACATCATGTGTTTGTCAATAGGTCAATTGGACCAAATTGACATGTGTTTGGTTGTCTGAGACTAGTATCGTGTCCACGATTGGATATATGTAGGTCATATCACGACAATTTGGCGATACAGGTTGATTTGGGGGTTTTCTTCCAACACGGGGGTTTGAGCATATCACATTTTGACACAAGCACGTAGATGAGTAGCTAATACTTCGTGTTACTTCTAATTATGATTCTAGACTTTCTCGTGTCCTTCGAGATACGTTTAATAGTGTGGTGGAGTCGTATCATAAGCGTATCATAGATTGAGTGTAATACGGGTGCGGTGCACTCGACGTGTTTGATACTTTGCTTTCTAATTAAATTTATCTTGGTTCTAACTATTAGAGTATTGTATTTACAGTATTAATAGTTATTATATGATATATATATATATATATATATATATATATATATATATATATATATATATATATAGTTATATATAGTTATATTTCTAATTCATTTGATGTGTTGGTGGTCATTGGAGAGTAGGAAAGTTTATATGCACTATTAGGATTAATATGTGCAGCATATATATATATATATATATATATATATATATATATATATATACATATATATATATATATATAGGTGGGTGTATGTGTGCTAAGGGGTTCAGGTAAGCAGCAATAAGCAGCAGCAGCAATAAGTAGCAGCAGCAGTAGTAAGCAGCAGCAGCAACAGTGTGTAGCACAGTAGTGCAATAGAGATTAGGATGTATATATCAGTTAAAGTTAAGTTAGTTAATATTGTTATATATATATATATATATATATATATATATATATATATATATATATATATATATATGAGTTAGTATAAGGTTAAGTTAGTTAATAATATATATATATATATATATATATATATATATATATATATATATATATATATATATATATATATATATGAGGGTATATATATGAGTTAGCATAAGTAATAGTATTGGTTAATATTATTTTTAGTTTACCTTGAGTTACACCAACGTAATGAGAGTTGAGGTATCTTGGGGTATGGGTATTGAGTACCAGATGGGTATGCTTGTTATGTTAGTGTATAGTGAGGTATGAATGGCTAGTAAGTTAACTATTAGATATTGGATTACAATGTGATACCAAGATAATTGTTAGGTAATTTGGTTTATCCTCAAGGTATTGGGTTCGTGTATCAAGAGGGGTGTGTAGGTGGTGTGATATCGTATTTGGTTCAAAGCCAATGTATCCATTTAGCATTAGTTTAGCTAGGGATACTATATATTTTTATCTTGTATATATATATTATTATATTTTCATATCTAATAATTTACATATTTTATGATACGGTATAGTGTTAATATCCTAGTATCCTAACATAGCTAGTATAGCCTAGTTACATAGTGTATTGGCCCAATATCCTAGAGATGGACACATACAACCTATAAATAGCTAGTTTGGCCAAGTTTGACTAGTTTGAGCTAGAGTTGACCTAGTTTGACTGTTTTGACTTAGAAATAACTTTACGACCTAGAATTTGACTAGTTTAACTTATTTTTTTTCCAAAATCTTGTATTGATGTAATATTCCAAATTTAGGTCTCTGAGACACCGTTTCGGACATCTTTAATATTGTTTACCGAATTTTAGGCAAGAATATTCTCTGATAGTTTCTCATTTATGATATTTCTTAGTTTCTTGAATATAGTATAGATATCCTGGATTTCTTGACACGATGGTTACACGGATTGGTATATCCGGATCTCGTCATGAGATATTATTCCTTGGTGTCACTACCACATTTTCAGTTTAGGGCATTAGTGTAATTTCCCCTGTTTAATTTAAATATGTATTTAATTAATATGATGAGTTTATTAAATATTAATGAGGTATTCTTGATGTTAGATTTTAGTTTAAACCCTAGAAACCCATTAGGTCTAACCCTAATGACTAAACCGTAATTTGTAACATAGTTTCTAGTGGAACCCTAATTTACATTTTAGATTTAGAAAGTTAAAACCCTAGAAATGGCAAACCCTAATTAATTAAAATTCTTCATGACTAAACATGGAGGATTAACTAACCCTTTGCATTTGAAACCCTAACCCTAGCCCTATTTAATGAAGGAGAGCCTCCCTCAACCCTTTTCCTTCATGAAGAAAACCTAAACCTAGCCTCCATTTGAGAAAATAACCACTCCCTCCCACAAATTTCAGAATCAAACCGTAGGAATTCACTTTCCTCCTCCATCAAAGGGGAATCAAGGAGCTTGGACCAAGAAGACTTGGATAAAGAGAACCTTCATTGGGAAACCATCTCCCAATAGGTAAAAATCTGAATTTGACCCATTTATTTCTGTTTTTTTGTTGTATTTGGCCATTAGGAATCCACCGAATTGTATAGATTTTGATTTCTAGGGTTCTACATGAAGACCTAGGAGAAATTAGGCCTTTGGTGTACTTTTGGGTGTTTTTCCTCAAATTTCAGGAACCCTAATCCTAGGGATTTTGTGTAGGCATGATTACATCTCCTACGTGTAGTCTAGATATCGATTTAGGATTTGATTTGGGTATTCCTGAAGTTCTCGTTGTGGAATCAGGATTTGGGGGTTTTTCCACTGTGCAGTCGAGTATTTTTTATCACTGTGTATTTGGTTTCCCTATGCACAGTCGAAGGGGGGCTGTGTTGTGCTGTGTGTTTGGTTCCCTGTGCAGCGAGTTCGTGAGCCTTTGTGTCTCAGTGTTACTATCAGTTAAGAATGCATGTGTGTGTATCAGTTTAGTCAGGGGCTAGTGTGGAGTTCTAAGTTCAATATATTGGAGTCGGGTTTCCTTGTGAGTGCAGTATAGGAAATAGGTTTATGAGTATTGTGTATCAATAACATGTGTCTCAGTGTGTCTCAGTGTGTCTAGGTATTAGGTGTGTCTGTGTATACCCGTGTGTGAGTATCTGAGTGTCTACCAGTGTGTGAGAACCTGTGAGTGTACCTGTGTCAGTGTCTCAGTGAATACATATTGTATCAGTGTTCCTTTAACTGATATTGTGTATCAGTGAGTAAACTGAGTAAACTTATGTATCAGTGAGTGAATACCCATGTACTTGTAACCAGCCTGTGTTAGTTCTAGAGTACCTGTGTATCACTGAGAATTGTAAGAAGTTCAGTTCAGTGTCTGTGTATGAACCTATATGTGTGTGAACCTCTGTGTATGTGACTATCAGTGTGTATCAGTAATTCAAACTATGTAACCTGCCTGTGAGTAAGTGTTGTGTGTGTGAGTGAGCAGTGAGAATAATGTGTGTGTGTTAGCTGTGTGAGTGTAACAGTGTGTGAGTATCCCAGAACTCAGTGTGTTAATACCTGTGTGTGTTCCTGTATGAATATCAGTGTGTGTAGCTCTGTGTGTAGCAGTGTGTATCTGTGTGTGTAGCTTATATGTATATCTGTGTGTTAGTACCCAGTGTTAGCTGTGTGTACATATGTGTGTGGGTCCCTGTGTTAAACATCTGTGTGTGAGCAGTCAATTTCAGTTCAGTGTGCGTATGTGTGTAGATGTGTAGGTCTGAGTGTTATGTATCAGTGTTAGATCAGTGTGAATGTCTGTGTGAATACCTGAGTGTGTATACCTATGTGTCTGTGAATAATGTATGTGTGAGTGATGTTTAGCAGTGCAGTAGCAGTCCAGGGACTGTGTGAAACTAGTGTGAGAGCAATATATATGTAACAGTAATGCTTGTGTGTGAGTGTAGGTCTGTGTGTGCAGTGTGTATACCAGTATCAGTGTATGACTGTGTGAGTTCCTGTGAGTTGTGTGTGTCTGTGAGTGTGAGCTGAGTGTGTGTGAGCTGTGTGTGTCTGTGAGTGTGAGTTGTGTGTGTGCCTGAGAGAGTATAACAGAGTGTGTGTGCCAGTGAATTCTTGTGTGTGAGTGAACCTGTGTATCTGCATATAGGACTGTGTATCAGTGTCTGTGAGTAGGTGTGTAGGTCTGTGTCAGAGAGAACAGTATCTGTGTGTATCAGAACTTATCAGTCAGTGTATATAGAAATTAGTATCAACTAGTAATTCCAGTATCAGTAGAATGGTTAATTGGTTAGTGTTTTATGTATATATTTATGTCAGTTAGTTAGTTAGCATGTCTCTATAGGTCAATTAGTAGTATATATAGTAAATTATGATAGTACAAGCTAAGTATTAATTAAAATAGTATAGACTGAGCCAAGACCTAGAAATGACCCTGTACCTAGCATAGAACTAGGTATGCATGTAGCCTTTCCAAAACATTTTTTATATGGATATTTTATATTTTTAGGTGACTGTGATTTCATCTTGGTCATCGACCCTTGCATATTCCTCGGGACTACAGGCGAGTACATTCTCTGACAATTTTTACTTTTGTTGATTACTTCTATAATTCTAGTTGTATTATATACTTGACTCTGACACTGTGGATACACGGGTTAGCACCCTAGATACCCGTCATGAGGAGTCATGATTGGAATCCATCGTGCTAGCTGGGGATGGGGAAATATTAGTAGATTATGTGATCATATCCAAATTTACATGCATCATAGCTAACCTCACATCTCACGTCGGGTGCGGCCTGACCATTACATGCTTCATAGCTGTTGTATATGATTAGCCTGACCATTACATGCATCATAGCTAACCAGATGGTTAGCCTGACCTACAAGAATCATAGCTAATCATATATAACTAGCCTGATCTCGTCCCAAGCCGATCACATAATAAACTGAGATTTCAAACACTTAGCCAAAATTTTATTCTTTATTTCAGATTCACTTGTTCTAGCACTCACTTGTATATTGTTCATTGCTAGATTTTCTATTGCCTATTTCATATTCTCCAGTACTCTATATTTCCAGTATTTATATCATCTTGTATTTCCTTACACTGTTTATAGTTTTTGTCAACATAAATAAAACTGCTGTTTAGTGTTTGTGCTTCGCTCCAATCCTGATTGGATAACATTTTCAGAGGACTTGGAGGATTTCTGCCCAACCCACTACGGCCCGGGACCAGAGGGAGATTACATACCAGAAATCCCCGAAGAGTTACCCATCCTAGAGAAGATCTTACCTGCCTGTACTTAGACTATTCTATTTCATGTATTATTATACTAGACTGAGATTGAGTTGTATTATTATTTGTGGCTTTTGAGGACATCTAGACTCAGGACTTATGATGTATTTATATTTGTGATGGCTTATGATAGAACTCTTATTCCTCATTTCTCATCGTGCCAATTACTTTCATATAGCTTGTGATTAAGTATATTTATAAAACTGTGGATTCATATATTATCATTGTCCTCCTTTTGGAGTTGAGACTATTGACAGGATGAGTTATGATTGAGACCTAGACAATGTTCTACCGCCGATACTGTGGCGTAGGCTGGACGTACCCACGGCTTATGCCCAAATTCCGGGTGCAGGTCGTGACACATTTTTAGTGGTGGCCCATGCAGGTCTAGATTCGTATTTAGAGCGATATCGTAGTGGTGCTCGCTTAGAGTATTGCTACGAGCCTATTTTAGGAAATAGGATTTAGGCCGAGGATATGCTCAATCACAATTAGGAAATTCTGATTTCTATAATGCTACTCTTAATGACTATTTCCTTTAGAATTTTTACTGTCCTTCATTGATGATATCGTGTCTATTGCCTTAATTGAATCTTTCAATCTGTCTTCAGGATGTCGCCGAAGACCAGGTCCCTGAGACTCGGAGTAGCAGCTTCAGAGAGGTCTGCCACCTCTCGCCCTGTTGGACAGACACCCGCAGTACCTCCTACGTCTCCTGTGCATGTGGGAGTATCTGTACTGTTCGGGCGTCCTTCTCCCCCACCTGTTCAGAGGGTTCCCATAGCTACGACGGAGCCTCTTCCACCACCACCGACCCAGTTTCCAGGAGGTGTGCCCGTCAATGGGGCATAAATGTTCGCATTGATCTAGGGCATGGTCGATGCCCAGAGGACGTGAGCAGAGGCCCAGAGGGTGGAGGCTGAGGTGCACCAGGCCCAGACCGAGATGATGAGGGTGAGTATGGAGAATGCTCATCAGGTGGCTCTCAAGGCTGTGGAGAGAGTCGCCCAGCAGCAGCATCCTGGCCAGTACCACCAGAGGCTGGGCACCATTATGGACTTCAAGAGGATGATGTCTCGGGAGTTCAAAGATACAGAGGGGATACTCTACGCCGACGATTGGCTAGAGGACATCGAGGGGAACTTGCGCTTGGCGCAGCTTCCGAAGGCTCTTCAGATCGAGGCCGCCAGCAGCCAGATGTTCGACATCGCCCTGACGTGGTTTTATACTGAGCCGAGACTCCTTGTCGGGGGACTCACTTGGGAGGCTTTCAGGGAGCTCTTTAAGGAGAAGTTCTTTCCTGATGTTTTCCTGGGAGCCTTGGAGAGTCAGTTCCATGACTTAGTCCAAGGGAGCATGTCCGTTGATGAGTACGCCGCAGAGTTTTGCCGCCTGAGTTGCTTCACGCCATCGATGATTAGAGATCTAGGAGACAGGGCCCGAAAGTTCAGAAAGGGGCTGGCAAGGGAGATCAAGTCTCGCACGTCGGGACGTCACACCGCTACCTTCGAGGGCATATTGATGGATGCCCAGATAGTCGAGGATGACTTGGACCTCAGGCCCAAGAGGGGACGCGATGCTTCAGGAGGAGCAAACAGTAGTGCGGGACCAGGAAAGCGTCCACACTTCCAGCAGCAGCAGAGGCCATATCAGCAACAACATCAGCAGCACCAAGCACCAGCCCGAGGACAGGCCCAGCGCCAGCAGAGGCAGACTCAGCCCGCCATCCAGTGTGCGTACTGCGGGAAGGCAGGACACACTAGAGAGATCTGCAGGAAGAGGTTGGGCACATGTTTGTCCTGCGGATCAATGATACATCAGCTGAGGGATTATCCTACCATCCAGACTCATCCAGGCCAGGGTGGAGCAGCCGCCCAGAGGGGACCAGCTAGGGTACCTACCGTACCAGGAGGCTAACAATAGAGGGGACCACTTCCACCACAGCAGCAGAGGTTTGCTCAGCACTAGCAGCAAAGAGGTGCACCCTAGGGGCGAGCTTACGCCATGGCAGTCGAGGAGGTCGAGCCAGCAGGAGACTTGATTACAGGTTCAGTTCTTCTCGATTGCATTCCAGTATTTACATTATTCGACTCTGGCGCTTCCCATAGTTTTGTGTCTGTATCTTATGCACTTCAACATCATTTAGAGATAGAACCAATAGCTAGGACTTGCAAGATCATGACTGGTGGAGGTATTATCCTAGTCCGTGATTATTGCAAGGACCGGAGAGTGTCAGTGGGAGGCCGAGAGTTAAGCGTGTGCTTACTCGTCATGCCACTTCCGGGATACGATATTGTACTCGGAATGGACTGGTTGAGTAGGCACCATGCTACTATAGATTGTCATGGAGGCAGAGTATTATTTAGACCACCAGGAGAGACGGAGTTCAAGGTCGCCAGAGGAGCAATAGAGCAGAGCAGGAGCACGTTTTGCGGAGCCAGGATGGAAGAAGAGGAGTTGCCACATCCTCTGATAGTGGAGTTCCTGGATGTATTTCCATAGGAGTTGTCAGGCTTGCCGTCAGACAGAGATGTTGAATTCTCTATAGACTTAGTGTCAGGAGCGGAGCCCATTTTACAGTCTATAGAGTCAACAACAGCGAGCTGGCAGAACTGAAGAAGCAAGTTGAGGAGCTGCAGGACAAAGGCTTCATCAAATCCAGTTCATCACCATGGGGAGCTCCGATTTTGTTCGTGCCGAAGAAGGACGGCACGATGTGTATGTGCATCGATTATAGAGCTTTGAACAACCTCACTATCAAGAACAAATACTCGATGCCGAGGATAGATGATCTTTTCGATCAGTTGAGCGGGGCGAAGGTGTTTTCGAAGATAGATTTGAGGTCAGGCTATCACCGGGTGAAGGTGAAGAGAGAAGACACGTCGAAGACAGCCTTTCGGACCAGATACGGCCAATTTGAGTTTATGGTAATGCCATTTGGTTTAACCAATGCACCGGCAGTATTCATGAACCTGATGAACAAGGTGTTCCACCAGTACCTTGACAAGTTCGTGGTGGTGTTCATCGATGATATTCTTGTGCATTCCAAGACCCCGGAGGAGCACGAAGAGCACCTGAGGTTGGTCTTAGAGACTCTCAGGAGGGAGGAGCTGTACGGGAAACTCTCAGAGTGCGAATTCTTCCTTGACCAGGTTGAATTTCTTGGGCATGTGGTGATGGGTGACAGAATCTTGGTTAACCCAAAGAAGATCGAGGCAGTGGAGTCGTGGGCTACCCCCAGTTCGGTAGTTAATATCAGAAGTTTTCTCGGGCTAGCAGGATACTACAGGAGGTTTGTACAAGACTTCTCCAAGATTGCAGCACCGATGACCAGGCTGACCAGGAAGGATATAGATTTTGTCTGGACGGAGGATTGCCAGGTAGCATTTGATGAGCTAAAGAAGAGATTGATGACAGCTCCAGTTTTGACATTGCCAGCGGGGATAGGTGGATTTACTAGCTGAACATGAGGCAGATGAGGTGGTTGGAGTTGATGAAGGACTTCGATATCTCATTACAGTACCACCCAGGGAAGGCCAACGTAGTCGCCGATGCCTTGAGCAGGTATCTGATGGCAATGTACTTGACGACGGATAGACATTTGTTGGCTGATCTGGAAAGCTTGGATATTGAGGTGCTAGTTCCCGGTGTTGAGATTCAGATGTAGGGATTGCAGATACAGTCCGAGCTGATAGACAGAATCAGAGCTGCGCAGTATGATGATGAGGCTCTGAGGAGTATCAGGGCACAGGTTCGGACAGGATTGTCGGATAACTTTATTATCGCAGATGATGGGTCTTTACGGTATGGCACGAGGATGTGTGTGCCGAGAGGGGAGCTGCACGAGAAGGTTTTGTAGGAGGCACACCGCTCTCAGTACTCGATGCATTCCGGTGCCAACAAGATGTATCGAGACTTGAGGGAGCACGTATGGTGGTATAGAATAAAGCACGAGGTAGCACGCCTCGTATCCCGGTGTCTAGTGTGCCAGCAGGTAAAGGCGGACCGGCAGAGGCCATGTAGATTGCTTCAACCTTTACCTATCCCAGAGTGGAAGTGGGAGCACGTGACTATGGATTTCGTTTTAGGGCTTCCGCGTTCTCCAAGAAGGAAGGACGCAATTTGGGTCATCGTGGATAGGTTGACCAAATCAGCCCACTTCTTACCTTTCAAGGTGGGCACGTCGACAGAGAGGCTAGAAGAGATGTATGTATGGCAGATCATCAGACTTCATGGAGTTCCTGTAAGCATCATCTCGGATCGGGATAGTCATTTTACTTCCCACTTCTGGAGGAGTCTACAGGCTAGCTTGGGCACTCAGCTTAAGTTCAGTACCTCATACCACCCCCAGACAGACGGGCAGTCTGAAAGGACTATTCAGACTCTCGAGGATATGCTACGCACTTGCGTTCTAGATCTCGAAGATTCTTGGGAGGATCATCTACACCTGGTAGAGTTTGCTTACAACAACAGCTACCAGGCCAGCATCGAGATATCACCATTTGAGGCTCGTTATGGACAAAGGTGTCGTACACCGTTATCTTGGGACGACATTGGAGAGAGAGCCTTGCTAGGACCAGAAATGGTCATGAATGCAGCAGAAAAGGTGAAACTCATCAGAGACAGACTGTGAGTGGCGCAGGACAGACAGCGGCATTGGGCCGACAGCCACCGTAGATCCCTTGAGTTTCTCGTATAGATTGTTATTTTTCTGGCTTGTGGTTGTTTTATTTAGACTGGGTGTTGAGAATGTTTTGTTTTAGGTTGGTGATCTAGTATTCCTACGGATTTCTCCGACGCATGGCACGATTCGTTTTGATGGAGGCGGGAAGCTTAGTCCATGCTAAATCGGACCCTTCGGTATTCTTGTGAGGGTCGGTGCAGTGGCGTATAGACTAGACTTGCCACCTGCACTAGAGGGAGTACATAACGTATTCCATGTGTCACAGCTAAGGTGGTACGTGGCAGACCCTAGCCACGTACTAGATCACTCGGAGATCGAGTAGTACGTGGCTTGGTCTGCCACGTACCACCTTAGCTGTGACACATGGAATACGTTATGTACTCCCTCTAGTGCAGGTGGCAAGTCTAGATCTATACGCCACTGACACCGACCCTCACAACGAAGATCGAAGTGGTCCGATTTAGCATGACCTAAGCATCCCGTAGCTCATCAAAACGAAGTGCCATGCGTCGGAGACAATCCGTTCAGGAATACTCAGATCACCAACCCTAAAACAAAACATTCCTCAACACCCAGTCTAAATTTAAACAACCACATTCCAGTTTAGGGGATTAGTATAATTTCCCCTGTTTAATTTAATTATGTATTTAATTAATATGATGAGTTTATTAAATATTAAGGAGGTGTTCTTGATATTAGATTTTAGTTTAAACCCTAGAAACCCATTACGTCTAACCCTAATGACTAAACCCTAATTTGTAACCTAGTTTCTAGTGGAACCCTAATTTATATTTTAGATTTAGAAAGTTAAAACCCTAGAAATGGCAAACCCTAATTAATTAAAATTCCTCATGACTAAACATGGAGGATTAACTAACCCTTTGCATTTGAAACCCTAACCCTAGCCCTATTTAATGAAGGGGAGCCTCCCTCAACCCTTTTCATTCGTGAAGAAAACCTAAACCTAGCCTCCATTTGAAAAAATAACCATTCTCTCCCACAAATTTCAGAATCAAACCCTAGGAATTCACATTCCTCCTCCATCAAAGGGGAATCAAGGAGCTTGGACCAAGAAGACTTGGAGAAAGAGAACCTTCATTGGAAAACCATCTCCCAATAGGTAAAAACTCGAATTTGACCCATTTATTTCTATTTTTCTGTTGTGTTTGGCCATTAGGAATCCACCGAATTGTATAGATTTCGATTTCTAGGGTTCTACATGAAGACCTAGGAGAAATTAGGGCTTTGGTGTACTTTCGGGTGTTTTTTCCCTAAATTTCAGGAACCCTAATCCTAGGGATTTCGTGTAGGCATGATTACATCTCCTACGTGTAGTCTAGATATCGATTTAGGGTTTGATTTGGATATTCCTGAAGTTCTCGTTGTGGAAATCAGGATTTGGGGGTTTTTCCACTGTGCAGTCGGGTATTTTGTATCACTGTGTATTTGGTTTCCCTGTGCACAGTCGAAGGGGGGCTGTGTTATGCTGTGTGTTTGGTTCTCTGTGCAGCGAGTTCGTTAGCCTTTGTGTCTCAGTGTTACTATCAATTAGAATGCCTGTGTGTGTATCAGTTTAGTCATAGGATAGTATGGAGTTCTAAGTTCAGTATGTTGGAGTCGGGTTTCCTTGTGAATGCAGTATAGGAAATAGGTTTATGAGTGTTGTGTATCAGTAACCTGTGTCTGCCTGTGTCTCAGTATATCTCAGTGTGTCTAGGTATTAGGTGTGTCTGTGTATACCCGTGTGTGAGTATCTGAGTGTCTACCAGTGTGTGAGAATCTGTGAGTGTACCAGTATCAGTGTCTCAGTGAATACATATTGTATCAGTGTTCCTTTAACTGATATTGTGTATCAGTGAGTAAACTGAGTAAACTTATGTATCAGTGAGTAAATAACCATGTACGTGTAACCAGTCTATGTTAGTTCTAGAGTACCTGTGTATCACTGAGAATTGTGAGAAGTTCAGTTCAGTATCTGTGTGTGAACCTATGTGTGTGTGAACCTCTGTGTATGTGACTATCAGTGTGTATTAGTAATTCAAACTGTGTAACCTGCCTGTGAGTGAGTGTTGTGTGTGTGAGTGAGCAGTGAGAATAATGTGTGTGTGTTAGTTGTGTGAGTGTAACAGTGTGTGAGTATCCCAAAACTCAGTGTGCTAATACCTGTGTGTGTTCCTGTGTGAATATCAGTGTGTGTCTGTGTGTGTAGAAGTGTGTATCTGTGTGTGTAGCTTATGTGTGTATCTGTGTGTGAGTACCTAGTGTTAGCTGTGTGTACATATGTGTGTGTGTCCCTGTGTTAAACATCTGTGTGTGAGCAGTCAATTTTAGTTCGGTGTGTGGATGTGTAGGTCTGAGTGTTATGTATCAGTGTTAGATCAGTGTGAATGCTTGTATGAATACCTGAGTGTGTATACCTATGTGTCTGTGAATAATGTGTGTGTGAGTGATGTTTAGCAGTGCAGTAGCAGTCCAGGGACTGTGTGAAACCAGTGTGAGAGCAATATTAGTGTACCAGTAATGCCTGTGTGTGAGTGTTGGTCTGTGTGCAGTCTGTATACCAGTATCAGTATGTGACTGTATGAGTTGCTGTGAGTTGTGTGTGTCTGTGAGTATAAGCTGAGTGTATGTGAGCTGTGTGTATCTGTGAGTGTGAGCTGTGTGTGTGCCTGAGAGAGTGTAACAGAGTGTGTGTGCCAATGAATTCTTGTGTGTGAGTGAACCTGTGTATCTGCGTATAGGACTGTATATCAATGTCTGTGAGTATGTGTGTAGGTCTGTGTCAGAGAGAACAGTGTCTGTGTGTATCAGAACTTATCAGTAAGTGTATATAGTAATTAGTATCAACTAGTGATTCCAGTATCAGTAGAATGGTTAATTAGTTAGTGTGTTATGTATATATTGATGTCAGTTAGTTAGTTAGCATGTCTCTATAGGTCAATTAGTAGTATATATAGTAAATTATGATAGTATAAGCTAAGTATTAATTAAAATAGTATAGACTGAGCCAAGACTTAGAAATGACCCTGTACCTAGCATAGAACTAGGTATGCATGTAGCCTTTTCAAAACACTTTTTAATATGGATATTTGATATTTTTAGGTGACTGTGATTTCATCTTGGATATCGACCCTCGCATTTTCCTCCGGACTACAGGCGAGTACATTCTCTGACAGTTTTCGCTTTTGTTGATTACTTCTATAATTGTAATTGTATCATATACTTGACTCTGACACTGTGGATACATGGGTTAGCACCCTAGATACCCGTCATTAAGAGTCGTGATTGGAATCCATCGTGCTAGCTGGGAATGGGGAAATATTAGTAGATTATGTGATCATATCCAACTTTATATGCATCATAGCTAACCCCACATCTCACGTCGGGTGCGGCCTAACCATTACATGCTTCATAGCTGTTGTATATGATTAGCTTGACCATTACATGCATCATAGCTTACCAGATGGTTAGCCTGACCTACAAGAATCATAGCTAATCATATATAACCAGCCTGATCTCGTCCCAAGCCAATCACATAATAAACTGAGATTTCAAACACTTAGCCAGATGTTTATTTTTTATTTCAGATTCACTTGTTCTAGCACTCACTTGTATATTGTTCATTGCTAGATGTTCTATTGCCTATTTTATATTCTCCAGTACTCTACATTTCCAGTATTTATATCATCTTGTATTTCCTTATACTGTTTATAGTTTTTGTCAACATAAATGAAACTGCTGTTTAGTGTTTGTGCTTCGTTCCAATCCTGATTTGATAACATTTTCAGAGGACTTGGAGGATTTCTGCCCCACCCACTACGGCCCGGTACCAGAGGAAGATTACATACCAGAAATCCCCGAAGAGTTACCCATCCTAGAGGAGATCCTACCTGTCTGCACTTAGACTATTCTATTTCATGTATTATTGTACTCAACTGAGATTGAGTTGTATTATTATTTGTGGCTTTTGAGGACATCTAGACTCAAGACTTATGATATATTTATATTTGTGATGGCTTATGATAGAACTCTTATTCCTTATTTCTCATCGTGCCAATTACTTTCATATAGCTTATGGTTTAGTATATTTATCAAACTGTAGATTCATATATTATCATTGTCCTCCTTATGGAGTTGAGACTATTGACATGATGAGTTATGATTGAGACCTAGACAGCATTCTACCGCCGATACTGCGGCGTAGGCTGGATGTACCCATGGCTCATGCCCAAATTCTGGGTGCGGGTCGTGACACTTGGTATGTTTGGTGTATCTTGTGCAAGCCTTATTTCTTGTTCTTCTTGTACATGTACAAACATTGATTCTTGGGGAGACTAGTTACTTACCCAATGAATCCCGTGTCATAACGTACCATGGTTGGATCCGCTATACCAGTCGGGGTAGGGAATGTTAGTGTAGTAAGCACCAGCAGTAACAGTGTGTAGCACAGTAGTGCATTAGAGATTAGGATGTATATATCAGTTAAAGTTAAGTTAGTTAATATTGTTATATATATATATATATATATATATATATATATATATATATATATATATGAGTTAGTATAAAGTTAAGTTAGTTAATATTTTTAGTCATATATATATATATATATATATATATATATATATGAGAGTATATATATGAGTTAGCATAAGTAATATTATTGGTTAATATTATTTCTAGTTTACCTTGAGTTACACCAAGGTAATGAGAGTTGAGGTATCCTAGGGTATGGGTATTGAATACCAGATTGGTATGCTTGTTATGTTAGTGTGTAGTGACGTATGAATGGCTAGTAAGTTAACTATTAGATATTGGATTACCATGTGATACCAAGGTAATTTGGTTCATCCTCAAGGTATTGGGTTTGTGTATTAAAAGAGGTGTGTAGGTGGTGTGATATCGTATTTGGTTCAAAGCCAAGGTATCCATTTAGCATTAGTTTAGCTAGGGATACTATATATTTTTATCCTGTATATATATATTATCGTATTTTCATATCTAATAATTTATGTATCTTATGATACGATATAGTGTTGATATCCTAGTATCCTAACATAGCTAGTATAGCCTAGTTACATAGTGTATGGACCCAATATTCTAGAGATGGACTCATACAACCTATAAATAGCTAGTTTGACCAAGTTTGACTAGTTTGAGCTAGAGTTGACCTAGTTTGATTATTTTGACTTAGAAATGACTTTATGACCTATAAATTGACTAGTTTAACTTATTTTTATTCTAAAATCTTGTATTGATATAATATTCCATATTTAGGTCTCCAAGACACTGTTTCGGACATCTTTGATATTGTTTACCAAATTTTAGACAAGTAGATTGTCTGATAGTTTCTCATTTATGATATTCCTTATGTTTCTTGAATATAGTATTGATATCCTTGATTTTTTGACACGATGGTTACACGAATTGGTATATCCGGATCTCGTCATGAGAAATTATTCCTTGGTATTTATGGTGTATCTTATGCAAGCCTTGTTCCTTATTCTTCTTGTACATGTACAGACATTGATTCTTAGGGAGACTAGCTACCTACCTAGTGAATTTTGTGTCATAACGTATTGGATCCACTATACCAGTCGGGGCAGGGAGTATTAGTGTAGATATGTGATCATAACCTCCTTGTGTATCTCATTATGAGTGTTGATCATACATCACACGTACGATTAACCAGGCCCTAATCCTTGTGCAAGTTCCCAAGCCGATCACATGTTGAAGCTGGTACTCACTCACTTAGTAGTAGTATTCTTGTTCATTTCCATGATGCTCATTTCTTGTATTTATTTCCAGTGTTTCTATTATGCATATCTCTTGTACCTGTATATTGCATCTTTTATATTCGCTCTGTTTAATGTTACATAGTTTATATCATTCATTGGAGATGTACTTTGTTCCTTTTCTGATTGGATATATTTTTTCCAATGACACTAAGGAGTGGTATTCCACTCACTATGGGCATCAGGACATAGTTTGCTTAGAGCCAGAGACCTTGGCTCAAGAGGGTCTCATCCCAGTTGAGACAGACGACCCAGTACCCGTAGCTCAGTAGATAGATTTATTTGTACTGGATTTATTTCCAGCTTTTATTATTTGTATTTCTTTATATGATTCATTGGATATTATTTTATCTTATGAGTTGTATTTGACTCTTCAATTATTTATATCATATTCGTGTGTTTGTTCCATCAAATAGGTTTGTGATTGAGTATTCATATTTTATTGGTGGTATTATTATATCTTGATTACTAGATAGATAGTTTACCCAAAGAGCGTTCTACTGTCGATGCTGCAATGTAGGCTGGACTTTGTTTACTACTCATGCTCCTACACCGGGTGCAGGTCGTGACACAAGGGTGCTAAGAGAGTGAAAGTGTCCAAGGTATATCAGAATTGGTGGGTAATAAGTTCAGTTTAGTATCAGTGGGTATTATTATGTATGATAGTATTAGCTGAGGGTATCAGTGTGATATTGAGGTAGGGTCTATAAGCGAGTATCATGGAGAGTAGGAGTGCAGGTATTCCATACAGTGAGAATTGTCACCCTCACTTTTTCAGCTAGGGGTAGTTTAGTAATTTGGCAAGGGTATTTATTTTTAGAAATATAATATCAAATATAATGTGATGATTGTATTAGTTATTTAATTATGTTGAGCTTTAATTATTTGAGACTAGTATTAGTTGTTTCATTAAAGACTTGTGTTAATTAGTTAGTTAGAGAGATCAGCCAATATTTAGACTTGACACATATGGACCATTTGGACTTGTCGTGACAATTAGTGAGCCCAAATTAGACCCAAGCCCATTAGTCATTCTATTAATTAAATTAAGGAGAATTAGTTTAATTATAACAAGTTATAGACTTCCAAAAATGCCCACCCTTAATTATTTCACATAATTCACCATGTAGGGGTAACTTGGACATTTAATTTTGCTTAATGGAGGGAAAAGAGCCTGGCCACTTTTAGAGGGGGTTCTCCTCTCTCTCTCTCTCTCTCTCTCTCTCTCTCTCTCTCCTCATTTGTATTACATTTTGCTTCCAAATTCTAGATTCCCAATTTCTCATTCTCCCTCTATTGATTTTCTACACAATTCACCACCAATTCCTTCTCAAATTCATCACTCTTGGAGCCCTGGAGCTTAGAGAAGCAAGGGGCACAAGGAAGAGAAGCTTTGGAGCTAGATGTCATGTCTGGATCATGTCCAATTGCATTTTTATTGGAAATCTATCTCGTAATTGGTAATTCTTGAATTTTCCTATCATTATAGATTCTTAATCATGCATTTGACCATTAGGGATGATCCCATGGCATATGATTACCTATAGGAACAAGTTCAAGGCTATTTGGCAATGTATTATGAATTTTATATGGTATTTTGTGTGCATGTTGGGGAAATTATGAATTTAACACATTAATTATGTGTCATGAGACCCATTATATCTTATTAGACTTAGATTGGGGTTATGGGACTAGGTACGTGTCCATAATTGGATACGGTGAGTACGTATCATGATACGCCATGATACGGTATCGTAGGAAGAATAATTGCATGTGTAGGAAGTTCTAGCATGCCAAATTCTTTATGTTTCATCTTAATATCTATAATGTATATTATATATATTATATTTATTATTTTGGTTGTGTTCGTGGGGCTTTGGGAGTGTATGATAGTATTGTGATGTTGTATCACGTGCGTGTCATGAACCATTGTGTGATACTTGATGTGTGCACACCAAGTGCTTGCTAATTGGTATAGGTGGGTACCTGTATTTGTTAGAGTGATATTTATACACATATATAATGTTATAAGTATGTATATAAGCATATATATATATATATGTGTAATTATATATGTATATGTATGCGGCTGTAATTGTGTGTGGAGAGAGCAAGGGGAGTGTTCAATTAATGTATGTGTGAAAGAGATGAAGGGGTTCAGCAACAGATATGAAATACCAGTAAATTAGAGTGTACCTGTATGTTTTAATCACCTATCCATGTGCAACAAATAGTGTATTGGAAAGCATATTAGTGTATGTGGGATCTTAGATATATTAGCACAGGTTAATCCGAGTGATAGATACCTAAGTCTTGACAGGTTCTTTGTGTGCCATGTTGTGCTCATGTGTATTATAATAATAGTATATCCGAGGTGGTGTATGCTTATGTGAAGTATCATGGGGTGTGTATGGAACTGAATATTGAAGTTGATATATATACATATATAAGTTGGAGAGGGGTTGTATTCTTGTGTTGGCAAGGAAATACAAGGAATAAAATTAAATCTATGTAATGAACTACAAGAACCCAGGTGATAGTGTAGAGTAGTAGTACTATATTAACATCAGTTTGGGAAAGGGAATTATACAGATACACACATATAGAAGAGTGCAGGTCAGTGGTTGGGGAATACTCGGGTAGCATGCAGCATGAGGTAAGATGTTGATATTGTTAAGAAGTTAGTTGGGTGTTGGGCATACAAACTTGGACAATGTTAGGCAGTTCAGAGGTGTAAGGGGGAGTTGGTTGCATCTTCACATCAAATGGTTAACAAGGGGAAAGTTTCGGGGAGTGAAGTTGTAATTCCCCTGATTTTCAAGAATTTTTAAATTTGAATTTTTCACAATTTTCTAGAATTTTCTGGAAATTTTCTGTAATTAAATTCAGGTGTTTTAATTATTAAATGATTTTTAAATAATAATAAATAATATTAAAATATTATGAAAATAATATTTTATGGTGTAAAATAAAAAATTAAACATAGGATAATTTTTCGGGAATTTATTGGACCCCGGAAGCAACTTAAAAGCCCTAAAAACTAATTAATTTATTAAACCAAATTCTTAGCGGGTCGGATACGGGTCCAACCCAGACCCGACCTATTAACCCGAAACTCGACCCACATTTATTATTAGATCGGGCCGGATCCGTAGACCCGACCTGACCCATCGGACCCGTTAACCCACTAGACTATTTCCCTTCCAAACCGTTCAGCCGCCCGATCGTTGCCCTCCCCTTCGGCCGGCCAACCGCTGCCGCTTGGCCTCCCGCTACTGCGAAACGGCCGCCGGTCGCTCCCTCTTCCTGTTCCTCCACCGGCCGCCCGCCTAGCTCCCCGTTCCTCTCCTATATAAAGACCTAGAACTCCCGCCCCCTCCGGCCAGAATTACCCCGACTCCAGCCGCCTCCCCTCGCCGAGACGCCGCCACCGCTCACCCGCCGTGCCCCGCCCAGCTCTGCCGGTCCGTCGCAGCCCCCTCTCCTTCCTCCACCTTCCTCCCCGGCCGCAGCGGCCAGAACCCGACCCCGAGCCGGCCTCCTTCCCAGCGGCCCCACCCCGACAGCTGCTCCCTCCGCCGCCTCCGGCCGCCTGCCGCGTGCCGCCGCCTCCGCCCAGCATCACCGGCGCCGCCCCAGCCTCCTCCGGCCGGCCTCCCCCACCGCAGCGCCGCCCAGCTCCGGCAGCACCCTAGAAACCCTAACCCTAGTTCTTGCGTCGTGTCGGACACGTGTCAGACACGAAAACCCCAGTTTTTCGATCCCTGTTCAGGTACTCGTATCTCACTCCTCGTAGCTCTGTTTTTGATTCTGTCAGTTGCATTGCGTAGCTTGCATGACCCCCTCGGTGCCCATGCAACCCGCTCGGTGCATCGCGTCCTGTGGTGATCGTGAACCGCGATCCAAAAATAGGAAAACAAACGCCCTATTTTACCCCAGAACCGAGTACGCCCCGCCAAACGGGACGACTTGGTCGCGTGCGATCTTCACCGATACGTGCGCATCGTTGATACGGACGTGCAGGATTTTGCTGAAGCTGATTCAGATGTGCGTGCACACCAGAATTAGTGTGTATCCGCGGACGCCGTCCCGTATCTGACCTTTCTGGTTCTCGTTGTAACTTAGTGTACACACGTCGGATCGAGACGAAACTTACGCCATCGGACTCGTAGCAATACACTGGTCCTGTGAGCCAATTTTGGTTTGATTCTGAGAACGTTGACAAAATTACGTGTCGTGGGCCCCACAAGCTCCACTCGACGGGCGATTTTGAGAATGGCTCATCGGAATCCAATTCTGGAAGTTCTGTTGGGTTCGTATCAACGTTCCTGACCTATTGACACTAAGTTGGACTGTTTTGGATACCTTTGACCCTGACGCATTTTTCGGTGCAAAGCGGCCCACATGTGGACCCCGCTTTAACCCGAAATGTCATTTTTGTCCTTGTCTCCAAATTGGACTCAAGGACAGGCGTTTCTAGCTGATTAATATTTTCTGGACCTGATGGTGATGTCTATTTCAGCAACCGGAGTACTGCCTAAAATTTTAGCTGGAGCCAGAGCTACAATTGGAGCCGGAAACCCAGGCAAGTGTACCTTGCCATAAATTGCAGTATAATGATTCAATTTGTTCCCCTGATTTATTTTCTGTGACTGTTGTACATGCTCAACCCTAGGGCCGTGTGACTTGCTTAGCGTCTGATTATAGTCGGGTGCCAACACCGTACGCGGGGTTGTGTAACGTCACCTAGAGATGGATATCGTGACATTTATATTTCTTGTACTTGCCCTATCAAGTACATTATACCCAGGACACCTGACACAAATCATGATACAGAATCTTCCTGACTATTCAAGGTGGTTCTGTATAAGATTCAGATTTTATGACTTGAACATTATTTTCTTAGATCTTAATAAATGACTTATTGCATTAGTTTAATCTTGCGTGACATGAACATGAGACATTATGGAACTGTGACGTGAGATTTCATTGGGTGGGGAGAGAATTACCATACAAAAGGCTGAATATATATATATATAATAACTTAATGGAAGTGCCTTAGACTATGACACAGAGCTTTGGTACCGTACTGGCCCTTCGAGAAAATACTGTTATGGTTTCTTTGACACTGATCCTGTAGTAGTTTAAGCCTGAGTATGACTAAAACTCTCACTTGCATATCACTTAGCTGGTTTATTTATTTATCCTATTTGTTTTATTTGCTGCATTATTTTGGCTTATGTTTTCTGTACCTTGCTATGTCCCCTGAGGACCTGGAATGGATTATGTCCCCAGATGAGATCTACCCTGAGGTGTACGGAACAGGGGCCCTACTCGGAGCAGTACCGAAACCTGAGGACGAGGTAATCGCTGAGGACTTCTCCTGAATAATTGCTTCGCCATGCTCAGTTTTATTTGGCCAATAAACTCTTTATTTTCCTGTTTAATTAAACTTGTGTAAACAGACTTAATATCGGGTTGTTTCCCGATTTTTAATTACTTGTGACTGGATGTAGTTTATTTCTTTTGCTGATATTGCTATCTTTATTCTGTGGATGAGATTAGTAGAACCTGACTATTGTTTTACAGCTTAAGTATGCCCCGGTAGATCCATTAAATTGGGATTGTCCATCGGTGTGTACTGCTAGCCATTGCCACGTGTCCAGTCCCTCGATATTTTGGGACTGGGGCTTGACATGGTTTTTGTGGTGGCCCATGCAGGTCAATGACTAAATTATTCGGTTTTAACTTAGGGACCGAACAGACCTGCAATAAGAATAGGATAAGTTTTTAGGATCTCATCCACTTGCTTGAATTGTTTTTGATATCTATATCGTATTCGAACTAATTTTTGACTTGCATCTTGCCTTGACTCCTGTGCGCCTCTTATAGTTTATTTTTGATGCAGAGTAATTGATTCACGAAAAAATGACGAAACTCCAGCAAGAACACCAATAGGTGCTGAAGTCACCTATAGAGAAGAGGAAGTGACGCTATTGAGTGGAGATCCCTCTACTCACCGAAGCAGCCAAGCAGATCAGCAAGCTTCTAGATTTCGGCATGATGACATTCCACCTCCGCCATAGTTCACTCAACAGATGCCTGTCTTTCCACCAGGGCAAGCAATGGACGGACAGCAAATATTCCAGATGTTTTACGCAATGATGCAAGCCCAGCAACAAGTTCAACACGAGGCTCAGTGTCGCGAAGCTGATTACTTGAGGAACAGTCTAGTAAATGCACTGGAGCAGGCCAACCTACCAGCTAGACGGCAACCGACAGGCTCTATCACTAATTTTTGCCAACTGAAGCCCCGTACCTTCTCAGGCAAGGAGGAGCCCACAGAAGTTCATGAGTGGCTCACCAACATACAACATCAATTAGAAGCAGCTGAGCTACCAAGGGAACGTTGGATGACTGCCGTCAGAATATAATTGACGGGCAATGCTCATCACTGGTGGCTATCTGAAGAGAGACGGCTCGGACCAGATCGAGTTACTTAGGAAGAGTTCTCTAGACTCTTTCAAGAGATGTACATTCCGGCTATCGCTTGATCAGAACTGCGGGACAAGTTCAATCGCCTCATTCAGGATACTATGACGGTGGAAGAGTACAACGCCGAGTTCATTCGTCTGAGTCGCTTCGCCCCTACCTTGATCCCAATAGAAGAAGAAAAGGCTGAGAAGTTCTTTGATGGGCTAAAATTCGAGCTACAAAGAATGATCGGATCCGTCGTACCTACTTCGTACACGGACGTCCTTGCTGCAGCTCGACGTATGGAGCATGTCATCAGACGAGAATCCAACCTGAAGAGGCCTTCCACATCAGTACCAGCCAGAGCAACGAATAGAGAAGCTGCCAAGAAACCTCATCTGCATCAAGCACCATAGGGAGCTGCATCCAAATCCCTGACTCTTCCTACTTGTTACTACTGCGGCAAGATAGGCCATGTTGAGAAGGAGTATAGACGTAAATTCGGACTGTGCTTAGGTTGCGGATCCAGACAGCATGCAGTGAGGGATTGCCCTGAACGCAGAGAAGGAGCACCAAGGGCAAACCAACAAGCTCTACCAGCACCAGGAGGACATCAACCAAGGCCACCCTTGGCACTTCAAGCAGCACTCTACCAGCAAGCCCAGCAACAGCAGAGAGCACCACCTCAAGGACGCGGCCAAGCTTTCGCAATGACTGTGGGAGACGCGCAGAACCATGGCGTAGCTAATGCGAGTAAGTTTTTGTAGTTCCGTTTCTAGTATTTCTGTAGTTCGTGCCTGCTGGTTCGTGACCCTAGACTTGACCTAACAGCTTTAACTTGCTAATAACTGATAACCTAGTGTTAACCTAGTAATTTTGAACTTATAATTTAGAATGTTTTATAAATGATAAACTGATATGTTTTTGAAAGATAACCTGGTTTTCTAAAACTATAATTTTCTAGATTTCCCACATTTGGGAAATTTTATAACTTTCAATGCTTAGGAAAATAATTTTTCCTAGGTGTTACTCTTAACCTTGATTCTCCTTGATTTTGATGTGCTTCGAACAATGTTTACAACCGTATCATCTCTGTTGATCGGTTATTCTTTGATTGCGAGGATGCAATCCTCTTAAGGGGGGTAGATTATAATCCCCCTGATTTTTAAGAATTTTTAAATTTGGATTTTTTACAATTTTCTGGAATTTTTTGGGAATTTTCTGTAATTAAATTCAGGTGTTTTAATTATTAAATAATAATAAATAATATTAAAATATTATGAAAATAATATTTTATGGTGTAAAATGAAAAACTAGATATAGGGTAATTTTCTGGGAATTTATTGGACCCCGGAAGCAATTTAAAAGCCCTAAAAACTAATTAATTTATTAAACCAAATTCTTAGCGGGTCGGATCCGGATCCAACCCAGACCCGACCCATTAACCCGAAACTTGACCCATATTTATTATTGGATCGGGCCGGATCCGTAGACCCGACCCGACCCATCGGACCCGTTAACCCGCTAGACTATTTTCCTTCCAAACCGTTCAGCCGCCCGATCGTTGCCCTCCCCTCCGGCCGGCCAACCGCCGCCGCTTGGCCTCCCGCCGCTGTAAAACGGCCGCCGTCCGCTCCCTCTTCCTCTCCCTCCACCGGCCGCTCGCCCAGCTCCCCGCTCCTCCCCTATATAAAGACCTAGAACCCCCGCCCCCTCCGGCCAGAATTACCCCGACTCTGACCGCCTCCCCTCGTCGAGACGCCGCCACCGCTCACCCGCCGTGCCCCGCCCAGCTCCGCCAGTCCGCCGCAGCCCCCTCTCCTTCCTCCACCTTCCTCCCCGCCTGCAGCGGCCAGAACCCGACCCCGAGTCGGCCTCCTTCCCAGCGGCCCCACCCCGACAGCTGCTCCCTCCGCCGCCTCCGGCCGCCTACCGCGTGTCGCCGCCTCCGCCCAGCGTCGCCGGCGCGGCCCCAGCCTCCTTCGGCCGACCTCCCCCACCGCAGCGCCACCCAGCTCCGGCAGCACCCTAGAAACCCTAACCCTAGTTCTTGCGTCGTGTCGGACACGTGTCGGACACGAAAATCCCAGTTTTTTTATCCCTGTTCAGGTACTCGTATCTCACTCCTCGTAGCTCTGTTTTCGATTCCGTCAGTTGCATTGCGTAGCCTGCATGACCCCCTCGATGCCCGTGCAACCCGCTCGGTGCATCACGTCCTGTGGTGATCGTTAACCGCGATCCAAAAACAGGAAAACCAACGCCCTGTTTCACCCCGAAACCGAGTATGCCCCGCCAAACGGGATGACTTGGTCGTATGCGGTATTTACCGATACGTGCGCGTCGTTGATACGGACGTGCGGGATTTCGCTGAAGCTGATTCGGATGTGCGTGCACACCGGAATCAGTGCGTATCCGCGGACACCGCCCCGTATTCGACCTTTTTGGTTCTCGTTGTAACTTAGTGTACACACATCGGATCGAGACGAAACTTATGCCATCGGACTCGTAGCAATACGCTGGTCCTGTGAGCCAAGTTTGGTGCGATTCTGAGAACGTTGATAAAATCGCGTGTCGTAGGCCCCACAGGCTCCACTCGATGGGCGATTTTGAGAACGGCTCATCGGAATCCAATTCTGGAAGTTCCGTTGGGTTCGTATCAACGTTCCTGACCTATTGACACTAAGTTGGACTGTTTTGGATACCTTTGACCCTGACGCATTTTTCGGTGCAAAGCGGCCCACATGTGGACCCCGCTTTAACCCGAAATATCATTTTTGCCCTTGTCTCCAAATTGGACTCAAGGACAGGCGTTTCTAGCTGATTAATATTTTTTGGACCTGATGGTGATGTCTATTTCAGTAACCGGAGTACTGTCTGAAATTTCAGCTGAAGCCAGAGCTACAATTGGAGCCGGAAACCTAGGCAAGTGTACCTTGCCATAAATTGCAGTATAATGATTCAATTTGTTCTCCTGATTTATTTTCTGTGACTGTTGTACATGCTCAACCCTAGGGCCGTGTGACTTGCTTAGCGTCTGATTATAGTCGGGTGCCAACACCGTACGTGGGGTTGTGTAACGTCACCTAGAGATGGATATCGTGACATTTATATTTCTTGTACTTGCCCTATCAAGTACATTATACCCAGGACACCTGACACAAATCATGATACAGAATCTTCCTGACTATTCAAGGTGGTTCTGTATAGGATACAAATTTCATGACTTGAACATTATTTTCTTAGATCTTAATAAATGACTTATTGCATTAGTTTAATCTTGCGTGACATGAACATGAGATATTATGGAACTGTGACGTGAGATTTCATTGGGTGGGGAGAGAATTACCATACAAAAGGCTGAATATATATATATATAATAACTTAATGGAAGTGCCTTAGACTCTGACACAGAGCTTTGGTACCGTACTGGCCCTTCGAAAAAATACTGCTATGGTTTCTTTGACACTGATCATGTAGTAGTTTCAGCCTGAGTATGACTAAAACTCTCACTTGCATATCACTTAGCTGGTTTATTTATTTGCCCTATTTGTTTTATTTGCTGCATTATTTTGGCTTGTGTTTTCTGTACCTTGCTATATCCCCTGAGGACCTGGAATGGATTATGTCCCCAGACGAGATCTACCATGAGGTATACGGAACAGGGGCCCTACTCGGAGTAGTACCGGAACCTGAGGACGAGGTGATCGCTGAGGACTTCTCCTGAACAACTGCTTCGCCATGCTCAGTTTTATTTGGCCAATAAACTCTTTATTTTCCTGTTTAATTGAACTTGTGTAAACAGACATAATATCGGGTTGTTTCTCGATTTTTAATTACTTGTAACTGGATGTAGTTTATTTCTTTTGCTGATATTGCTATCTTTATTATGTGGATGAGATTAGTAGAACCTGACTATTGTTTTACAGCTTAAGTATGTCCCGGTGGATCCATTAAATTGGGATTGTCCATCGGTGTGTACTGCTGGCCATTGCCACGTGTCCAGTCCCTCGATATTTTGGGATTGGGGCGTGACAGAAGTGTCACCGCATAGCAGGGTTAAGGAGTGCGAGTTGTTGATGCAATAAGAAGTGCCAGTGGTATTTATGTGTTGCTATTGCACAGTTTCAGTCAGTGCATGTTCAAGGGGCAACATAATTTTTAGTGGATGAATGAGGTTGCACCAAGTAAGGTAATAAAGAGGAAGATTATATACTATACCTTAGATGCAGGCAATGTGTCGATAGTGTAGGGACTAAACCTAGAAACAATGGGGGAATTTGTGACTACAAGCAATGCCAGTGGTTGAGTGAATATTCGGTTTTAATGAGTATTTGTGTGTGTGTTCTAAGTTAGTTTGGTTATATGTATGAGGTTGGAGGAAGTTCACTCGGGTTTGCAAACTTGAGTTCAGCATTGGCAGGTCTGTACTTGATGGAAGGAAGTGAAGCAGCAGGTAATGCCTAAACCTGAGAGCTGTTGTGCTGTGCCAACATGAAAAGATTGGTGTCTAAGCAGTTTATGGGAGAGCAGTAGTAGCTCGGTTCAGGTATTAGAGGAATTGATGACTGTAGTTTGTACTCAGGTAGTTTAGATAAGATGAAGGTCAAGGTATGGGATTAAATACATAAGTTACTTGATAATATTAACTAGTATGAACTTGTAATCACCCTAGAAGTTAGGTATGGACCTAAACCAATGTAATGACATAGTTTGACTAGTATGACTTAGAATGGCCTAGAAAACATACCTTAGTGCATTTTAACTTAATTATCATTCATTACACCTATTTTAACATGATATTTCCTAAATAGGATTGTGTGACACCGGCTTGGGCATCGAGAGACACCTTTGCTCAGGACTAGAGACGAGTACATTTCTCTGTTAGTTTTTATTTCAAGATAGTGTATATATTACATGTTCTAGAACTGTATACTTGATTCCGACATCATGGTTTCATGAACTGGTACTATATGGATTCTGTCAGGAGATGTTATCCCTTACCGTGTGTCACTACCATATTTTCTAGGAAAGGATATTTCTGTCATTTCATAATTATTTAATTTTTGTGCTTATTGAATATTTATTTATTATATTATTTAATTATTGTTAGATGTTAGATTTAATTTTGGACTTGTGTTAGTGGACCTAACTAGATTAGACTAGATTCATTGACCAACATTTAATTCTAGTTAGATTGAGCCCAACAAACAAGCACAATAGTTAGACCATTCATTAGGAGGATAACTTAATTAGTTAAACCAATTGGATTAGAACCTTCATTAATTAATTCCTTCATGACAAGCCCCAAGGGGTATTGTGGACTTTTTATGGTGACATGGAGTAGGGGCTAGGCCTACCATAGCAAGGGGAAGGAGAGATACTCTCTCTCTCTCTCTCTCTCTCTCTCTCTCTCTCTCTCTCTCTCTCTTCATTCATTCATTACAATTCTAGATCTAGAATTTCCCTTTTCTAAATTCCTTCATCCCTACACCAATCCATATCCAAATTCCTTCCTAATTCCTTCTTTACTCACCATTGGAGGCTATTGGAACAAGAAGGAGGCAAGGATCTACAAAGGAGGAGGAAGGAGCACAAGTTGAAGTCTCTTGACACTCATTTGGAGACTAGCATTGGAAATCCATCTCCCAATAGATACAATTTAGTTTTTCCTATCTATTTAGACTCTAAATCTATCATCTAATCATTAGGAACTCTCACATGTACAAAGGCTACCCATAGGAAGTGAAATTAGGTTCATATGAGGCCTATGGAGGAAGTTATGTGGTATTTTGTATCAATTTTAGGAGAATTCTGAGATTGGCACATCATGTATTTGTCAATAGGTCAATTGGACCAAATTAATATATGTTTGGTTGTGTGAGACTAGTGTCGTGTCCATAATTGGATACGTGTAGGTTGTATCAAGACAATTTGGCGATACGGGTTGATTTGGGAGTTTTCTTCCGACACGGGGGGTTTGAGGATATCATATTTTGACACGAGCACGTAGATGAGTAGCTAACACTTAGTGTTGCTTCTAATTATGATTCTAGACTTGCTCATATCCTTCGGTATATGTTTAGTGGTATGGTAGAGTTGTATCGTAAGCGTATCATAGATTAAGTGTGATACGGGTGCGGTGTACTTCAAGTGTTTGATACTTTGCTTTCTAATTAAATTTACCTTGGTAATAACTATTAGAGTATTGTATTTATAGTTATTATATATATATATATGTGTGGGGGGGGGGTATATGTGTGCTAAGGGGTTCGGGTAAGCAGCAATAAGCAGCAGCATCAGCAGTGTGAACAAGAACTAAGCAATAGCATAAGCAGCAGCAGCAGCAGCAGTGTAAAAAAGTAGTAAGCAGCAGCAGCAGCAGCCGTGTGAATAAGCAGTAAGCAGCAGCAGCAGCCATGTGAATAAGCAGTAAGCAGCAGCAGCAACAGTGTGTAGCATAGCAGTGCATTAGAGATTAGGATGTATGTATCAGTTAAAGTTAGTATATATATATATACACTTTAATTAGCATAAATATGAGTATTGGTTAATATTATTTCTAGTTTACCTTGAGTTACACCATGGTAATGAGAGTTGAGGTATCTTGAGGTATGGGTATTGAATACCAGATGGGTATGCTAGTTATGTTAGTATATAGTGATGTATGAATGGCTAGTTAGTTAACTATTAGATATTGGATTACCTTGTGATACCAACATAATTATTAGGTAATTTGGTTCATCCTCAAGGTATTGGGTTTGTGTATCAAGAGGGGTGTATAGGTGGTATGATACCGTATTTGGCTCAAAGCCAAGGTATCCATTTAGGATTAGTTTAGCTAGGGATACTATATATTTTCATCTTGTATATATATATTATTGTATTTTTATATCTAATAATTTATGTATCTTATGATACGGTATAGTATTGGTATCCTAGTATCCTAACATAGCTAGTATAGCCTAATTACAGAGTGTATGGACCTAATATCCTAGAGATGGACTCATACAACCCAGAAATAGCTAGTTTGACCAAGTTTGAATAGTTTGACCTAGAGTTGACCTTGTTTGACTATTTTGACTTAGAAATAGCTTTATGACCTAGAATTTTACTAGTTTAACTTATTTTTATTCCAAAACCTTGTATTCATGTAATATTCCATATTTAGGTCTCCAAGGCACCATTTGGGACATCTTTGATACTGTTCACCAGATTTCAAGCAAGTAGATTCTATGATATTTTCTCATTTATGATATCCCCTATGTTTCTTGTATATAGTAAAGATATTCTTAATTTCTTGACATGATGGTTACATGGATTGGTATATCTAAATTTCGTCATGAGATATTATTCTTTAGTATTTATGGTATATCTTGTGCAAGCCTTGTTTCTTGTTCTTCTTGTACATGTACAGACATTGATTCTTGGGGAGACTAGCTACCTGCTTAGTGAATTTCGTGTCATAACATACCATGGTTGGATCCACTATACTAGTCGGGGTGGAGAGTGTTAGTGTAGATATATGATCATACCCCCCTTGTGTATGTCATTGTGAGTGTTGATCATACACCGCACGTATGATTAACCTGGCCCTAATCCTTATGCAAGTTCCCAAGCCGATTACATGTTGAAGCTGGTACTCACTCACTTAGTAGTAGTATTCTTGCTCATTTCTATTATGCTCATTTCTTTTATTTATTTCCAGTATTCCTATTATGCATATCTCTTGTACATGTATATTATATCTTGTATATTCTCTCTATTTACTATTATATAGTTTATATCATTAATTGGAACTGCTGTTAGAGATGTACTTTGCTCCTTTCCTGACTGGATATATTTTTCCCAGATGACACTAAGGAGTGGTATCCCACTCACTAAGGGCCTGAGGATGTAATTGTCTTAGAGACAGAGACCTTGGCTCAGGAGGGTCTCATCCCAGTTGAGACAGACGACCCAGTACCCGTAGCTCAGTAAATAGTTTTATTTATACTAGATTTGTCTCCAGCTTTTGTATTGTATTTCTTTATATGACTCATTAGATATTATTTTATCTTGTGAGTTGTATTTGACTCTTCAGTTCTTTATATCATATTCATGCGCTTGTTCCATCTTCTAGATATGTGATTGAGTATTCATATTTCATTGGTGACATTATTATATCTTGATTGCTAGATAGATAGTTTACCCAAATAGCGTTCTATCGCCGATGTTGCAGCGTAGGCTGGACGTTGTTCACTACTCGTGCCCCTATACCGGGTACGGGTTATGATACCATTATCAGCGGGTACTCTTTCACATATATTTTATCGTATGTAGTGGATATTAATTTTAGTGTACTTCGTGTTCACATACTACTCGTCTTCAGTGTGCCCATATTCTTGTTTGTAACGTGTCGTGATTGGATCCATAAATATTGGTTGGAGATGGGGGAGTAGGAGTTGGTTATGTGATCAAATCCAGTGTATTCATGTACATATCGATTATATATCACAGGTGTAATCGAGTTACCATATCGTCACAACCCGCACCCGGTAGGGATGCAAGTCGGGAACAACGCCCAGCCTATGCCGTAGTATCGATGGTAGAATGATATTTGGGTAATCTATCTAACAATAATAATAAGGCACCAACAATATCAATATACTAAATCACAGATCTAAGATGGAAATAAGCACGAATATGATAAAAGAAATGAATAGTCATAATACAACTCATGAGTCAATAATAACACCAATGAGTCAGAGAAAATACTAAACAATATGTTGGAGACAAATTTAGTACAGAAAGAATTACTAATATGCTACAAGTCTCGGGTCGTCTGTCTTAGTCGGGATGAGACCCTCCTGAGCCAGTGTCTCTGGCTCTAAGCCCACAACATCCTGAGGTCCGTAATGGGTGGGGTACCACTCCTTAGTACTATCTGGGAAAAATAGATCTAGTCAGGAAAGGAGCAGAGTACATCTCTAACTGTAGTTCTAATCAATGATATAAACTATGTAACAGTAAATAGATGTGAATATACAAGATACAACAATAGATATATAATAATGGAAATACTGGAATAAATACAAGAATAAAAAATAGAAAATGAACAAGAATACTAATGACTAAGTGAGTGAATACCAGCTTTAACATGTGATCGGCTTGGGAACTTGATACAAGATAAATGGCCTGGCTAATCATACGTATATTATATGATTAACACTATTCAATGAACAAGACTTGATACAAGGAGGGTATTGATCACATATCTACACTACATACTCCCCGCCCTTGACTAGTATAGTGGATCCAACGATGGTATGTTATGGCACTGGATTCTCTAGGAAGGTAGCAAGTCTCCCCGAGAATCAGTATCTGTACATGTACAAGAAAAACAAGGAAACAAGGCTTGCATAAGGTGCACCATATATACCAAGAAATAACATCTCATGACGAGATCCGGATATACCAATCCGTGTAACTATCGTGTCAAGAAATCAAGGATATCTATACTAGATACAAGAGACATAGAGAATATCATAAATGAGAAACTATCAGAGAATGTACTCGCCTGAAACCCGGAGTACAGTATCACAAATTCCCTTTACGGTGTCTCAAAGACCTAGATAGGGAATATAATATCAATAAAAGGTTTCGGAATGAAAATATGTTAAACTAGTCAACATCTAGGTCAAAGAGCCATTTCTAAGTAAAAATAGTCAAACTATGTCAACTCTAAGTCAAACTGGTCAAACTTGGTCAAACTACCTATTTCTAGGTTGTATGAGTCTATCTGTAGAATACTGGGTTCATACACAATGAAACTAGGCCACACTAGTTAATCTAAGATACTACGAAATCACTAAGATACCGTATCTCAAGATACGCAACTAATAAATATAGAAATTTCATATAAGCATATTCAATAAATATTAAATATACTAATCCTAATTACAAATGCTAAGTGGATACCTTGGATTTGAACCTACACGGTATCGCACCACTAAACACCCATCTCGATACCCAACTCAAATACCTTAAGTATCAACCCGATACTTTAACATTTACCTTGGTATCTCAAGGTAATACGATTCCTAGTATATATTAGCTAACCCAAAATTAATGAGTAACATATATTTATCTAATACAAACTACTAACTAATCACTATCTACTAATACATATATACATGTGTACATATCTACATATATAGTAGTAACTAGAGATACTAGTACATATAAATAGATCTAACTAATTAACTAGATAACTAACAAGCTAATAACAACTATATCTCTAGATACTAGTTAACTACTACTAGTTAACTAACTAACTAACTATTTACTAAAATAACTAAAGAACTACTTATCAAACAACCAACTACCTAAACTAACTAGATATTAATGACTACCAATATAAAATAACTAACTGACTACTAAACTACCTGGCTCTGATACACTGCTGAAGCTCCAAGTCGCTGCTACTGCGTTTTCTTATTCCCTGTATTTGCTGCTGCTACACCTTGCAGTATTTGCTGCATTCCATGTAATGGCCACTGCTACACTGCAGCTTTGTTACTAGCTGCTGCTACTCGCGTTGAAGCTGTTATTGTTGTAGCTATGCTGAAATGCTCCTGCTGTTGCGACTTTACTCTGCTCAGTCGCTGCACCTGATGCACGCTGAGACTGCCCCACTGAAATTGATATGCAGTATGCTAGTGTTGAACTACTGCACATGATGCTGCTGCTACTGTGTGCTGAAAACTGCTGGTGCTATGCTGAAGACTGCACTGCTTCACTGCAGGTGCCCGACCCTCCTTAGCACACACTTGCACACACACAAACACGCAACAACCCAACTTGTACACTCTCACTAGTATCATACATATATATATATATATATATATATATATATATATATATATATATATATATGCCTCTCAAAATATCTAGATACATAACATATTAATGTACCTATATGCACACACTCACTCTCACACATGACGCATATATATAACATACACAAATACATGTAGGTAATTACCCAAGTGTATATAAATATATCACACTTCACATATATATATATATATGGAACTATGCATACACAAGATATACATATTACAATAGATATATAGATAACTATAAACCAATACATATAAGTGCATATTAATAAATCTATATATATACACATACATATACACATGTACACTAAAAATATATATATAGATATCCATACACTAGTGTGTGTGTGTGTGTGTATATATATATATATATATATATATATATATATATATATATATATATATATATATATATACATTACCAATAGCTATGAACAATGCAATATAAATCTAGAAAGCAATGCAACAAACATGTGGAGTGCATCATATCAGTATCACACTAGATCTATGATACGCTTGCGATACAAGTCCACCACACAACCAAATATACCCCAAAGGACACGAGAAAGTCTAAAATAGTAAATATGAATAATACGAAGAGTCAAACACGAATCTACTTATCCGTGTCAAAATGTGACATGCACAAAGCCCCGTGTCAGAGGAAAAATCTCAAAATCAACACGTATCACCAAATTATTGGGATACGACCTACACGTATCCAATGGTGGATACGACACTAGCTACAAACATTCAAACACATATCAATTTGGTCTAATTGACCAATTGTCAATCACAACATGTGTCAATCTCGGAATTTCCCCAAAATTGACACAAAATATACCATAACTTCCTCCATAGGCCTCCTATGAACCTAATTCCAATTTCTATGGGTAGCCTCATCATATGGGGTGGTTCTTAATGATTAAAACACATATTTAGAGCCTAATTAAAGAGGAAAATTGAATTATAACTATTGAGAGATGAATTCCCAATACAATCTCCAAATTTGGTAAAATTGGCCTTAAACTTGTAGATCCTTGCTCCTCTTTGTAGATCCTTGCTTCCTCCTTCTAGATCCTTGCTCTACTAGTATCCAATGGTGATTTGGGAAGGAATTGGGAAAAAATTTGGTAGGAAATTGATATGGAAATAAAGGAATTTGGTTGAGAGAAATTCTAGATCTAGATTTAAAATAAAAAGGGGAGAGAAATTTTCCCCTCTTTTTAAATAGGCCACCCCCTTGACCCCTCCCTCTTACTACTATGTAAAGTCTAAAACCTCTCATGAAGAAATAATTAAGGAGAGAAGGTTCTAGTTTAATGGGTTTAATGAAATTAATCCTCCTCCTAATGAATGGGCTTCTAATTGGGCTCAATTCTAACTAAATATAAATGTTGGTCAATGAGTATAAACTAAACTAGTTAGATCCACTAACATAAGTCCAAAATAATAAACTAACATCTAATAATAATTAAATAATATAATAAATAATTATTCAACATGTACAATATTTAATTAATTATAAAATGATTAAAATACCCTTCTCTAAAAAATGTGGTAGTGACACATATTGTATTCGTATTTAACCCAAATCGATCACATGATAAACTTGTACTCTTTGGCACATTAGCTAGTATATCTACTTTTATCACTTGCAGCTAATCATATTGTCTGTTCTTTATTCCAGTAAATTACATGTTTACTCTAGTTTATTTCATTCTAATATTTATTTATCTTGTATTATTTTCTATTATCTGTTATATATGCTTGATTATGTAATTGAAACTGCTTTCAGAGGTATATACGTCACTTCAATCTTGACTGGATATATTTTTTAGATGATTGGCTCGTAGACCAGTTTCCTACCTATTACGGACCGCAGGACGGCGTACTATTAGAGGATACTTCTTTAGAGTATGAGGACTTAGTACCAGAGTCTGAGGAGGTTTAGATTATTTGTTTAGACTTGTATTAGACTTTTATTGAGGCTTATGGCATGTATATATTATTTCAGACTTATGAATGTATTGTGACTATTTTCCTTTGTTACTCCATTTCGTACTTATCTTCCTTAGTTTGAATTATGATTGAGTATAGTTTATCATTATCAGATACTATATTGTTCCTCCGTTTGGAGTTGAGATGATTGACAGGTACTATTTATATATATATTGTGTGAGATATTTAGATAGTAGAGTTGTCCCAAACATCATTGTACCGCTGATGCTGTAGAGTAGGCTGGGCATTGCTCTCGTTCCCTTATTCCAGGTGCGGATCATGACACATTTTTAGTGGTGGCCCATGCAGGTCCAAGAGCCACAATTATAGCGATATCGTAGTAGTGCTCACCTAGAGTACTGCTACTGGCCTGCTTTAGGATATAAGATATAGGCTGAGAGTATACTTAATCACAACTAGGGAACAATTCTAAATATCTATTTTGCTATCCTTATCGATTGAATGTTTGATTACTTAGAATAAAATCTGCCCTTTATTGGTGATATCGTATCTTACTAAAAATTGATTTCTTTATTCAATCTATCTTCAGGATACCGCTGAAGACACGTTCCCAGCGCTCAAGCGCAATGTCAGCAAGGTCGGTCACTTTGTCGCCTCTGAGGGAAGCACCAGTAGATGTTGTTTCAGCAACTACATTCTGGAGATCCGTTTTATCGATCCAGGTGGGCATTTTCACAGCAGCTTTTGGAGGTGCTCTTCCTCCGATACAGAGGATAGCGTCGACAGTTTCAGGGGATCTTCCAACCCCACCATCTGCAGTCGATTAGACATAGATGTTTGTACTTTTTCAGCAGATGATGGAGGCCCAGCAGCGCCAATCAGAGGTTATAAGGCAGGATATTGAGAATGATCACCAGATTACGCTCGTAGCAGTCGAGAGGGTAACCTTACTCCAACTACAGATGACACCACCTCAGTTTACCCCACAGCAGCCGTGGCCGGGGACTATTATAAATTTTAAGAGAATGGGGTCCAAGGACTTTAAAGGCATTGAAGGGATTATTTATACTGATGATTTAATAGAAGACATTGAGAGGAACCTGCGGCTGGCATAGATTCCAGAGAGGTTGTAGGTGGAGGCCACAGAAGGCATGATATTTGATATCGCATTGACTTAGTTCAGGATGGACCCCAGGATCTTAGCATCGGGACTTACTTGGGAAGCTTTTAAGAAGCTCTTCAAGGAAAAGTTCTTTCCGGATGTCGCTTTGACCCCTCTAGAGAGCCAGTTTCAGTACCTTGTTCAGGGAGGTATGACGGTGGATGAGTATGCGGTAAAGTATTGCAGATTAGGCCACTTTGTGGAGGGGCAAAATCCTAGAGGAAGGACCAGGAAGTTCAGGAAGGGCCTGAACTAGGAGATCAAATTATATATAAATGGAGAAACCACCGCTAATTTTGAGAAGATTATGAGGCAGGCACAGCGGATAGAGGATGATCTAGAGCTTGGCTCCAAGAGGTCGAGGGACATAGGAGGATTCAGTACTAACACGGGTCTAATGAAGTGGCCACACTTTCAGCAATAGCATCAGAGGCACTTCCGGCAACCGAGACAATAGTACCAAGGACCAACTAGAGTGCCATTATAATAGACGCACCAGATCCAGAGGCTAGTTATTCCTTGCCCATTCTTTAATAAACAGGGACACGAGAAAATTTCTCTCTTTTTATTTCAAATCTAGATCTAGAATTTCCCTCAACCAAATTCCTTTATTCCCACATCATTTTTCTATCAAATTTCTTCCTAGTTCCTTCCCAAATCACCATTGGAGGATAGTAGAGAAAGGATCTACAAAGAGGAAGCAAGGATATACAAAGAGGGGCAAGGATCAACAAGTTGAAGGCCAATTTTACCAAATTTGGAGGTTGAATTGGGAATCCATCTCCTAATAGGTATAATTTAGTTTTTTTCTTTAATTTGGTTCTAAATCTATGTTTTAATCATTAGAAACCACCCCATATAATGAGGCTACCCATAGAAAATAGAATTAGGTTCATAGGAGGCCTATTGAGAAAGTTATAGTATGTTTTATGTCAATTTTGGAGGAATTCCGAGATTGACACATGTTGTGGTTGTCAATTGGTCAATTAAACCAAATTGGCATGTGTTTGATTATGTTTAGGTAGTATCATGTCCACAATTGGATACGTGTAGGCCGTATCCCAATAATTTGGTGATACGTATTAATTTGGGGGTTTTTTCTCCGACACGGAACTTTGAGCATGTCATATTTTGACATGGACACATAGATGTGTAATGGACCCTTCGTTTCATATATAGTATTTTAGACTTGCTCGTGTCCTTCGGGGTACCGTTGATTGTGTAGTTGACTCATATCACAAGCGTAGCATAGATCTAGTGTGATACGGGTGCGATGCACTCCACGTGTTTGTTTCGTTGCTCTTTAATTCAAAGTGACTTATGTTTATATATTAGTATAAGATATACTAGTATGATATATATGTATAAGTGTGTCACTACCACATCTTCTAGGAAAGGGTATTTTAGTAATTTCATATTTAATTAAATTTTGTGCATGATAAATAATTATTTATTGTATTATTTAATTGTTGTTAGATGTTAATTATTTATTTTGGACTTATGTTAGTGGACCTAACTAGTTTAATTTAGACTCATGGACCAACATGAATTAATTGATAGAATTTAGCCCATTTAGAAGGCCCATTGTTAAGGAGATGGATTAAATTAATTAAACCATTAGACTAGAAGCTTCCCTCCTTAATTATTTTTTCATGAGAGGCCCCAAGGGGTATATTGGACAATCATAGTATCTTGAGGAAAGGGAAAGGGAGTCGGCCTATATAGAGGGGGGGAAATTATTTTACTCTCCTCTTTTCATTTCAAAACTAGATCTGGAATTTTCCTCAACCAAATTCCTGCATTCCCACTTTATTTTCCTACCAAATTTTATTCCAATTCCTTCCCAAATCACCATTGGAGGCTATAAAAGCAAGGATCTAGAAGGAGGAAGCAAGGATCTACAAAGAGGAGCAAGGATCTACAAGTTTGAGGCAATTTTATCACAATTGGAGGTTACATTGGGAATCCATCTCCCAATAGGTTATAATTCAGTTTTTCCCCTTTATTTAGGTTTTAAATCTGAGATTTAACCATGTAAAATCAACCCATATACATAGGCTACCCATAGGATTTGGTTTTGTGTTCATAGGAGGCCTATTGAGAAAGTTATGGTACTTTTGTGTCAATTTTAGGGGAATTCCGAGATTGACATTTGTTGTGTGTGTCAATTGGTCCTATAGATCAATTTGGCATATGCTTGTGTGTTTGGAGCTAGTGTCATGTCCACAATTGGGTACGTGTAGGTCGTATCCCAATAATTTGGTGATACGTGTTGATTTGGGGGTTTTTCCTCCGACACGGGACTTTGTACATGTCACATTTTGACACGGACATGTAAATTTATATTTGACTCTTCGTATTATTCATAAATAATATATATGACTTGTTCGTGTCCTTCGGAATACGTTGGGATGTGTGATGGACTCGTGTCGCAAGCGTATCCTAGATCTAGTGGGATACGGAGTGATACGATCTATGTGTTGGTATAATTTAAATATTAGATCTATTTCTCTTGTCATTGTGATATAATTATATTGTATATATATATATATATATATATTATTGTGATAATATTTATGTATTATTGTGTCTTAGATCTATGTATTATGTAAGTACTATATGTGTATATATTGTATGTAGCTATTCTTCTACATGTATGTATATATATATATATATATATATATATATATATATATATATATATATATATATATATATATATATATGTTATGTGTAAATATGTATATATATTGTTATATATATATGTTACTATATATATGTATATTATTATTATTATATGTGTTTATTATGTACATATATTCTATATAGTTGTAACTATGTATATATATGATACTATATTGTTATATGTATTATTGTGTAGGTATATATATATTGGAGCATGTATAGATATATACATATGTTTAAAATGGATATTTATATGTTGTTATATTTATATTTATATATGTATGTTATATGATTATATATACATATACATACATGTATAGTTATCTATATATATTACTATGTATGTGTGTGTATGTTACTATATAGTATTATGTACATAATACTATGTGAGGGTGTATGATTATTAGTAGTAATTATGTATATATATATATATATATATATATATATATATATACCCACATATATATATATATATATATATATATATATATATATATGTGGGTTATATATATATATATATATATATATATATATATATATAGCGACATCAACTTTTGGAAACAGCACAGCAGCAGCTTTTGGAAATAGCACAACAGCAGCAGCGGAGGCAACAGCGACAGCAATCTGTCGCGAAAAAGCAGCAGCAACGGCAGCAGAAAGTAGTGACAGCAGCCAGCGACAGTTTCAGAAAAAATGTCGCTGAAACAGCAGCGTATCAGGGGCTTTAGTGACAGTTTTTAGCGACAGTACAGGAAACTGTCACTAAAATAGTAGTATATCAAATATTAACAGCAGCTTTCAGTGACAATAGGAATAGTTTTAGCGACAGTTGGCAGTTTATATATATATATATATATATATATATATATATATATATATTAGTATTAATATTTAAGTAATGTATCTCCTAAATTGCTAATTACATTATAGTATGTGTATAATAAATAATGTAGTATGTATATATATATATATATATATATATATATATATATATATATATATATATATATATATTACGGGTAGTTAATATAACAAGGTATTGGGTATTACCTTGAGGAACCAAGGTAATTGGGGATACCCAAGATATTGGGTTTGAGTATCAAGTTTTTGAATTATTGTTGAGATACCAAGTTGGTTCAAAACCAAGGTACCTATTTAATGTTTATAATTTGGATTCTATATTATTAATAATTGTTTGGCTTATATATGGGATGTTTTACCTATGTAATTACGTATCCGGAGATATGGTATCCTAATAATTAAGATATGGTTTTTATAGTTTAGACTTAGTATCTTGAAACCAATATTTTGTGTTAGACTTGAGCAACCTAGAAATAGGTAGTTGACCATAGTTTGACCATAGTTGACCATAGTTGACCTACTTTGACTTTTGACTTAGAATTGACTTATTGACCTAGAAGTTGACTAGTTTAACTTATTTTCTTTCCGGAACCTTGTATTGATATTGTATTCTATATCTAGGTCTTCGAGGCGCCGTGTCAGACATTTGTAAGACTATTCTTTGGACTTCAGGAGAGTACATTCTCTGATAGTTTCTCATTTATGATATCCTCTATGTTTATTGTATCTAGTATAGATATCCATGTTCTCTTGACACTATGGTTACACGAATTGGTATATCCGGATCTCGTCATGAGATGTTATTCCTTAGTATATGGTGTATATGGTGCAAGTATTATTTTATTGGTTATCTTGTACATGTACAGACACTGATTCTCAGGGAGAGTCGCTATCTTCTTAGGGAATCTCGTGCCATAGCATACCGTGGTTGGATCTATTATACCAGTCGAGGGTGGAGAGTACTTTAGTGTAGATATGTGATCATACCCTATTGTATCAAGTACTGTTATCGAATAGTATTGATTATACACCGCACGTATGATTAGCCAGGCCATATATATTGTATCATGCTCCCAAGCCGATCACATGTTAAAGATAGTACTCACACACTTAGTTATTAGTATTCTTGTTCATTGGCATATTGTTTATTATTGTATTTATTCTAATATTTCCTTATTTTATATATCTCTCGTATCTATTATGCATCTTGTATATTCATATCTATTTACTGTTATATAGTTTTTATCATTGATTAGAACTGCTGTTAGAGATGTACTCTACTCCTTTCCTGATTGGATATATTTTTTCAGATGATACTAAGGAGTGGTACCCTACATATTATGGACCTCAGGATGTTATAGGTCTAGAGTCTGAGACCCTGGCTCAGGAGGGACTTATCCCCACTGAGACAGTTGACCCGGGTTTAGTAGTTCCTTAGTATTCTTTTCTACTATATTTGTCTCCAACTTATTTGTTAGCTTTCCTTCAGACTCATTGATGTATTATTTTAGACTCATGAGTTGTATGTGACTATTCTATTCTCTATCTGATCCATACTCATTTCCATCTTAGTTCTGTGATTGAGTATATTGTTATTATTGGTGGTTCATTATATTGCTAGATAGATTACCCAGACCGTTCTACCGCCGATTCTGCGGCGTAGGCAGGGCGTTGTTTCCGACTTGTACCTTACACCGGGTGTGGGTTATGACAAAGTATATGTATCTATAGTATATTATATAGGTATGCATATATATAGCTAGGTGTCTATGTGTTGAGTATGTTGATATACCTATATGTATATATGTAAGTTGAATATATATGTATGTATATGTGTATGTGATGCTATATATATATATGGAATACTATATCTATTAGTGCATATATATATATATATATATATATATATATATATATATATATATATATATATGTATGTATGTGTGTGTGTGTGTGTGTGTGTGTGATTATACATATATGTGTATGTGATGCTATATATATATATATATATATATATATATATATATATATATATATGTGTGTGTGTGTGTGTGTGTATGGAATATTATATCTATTAGTGCATATGTATATATATATATGTGTGTGTGTGTGTGTGTGTGTGTGTGTGTGTGTGTGTGTGTGTGTGATTATATATATATATATATATATATATATATATATATTATATATATATATATATATATATATATATATATATATATATATATATATATATATATATATATATATATATATATATATATATTATATAGATGAGGGTATATGTATATTGATATCTTGTATCTAGTAGTATATGGTAATGAATGTATATGAGGGTATGTTTACTTATAGGAGTCTATATATATATATATATATATATTGATAAGTGTATATCTATGTATATATATAGATGTATCCATATGTATAGATGATAAGTGTATATCTATGTATATATATAGATGTATATATATATTTGAGGTTATGTGTGTGCTAAGGGGGGGGCTCGGACAACAATAGTAATAAAAACAGAAACAGCAACAGCAACAGCAAACAGCAACAGCGACAGCAACAGTAACAGAAACAACAACAACAAACAGCAACAACGACAGCAACAACAAACAGCGACAGCAACAGCAACCGCAAGCAGCAACAGCAGCAACAGCAAACAGCAACAGCAACAGCAAATAGAAACAACAAAAAGCGACAGCAAGAACAAACAGCAACAGTAAACAGCCCAAGCAGCAGCAGCAGTCTCCATTAGGAGTAGTTGGCAGCAGGGTATCAGCTAGCTAGGTAAGTTGGTAGTTTGATAAGTTAGTTTCTCTAGTTATCCAGTTAGTTTGTATCTATATGTAAATACTTATAGATTAGTTAGTAGTTTGATATATATACATACCTACTTATGTATCTTTAGTTATGTGTATATGTATGTATATGGGGGTATATGTATTAGTTGCATTGGTGGTTAACATAGCATGGTGGTTAGTATCTAATACGCATATTAGTATATACTAGTAGTTGGTATTAGTACATACTAAAAGTTATATTAGATTGATATATACATGTTAGTATATAGTTAGTGGGGTAGTTAACTATATGCTAGAGTGACATTACCTTGAGATACCAAGGTAAATGTCAAGGTATTGAGGGATACTCAAAGTATTTGAGTTGGATATCGAGATGAGTGTTTAGTGGTGTGATACCAAGTTGGTTCAAAGCCAAGGTATCCACATAGCAATAGTAATTAGGATTAGTATATTTATTATTGATTGAATATGCATAATATGATATTATATATCTAATTGTTTGCGTATCTTGAGATACGGTATCTTAGTTATTCCATAGTATCTTAGATTAACTAGTGTAGCCTAGAATCTTAGTGTCTGGACCCAATATCCTAGAGATAGACTCATGCAACCTAGAAATATCTAGTTTGACCATGTTTGATCAGTTTGACTTAAAGTTGACCTAGTTTGACTATTTTGACTTAGAAATGGCTCTTTAACCTAGATATTGACTAGTTTAACTTATTTTTATTCTGAAACCTTGTATTGATGTTATATTCCCTATCTAGGTCTTCGAGGTACCGTACCGGACATCTGTGATACTGTGCACCAGGTTACAAGCAAGTATATTCTCTGATAGTTTCTCATTTATGATATCCTCTATATCTCTTGTATCTATAGATATCCTTGATTTCTTGACACGATGGTTACACAGATTGGTATATCCGGATCTTGTCATGAGATATTACTCCTTGGTATATATAGTATATCTTGTGCAAGCCTTGTTCCTTATTCTTCTTGTACATGTACCGACACTGATTCCCGGAGAGATTTGCTACCTTCCTAAAGAATCCCGTGCCATAGCGTACCAAGGTTGGATCCACTATACCGGTCGGGGGCGGGGAGTATGTAGTGTAGATATGTGATCATACCCTCCTTGTATCAAGTCTTGTTCTTTAAATAGTATTAATCATACACCGCACGTATGATGAGCCAGGCCATAAATCTTGTATCAAGTTCCCAAGCCGATCACATGTTAAAGCTGGTACTCACTCACTTAGTCATTAGTATTCTTGCTCATTGTCATATTGTACATTCTTGTATTTATTTCCATTATTTCCTTTATTGTATATCTCTTGTATCTATATGTTGTATCTTGTATATTCACATCTATTTACTATTACATAGTTTATATCATTTATTAGAACTGATGTTAGAGATGTACTCTGTTTATTTCCTGACTGGATATATTTTTTCCAGATGACACTGAGGAGTGGTACCCTACTCATTACGGGCCTCAAGATGTTGTGGACTTAGAGCCAGAGACCCTGGCTTAGGAGGGTCTCATCCCGACTGAGACAGATGACTCAGAACTCATAGCTTAGATGTTTAGCTTCTTATATACTGGATTTATCTCCAGCATACTGTTTAGTATTTTTTCTGACTCATTGATGTTATTTTTTTGACTCATGAGTTGTATGGTGACTATTCTATTCTTTTATCATATTCGTATTATTCTTTATCTTAGATCTATGATTGAGTATATTGATATTATTGGTGGCTTATTATATTGATTAGATAGATTACCCAAATAGTATTATACCGTCGATGCTGCGGCGTAGGCTGGACGTTGTTCCCGACTTACATCCCTACACCAGGTACGGGTCGTGACACATTTTTAGAGGTGTCCCGTGTAGGTCTTCAAGGTCACAATTAGTGTGATTCGTAGTAGTGCTCTGAATTGAGTGCTATTATGAGCCTGTTTCAGGATATAGGATTTAGGCTATAGGCTGAGAATACTCAATCACATCTAAGAAAAACTCTTTCGATTCATTTCAACTGTCTTCCTTGATATTGATATTTGATCTTTAACTGTCCTTTCTTGAGTGTCTTACATCATGTGCCATATTGATTCTTCTTTTGCTTTGTCTCAGGATGCCGCCTAAGACTAGATCACAGAGGGGGAGCCAGCTTCTGAGAGGTCTGCGACTTTTTGAGGGCCTGCACTAGTCACTTCTCTGGTGATTGGAGCGTCAGCTGCGTTCGGGGGTCCACCTCCAACTTAGAGGACTGTGTCGGCTGTATCTGAGGGACTTTCACCTCCACCTTCCGTGATAGAAGATGCGACACAGATGTTCTCACTGTTTTATGAGATGTTGGAGGCGCAGAGTGTCATAACCCGCACCCAAAAAATTAGGCATGAGTCGTAGGTACGTCCAGCCTACCCCGCAGCATCGGTGGTAGAACGCTGTCTAGGTCTACCCTCTAGCTAACAATCTCACACAACAAAATAAGTACCTGCCATGATCTCAACTCCAAACGGAGGAGCAATATGATAAAGACACAAGTACTCAATCATGATCTACGCACGATAAGATAACAAGGAAGTCTAACAACTACAAAGTCTAAACAACAACTACTACTAAAACAACAACAACAATAATAATAATACAACAATATCCAACTACTACTAAAACAACAACAACAATAATAATAATACAACAATATCCATAATCAAATACAATACAAGGTCTCAAACCAAAAGCTGGGGACAAATTCGGTACCAAAAGCTAATAGATACAACTGAGGTCCTAGTGATCCCGGCTACCAATCCAGAAATTACTCCTGAA